>CM077088.1:149309703-149659963 GCA_039513925.1 Platanthera zijinensis
TCCGACCCGTGTTCTGGTTGCAGCTCGATGGAGCAGGAGACACGGGCGTGTCTCAGGTTTGACACGGGCGTGTCAGGTACGACACGGGCGTGTCGATGACCCGTGTTGTTCAGTCGGTTCAAGCTGTGTGCACCGCTTAAGGGGTACACGGCCTGTGACACGGGCGTGTCACAGGCCGTGTCGGCCAAAAAGTGAAATTTTGGGACAATCTTGGCCGTTCAGTTTCCTCTCTTTTGATCCAAAGGCTCAGGTGGTTTCTTGGGCTGGATAAGTCGTGAGAAAAGGATGAATAGCCATTCTTCATTATCCTTAAGGAAGAGAGAAAGAGAGAGGAAGAGAGGAAGAAGGAGGAGGAGACCAAGCCACCGGCGGAGCTCCCGTGGTTCGATTCGTGATCCGAAGCCGGCGTTGTGACGGCAAGGCTGCTGCGGTTCTTTCTCATCGGCTAGTTTTCGATGGCACCGAAGAGATCGACAAGGGTAACGATCTCCCTCCTTGGACATGTGAAGTCCTTCTTTTCTGCATTGCATAGGGAGAACCCTTCCCCGCGAGTGTGCGGTGGGCTGTGGTGTCCCTCGGGGTAGATATGTGAAGTCCCCCTTGTTAGAGGCCGGAATTGGAGTACGGCTCTAGGCATGCTGTGTGAAGCCCATCTGGATGGAATCTGGATTGGTGATGCTTGTTTGCATATCGGAGAAGGCTCCGTGATAATGGCTTGTGATGCCTTGTTCCTACCTATTGCTTGGTGCGGCAGGAAGTACTGGACGATGTCCAGGAAATGAAGAGGGTTGGCGGCAACTCTTGTGGCCGTGCGTTGCCACTTTGTGAGTAGTTGAGCCGTTGGGCTGCAACTCGTTGAAAAGGCTGAGTGCCGAACAGGAAAGGTGAAACCGACCCGCGCCTATAAAATGCCATGGATACTTCCGTATTCGAGGTGGCTCGGCGACTTGAGCAACGGGGGGTGGCTGATCCGTACCTGCGTTAGGTCCGTCCGACTTGGAAGCCTGGTATAGGTTTTGTTGGAGCGCCTAATGAGAGTCTTAGGCCCGCGCGCCGGAAAGACTGAAATGCTCAAATACCGTGTAGACGGTGGTGTTGACCCTGGTATTCCGGTACACCGAAAATGTGCCCTGAGTGCACGGACTGTCGGGCCGGGTGGCCGATGGTTGTGATGGCTTGAATGTGCCTGCGCGCACATAGTTGCTATTGATGATGCCATGCTTGCAGGGAAAGAATGCTCATGCCCCAAGAAAGGGGTAGGATTGTTATAATTGGGTCAGCTGAAAGCTGACCGTTGCATTGTTTGCCACCGGTTGGGTGGAATTGTTCCCGTGCAGGTGCTGGAGAGCCAAGTGGTAAGTGATGGGCGGGAGAGCCCTACTGCTGTTGCTGCTGCTGCTGCGGCTAGCCTGGAAGGCTAAGCCATTGTTTTGTTTTCTCTTTTTACTCATGTATGGCCGGCCTGCGCGCCGAGGTTTGTAAAACATGATGTATGTTCAGAGGAACTGTAAGGCCTTAAGGCCAAACTCTTGTGGTTGTGTACATTCCATGGTATATATATAAATGTGGTTTTATATATTGGACATTCCGGTTAAGAGTTCAAAGTTGTAACTTAAAGCTTCCGCTAGAATGCTCTGTGTTAGGATTCGTGTTTGGTTTGGTATTATCCTGTGACCTCACCGTCTGTTTGTGGCATATAGTGTGGGGCCCCGGCCGGACCTTCTACTATACGTCATCTAACGGATGGGGTCGTTACACAGGGTTAAATGAATCGATTATGCTATGACATGCTAGTGGGTATGATGAAACATGCAGTGCAACTCACACACCCGACTCTGTGCACACAGACCTTTAGTTCCCCCTTTCGGAGCCGTTACCTCCCAGGATACATCCGTAGTGGCAGACGGAAGCGGTGGGTTGGGCCTCGCCCACCTCCAAAACCAGTAAAAGCACCACTGGTCTGACCTATCGTACGCCTCAACGCTTGGTGCACTAAGCGGACGCCTGCGTACTCTTGCCGGCTGGCGCACCGGACTTCTGTTGGCAGAGTGCTAATCACCCCGCCGAGTCAACGACATCGGTGTCGGTGCAATCGAACTCCCCGATATCGAAAGACCCACCATCTTAACTTTTCCTATCTTATGCACATGCAAGTTTAATCGCAAACACACAAAAAACCGAGCCGAAGCTCCCCGGACCAAACGTCCGTCTCCAACCAACCGAGCCGAAGCTCCCCGGACCAACCCGTCCGTCTCCAGAACAACCGAGCCGAAGCTCCCCGGACCATCCCGTCCGTCTCTTAACCAACCGAGCCGAAGCTCTCATCAATCTTCCTGTGCCAACAGTGTTTGTGGAAAGTGCAATCCTAGTTACTAAGTTACTCTTGCTAGTTTATTATTACAGTTTACGTTAGCCCAGGACTGCCCTCGGTATACCCCGTGAAGGGCTCTCAAGGGGCACTAGGAACCAAGACGGCGGCATTACGGCCCGAAGTTCCCTTTCGCAAGGCACTTATTGTTATTGGTTTATTTCCCTTAACCCATTCTTTTCTCACATTACGATAGACTATCCTAGGGTGATTTTTAAACCTTCCACTCTTCGGGAAAAGCGATCTTTCGCCAAACCCGAGCACCTCTTAACTCTAACTATCACCACTACTCACTACTCTTTATATCTTTATCAGATCATGTTCTATTGCATTTCACAATTTACTAAATGCAGACCGACCTAGGCTACATGTCGAACCGGTTATGCAATGATCCATTACTCATCCAAATGCCCTAAATTATTTACTGGAGATTTACCAAGATATGAATGTCCTAAATCCAGAAAATAGAAATTTTCCTAATTTATTTGGCATTTAATTAAATTCCTCGAAAATCCAAGGACTACCGGTTTGAACATGAACTACCCTAAGTTCTCATGCAAGATGTCCAGCAATTTTATGATAAATACTAGGTTATCTCAATAGGTTAAATCCTAAGTATCATAATTTTTCAATCATCAAAGTGGCATGAAAGCTATTTTAGAAATAATCTCTAACTTCTATTGTTTATGAAGCAAGTACAGAAAATATTCTTCCAAAAATTATAAGTAATTCATGACATGTAGATAAAGGCCTAAAATTAGCACTGGCCAAGTTTCATAATTTTCCAGCAAGTATTTTATCCATAATTAATTTTTAAACATAAAAGCCCCTTTCTATCATCTGTGAATAAGGTACTAGATTTACTCAACATAAAATTCTATAAAAATCCAGGGGTCATTGTGCTACTAACAAAGATCTAAATCCAGAATTTCAACTGATTATATTTAATTTTAAACCACCAAATAATTGAAATAATAATTCCAGCAATTAATCTTTTAACACATGAAGTATAATATTTAATAATCATAAAATTCCAGAAAATTTACTATAAGTCTAAAACATCCTAAAACCCCCTCCTCCCGAGTTTCATAATTTTTGGGTTAGATTTAGTGCTTAAAATAACTAAATTACATTTCTATCCTATTCCGACATCTCTACTTTCGAGGTACCTAACTACCTCCAATTCCTTCACTATTTCAACCAGAGGGTTTTCATTATATCATACCCCTCTCCTCCAAATTTCAAGGGCATACAAGAGCTTTTGCTCCTATGTCCTTCACAAACCTCAAACTCCCACCCGTTGGATTTGAGCCAATCTCTTAGGGTAAAATCCACCCCAAGCCACACCATGTTACCCAAGAGGGTAGACATAGACTCAACAAATCAGTGGCCAACAACTTCAGCCTCTTTTGAGGAGATTTGTCCACTCCATCTCCAATCGTACTTTTCCCCAAAGTACCCCTCACCAAGACCTATCTAGGACTTGATACTTCCCTATTCAGAACTCGACCAATCGAGTTGAAATTTTGTACAGATCTTAATATTGATGCCAGGGACCACCACCCAAAATTTGGGAGAGTTTGGACTTAATTTCCTCTCCTAATTAATTTTATATTGTTTATTAAATTTTTACAAAAACTTTAGGCAAAATTTCTCCAAAAATTCTCATTTTTGGACAGCCTCTCGATATACATATTATAGACCTCCAGTCCAAATTTCAAATCATTTGGACATGTTATGAACCATGGGCAACCATTTCAATTTCTGGTTAGCCTAGGTCTTGATCCCACCAAACTGAGTGTTGTGGTCAAACCACTCACCCAAATTGAATAAAATCAATTTTAAATTAAAGTAGACCCAGAGGGCTACAACTTTTGTGACTGGTCATTTTTCCTAAATCGGCCTCTAAGTGCTTCGTTTTGTAGCCTCAAAAATACATTCAAATAACCTATTTTTCCATTATGTTCTATATAATAATCTATGTATTATATATTAAATCCACTGTTCATCTTCTTCAAGAACCCGAACAGACACAGGAAAACGTTTTTCCTGTAAGCATTCCGTAGTCCGTCGCCGGCCGTTTGGTCACTTCCCTGGCCAGCCACCACCACCACCACCTCCGTTGAGGCGATGACTATCGGTCGGCGGTGGTTTGGCCGCCGGAGGTGGCGGTTTCCGGTGAACTCAAAATACCTTTTTCATGGTTTTTCCATGAAAACGTGAGATGGATCCGGCTCTGTTGAGCGCGAAGCTCCTTTCTAAGAATCTTAAGATCTACCCATGAAAGAGAAGGAGTAGAGGAGGACCTTGTTCGCGGTTTGAAGGCGAGAAGAACGTCGGGGTGCTATGGCGCGGTGGTGGCGTTTGCTGGACTTCTCCTACAGCAAGAACAAGGGTCTGTTCTGATTACTTGAGCGTGTAACCTTCTCCTCTTTCCCTAAGTGGGCTTTTATAACTCAGGAAGTGGGAAGATGAAATGGTAAAAGCCATTATGTCCATGAAGTTTCCCCCTTAACGTTTCGGTTACGGTGAAGGGATAAGAAACGGCGGGACTGAACAGGTGTGTCCAGCTGGCGGTTTTCTATTGGACCACCTTTTCCTCATTTATTATTTAATTTCAGAAGGAAAACGGATGGTAGTTACTCCTGGTGTAACTTCCCACACCAGCATTTATTACCACGCGTGTTGGAATAATTTCGGGTCTGAACCGTCGTTTCGGCCAATGTCACGGGCGTGACACATAGGTCACGGGCGTGACAGGCCCGGATAGCCAATTCTGGGTTCGACGATCGTCGAACTGAGATCGACGATCGTCGATGGAAGGTCACGGGCGTGACACCTCGGGTCACGGGCGTGACAGGCCCAAACGGCAAATTGTGGGTCGACGATCGTCGAATTGAGATCGACGATCGTCGAAGGCTGGTCACGCCCTAAGTCACGGGCGTGACCTCTAGGTCACGGGCATGACATGCCCGAACGGCAAATTTCGAGGTCGACGATCGTCGAATTGAGATCGACGATCGTCGAAGGCTGGTCACGCCCTAGGTCACGGGCGTGACACTCATGTCACGGGCGTGACATGCCCGGGCCGCAAGCTCGACGATCGTCTTACGGCGATCGACGATCGTCGATGGGGTCACGCCCCTAGTCACGGGCGTGACTCCTTGGTCACGGGCGTGACATGCCCAGGCAGCACGTTCGACGATCGTCTCGTGGAGATCGACGATCGTCGAAGTAGTCACGCCCAGGTCACGGGCGTGACGGGTCGGTCACGGGCGTGACCAACCCTTGACCCGAAACTCGGTCGATTTATTTTCACTTTTTGTGCTCCCTGGGGTTCCGTGACAACTAACCGACTCCTAGGGGTCTAGCCGGAAATGGGATGTTACAAATCCCAATAAACAAAACAAAAATTTCGTCCCCGAAATTGAGGTTGAGCCTACGGGGATTTCTATCGGAATAAATTAAACTTGTAACATCCCATACGATCTTTCTATTGGGTTCAGGCGACTGTTCGCTTGATAACGAAGACAATCTCCCCAATAAACAAAAGATTAGCCCATACCTTTCTGATTAAGTGCGCATGCCTAGGTCCTGGATTTTCCGTACCTAGTCTTAACATTCCAAAACAAGAAGGCAATCTATAGTATACCGAGAGGTGGTGAGATGTACCTGACTGAACAATTCCGGGTATCTTTGCCTCATCAGATCCTGCGGTTCCCAGGTGTGCTCCTCCTGACCGTGGTTTCTCAACAGAACCTTGACTAAGGGAATCTTTTTGCGGCGCAAGATCCGCACTCCTTTGTCGTCGATCCGAACCGGCTCCAAGTGAACAGATCGGTCTGAAGCTACCGGCCCTTCGGTGGTCAAAATCCGCTGCTCCGGGCGTAGTAGAGCCCTTCTCAGCGAAGAGATGTGGAAGACGTCGTGTAGAGCTGCCAGCTCTGGTGGCAACTCTAGCCTGTAGGCTAGGGGTCCGATCCGCTCCAGGATCCTGGTAAGGGCCCATATACCTAGGGCTGAGTTTCTTCCTCCGACCGCGCACCCGTGAGACTCCGTGCATGGGTCGGATCTTCAAGAACACTCGATCCCCTACCCGAAACTCCACTTGACGATGCCGGGCGTCATAGTATTTGGCCTGTCTGCTCTGCGCCTCCAACATCCTATCTCTGATCAGTCTCACCTGAGCCTCGGTATCTTCCACAAAATCCGATCCCAACAGCTTCGGATCCTCGTCTTGAACCCAAGAAAGCGGGGTCCTACATTTTCTTCCATACAGGGCTTCATAAGGCGCCATCCTGATGCTGGACTGGTAGCTATTATTGTAGGAGAACTCGACCAACGGTAACATCTTCTCCCACGGCTCCCCTCGGTCCAGTATACACAATCGTAGTAGATCCTCCAAGGTCCTGTTGGTGCGCTCTGTCTGCCCGTCCGTCTGAGGGTGGAAGGCCGTGCTAAAAGTCAACCGAGTGCCCAAATATGCCTGCACTGACCGCCACTCCCTGGATGTAAACCGTCCATCGCGGTCCGACACTATCGTCCGGGGCACGCCATGATATCGGACATACTGCTCCACAAACTTCCGTACCAGCACTCCCACCGAGTCATCCTTCCTGATCGGTACAAAGCGGGCCACCTTCGTCAACCGATCGACAATCACCCAAATCGAGTCGTTCCCCGTCCGAGACCGGGGAAGACCATGTATAAAATCCATCGCTATATCGTCAAACTTCCACTCCGGCACCGGGAGTGGCTGCAACAGTCCTGCGGGGTTCCTGCACTCCGCCTTCACCAACTGACACGCCTCGCAATGGGTCACGAAGTACGTAATGTCCTTCTTCATGCCCGGCCAAAACATCGTCCTCTTCAAATCAGCGGTCATCTTTGTGATCCCTGGGTGTACCGAGTATCGACTGCAATGCGCCTCCATCATAATATCCTCTCGGATCTGGCCTCCTGCGGGTATATATACTCTGCCTCTGAAGTGGAGCAAACCATCTCTCAGGGAATATTCTCCTGTCGAACCTTCCTCCAAAGCTCGGAACATCGGCTCCGCCCACGCATCTGTCCTCTGTCCGTCCCGAATGCGATCCCGAATATCGTCAATGGCCAATATCGATGCCAGATACTCCCTATACAGATCTGGGTCATCCTCGGACACTAGGGATATCTGCATATCTCTGAATGACTGGACTAGCTCCATGGACATAACCTGGGGCCCAGCTTCGGAAGTGGCAGCTCTCCGGCTCAACGCGTCGGCCACCACGTTTGCCTTCCCTGGATGGTAGTGCATCTCATACTGATAATCTGCTAAGTACTCCACCCAACGCCTCTGCCTGATATTCAGCTCCTTCTGCGTGTCCACGTATTTCAGGTTCTTGTGATCGGAGAAGATATCGCAGTGGACTCCATAAAGATAATGGCGCCAGACCTTCAGAGCAAAAACGACCGCTCCCATCTCGAGGTCGTGCACCGGGTAGTTCCTCTCATGGATCTTCAGCTGGCGGGAGGCATATGCTATGACATGTCCGTTCTGCATCAGCACCGCTCCCATCCCTTGGTATGATGCGTCGGTATACACCTGGAATCCCTCCCTTCCGGATGGAAGGGCCAGGATAGGGGCCGAGATGAGTCGGTCCTTCAGCTCCTGGAAAGCCGCCTGGCACTGCGGGGTCCAAACAAAAGGTGCCTCCTTCTTTGTCAAAGATGTGAGGGGGAGGGCAATCCGAGAGAACCCCTCCACGAACTTCCGGTAGTAACCGGCAAGTCCCAAGAAACTGCGTACATCGGTGGCTGTCCTCAGCTGCGGCCAATCGCGAACTGCCCGAATCTTTGCTGGATCTACTGATAACCCGGCTCCGCTGATGATGTGGCCTAGGAAGGCCACCTCCTTCAACCAGAACTGACACTTGCTGAATTTTGCATAAAGGCGATGCTCCCGCAACCTCTCCAAGGTCAGTGCCAGATGCCGAGTGTGTTCCTCCTCCGTCCTAGAGTAGATCAGGATGTCGTCTATGAATACTATGACGAACACATCCAAGTAGGCCTCGAAAACCCTGTTCATGAGACTCATGAACGCCGACGGAGCATTCGTGAGCCCAAAGGGCATCACGGTGAACTCATACAGGCCATATCTGCTACTAAAGGCCGTCTTCGGGATATCCTCCTCCTGGATCCGCAGCTGGTAGTATCCTGATCTCAAGTCCAGCTTCGAGAAATAATGGGCCCCCTCCAACTGGTCGAATAATTCGTCTATCCGTGGGAGCGGATAGGTATTCTGGACGGTCAGCCTGTTTAGTGCTCGATAGTCGATGCACAGGCGGAGTGTCCCATCCTTCTTCTTCACAAACAGGACCGGTGCTCCCCATGGCGAGGAACTCGGTCTAACAAAACCTGCCTCAACTAATTCCTGCAACTGAGTCCGAAACTCTGCCAACTCCTTTGGGGCCATCCGATAAGGGGCCCTAGACGCCGGCTTGGCCCCCGGCACAAGCTGTATCTGAAAATCCTGCTCTCGGTGTGGAGGTAGTCCTGGCAGTTTCTCTGGAAAGATGTCAGCGAAATCTCGCACCACCGGGATGTCTGTCACCGACTCCTTAACCTCCGCCATCTCAAATAGAATCTGGTAGACCTCCTCTCCCTGCAGATGGGCCTTAACGGCCTGTACCGAAGATAAGAGTATACGAGAGACAGGTCTTATACCTTCGATGGTAATGAAAGAGTCCCCGTGTCTCATGGTGATCCTCTTTGCCTGGCAGTCAATCTGGGCATAGTTCCAATGCAGCCATACCATGCCCAGGATCAGGTCGTAGTCTGTCAGCTTCAGAATCGTCGCTGGAGCCTCGAACGCTTTTCCACCAATTTCTGCCTCCATATTGCAATGATCCGTGGTAAGGAGCTCAGATCCATCCGGTAGTCGCACCCTCATCCTCGAGCCTGTGAACCGCTCCACACCTTCCAGTCCTTCCACGAACGACTCCGACACAAAGGAGTGAGTAGCTCCAGTATCGAACAGCGTGCGGGCAGGCTTGCCGCTGATGAAGACTATACCTGGGGTGATTAGATATCTTAGGGTTCTATAATGAGTTTTACTTTCCTTGCTACCAATCTAGTGCGATTCAAAGTTTTAACAACTTAAAGGGAAATTCTATGAAAACAAAGAAGCATTGCGGCATACCTGCGATGACCTGCTCTGGATTCCGCGGCTGCGCAAGGTCCAAGGCATATACCTGCTCCCTTCCCTGTCTACGATCTTCCCCCTGGTATCCTCGACCGCGGCCGCGTCCTCGGCCTCCGTAATGCTGAGCTGGTGGACCGCCCTGATGTGCTGGAGGTGGTGCCCCCCTCATGGGGCAGTTCCTCCGTATGTGCCCAATCTGATGACAAAGGAAGCACTCTGGGGGATACGCCATTCCCCCGGGTCTCGGCATCTCCTGCATCCGAAGGGGTGGAGGGGCCAATACCACCTGTTCCCTCGGCTCCGGCCTCACGTCCTGACGAGGCTGGTCCTCTGTCCTCCTCCCCTCTGGTACAGCACCTCGCCGCTGGTCATTCCTACCTCTCCGTCCCTGATCCTCTGCTGGCCGCTTCCGGCCCCGGGTGGCGTGCCAATCTGCCTCAATCCTTTTGGCCATCTCCAAGATCCGGTAGATGGGCCCGTCAGATACGAACAACAGAGCCTCCCTCAAGTCCTCCCGCAGGCCCTTATAGAACCTCCTGATATACCCTGCCTCGTCCAGCTGGTAGGAATCTGCGTACCGAGCCAGATGGTCAAACTCTCGATGGTACTCCACTACGGTCCGAGTACCCTGCTTCAGCTGTAAGAACCGCTCCTCCAAGTCATCCCTAGCCGACTGCAGAACGAAATGCTCCAGCAGTGCGGCCCTGAACTCGTCCCAAGTAATCTCCGCAACCTCCCTATCAGCAAAGGTCGTGTCCAACAGCGTCTTCCACCACCTCTTTGCATGGGACTCCAGGCAGGAGACAACCAGAGCCACTTTCTCCTCCCATGGACACCGAATCCCGGTCAGCATCTCATACATGATATCTAGCCACTCTTCCGTCCGAACAGCCGACTCTGTCCCCAAATAGGACGGGGGAGCCAGTCCTCGGAAGATGCTTAGCCAGTTGGCTCCCGGATTTGGCTGCGGGGCCGGAACCTGCTGGGCCCTGAAGGCCTCCAGAATGGCAGTCAGGGTCTGTCCCATGTCTGACTGAAGGAAAGGAGTGGGGGCCGGTGGGGGTGGTGCCACATCCTGAGCCTGTTGAACTCCACCTTGCGGCGTAGTCCGTGCTGGAGGCTGCGTAACAAAAACACACGCTGAGAAAACGTTCAAATATTACATAAAGGTGGACAATTTATATGTGATCCCCATATGGGCACACCACTGCTTCCGCTGCTTAGTTTGTCCCCAAACTAAACTCGAGCGGGGGGTGACCTAGGGTTTGTGGACTGCTACTTCCTTCTGATCGATGTTTGCTCTGATACCACTTGTAAGACCCCCTTTTTTTTTCTTTTTCAACCACCGGGGTCTTAGGCCCAGAACCGCCGCTTTGCGGTGACACCTTCACGTCCTGAAGGGTCATCACCACAAGGCGCCGATTCTGCCGGCCATTTCGATCACAGAAGAGTAGCACAAAAACTGAAGTAAGAACAATACAGTCCACAATAGTAATATCACATATATATATAATAAAGCTCCACAAAGGGAGTGTCCACAGAAATCATCAGAGTACTAAAAATACGGGCTTATGCCCGGTACAAAATGTCCTCACTACAAGTCTCTCATGCGGAAGCGAAACAGAATCTACTCAAGGTCGAGACTCACGGTCCCGGCTGTGTGAACTCCGGAGCTAGACTGCCCCATCTCTAGGCGCACCGATCTCTGGGGCTGCTCCTCCATGCTGGGCTCCACGATCCCCTAAATGATGCGGTTCGAAAACCGTTAGTCATAAAGACTAAGCCCTATCATCCCCTACCCCTTCCCCCATGGCTCCTAGGTACCGAGCGGAGAGGAAGAAAGGGAAGGACATGAAGGTAGAGATTTAAACATGAAACAGATGGCAGCGGAAACTAATCTAGCAAGTTGTATTAGGTGAGCAGTTAATAAATTGTTATAATAGGTCTAGCAGTAAGAAAAGCAATTATATGAATTTAAACCTTCACTTATGCGAGAACACATAAGCAAAAGGGATCTTTTGCAAGGCTCCCATCGTATAGAGTGTCCCATACCACTTATACGTTGGGGTGTCGGTTATCAAACAGCAACGGTTGTTATATATTGAAATTAACCTTTGATTTATAAACTTGCCCACACAAGCTTATAGACCAAGGGGTCGTTTTGTAGGTCCTAATGTATAAGCGTCCCATACCACTTATACTTTAGGTGTCAGGGTTAAATGAATCGATTATGCTATGACATGCTAGTGGGTATGATGAAACATGCAGTGCAACTCACACACCCGACTCTGTGCACACAGACCTTTAGTTCCCCCTTTCGGAGCCGTTACCTCCCAGGATACCTCCGTAGTGGCAGACGGAAGCGGTGGGTTGGGCCTCGCCCACCTCCAAAACCAGTAAAAGCACCACTGGTCTGACCTATCGTACGCCTCAACGCTTGGTGCACTAAGCGGACGCCTGCGTACTCTTGCCGGCTGGCGCACCGGACTTCTGTTGGCAGAGTGCTAATCACCCCGCCGAGTCAACGACATCGGTGTCGGTGCAATCGAACTCCCCGATATCGAAAGACCCACCACCTTAACTTTTCCTATCTTATGCACATGCAAGTTTAATCGCAAACACACAAAAAACCGAGCCGAAGCTCCCCAGACCAAACGTCCGTCTCCAACCAACCGAGCCGAAGCTCCCCGGACCAACCCGTCCGTCTCCAGAACAACCGAGCCGAAGCTCCCCGGACCATCCCGTCCGTCTCTTAACCAACCGAGCCGAAGCTCTCATCAATCTTCCTGTGCCAACAGTGTTTGTGGAAAGTGCAATCCTAGTTACTAAGTCACTCTTGCTAGTTTATTATTACAGTTTACGTTAGCCCAGGACTGCCCCCGGTATACCCCGTGAAGGGCTCTCAAGGGGCACTAGGAACCAAGACGGCGGCATTACGGCCCGAAGTTCCCTTTCGCAAGGCACTTATTGTTATTGGTTTATTTCCCTTAACCGATTCTTTTCTCACATTACGATAGACTATCCTAGGGTGATTTTTAAACCTTCCACTCTTCGGGAAAAGCGATCTTTCGCCAAACCCGAGCACCTCTTAACTCTAACTATCACCACTACTCACTACTCTTTATATCTTTATCAGATCATGTTCTATTGCATTTCACAATTTACTAAATGCAGACCGACCTAGGCTACATGTCGAACCGGTTATGCAATGATCCATTACTCATCCAAATGCCCTAAATTATTTACTGGAGATTTACCAAGATATGAATGTCCTAAATCCAGAAAATAGAAATTTTCCTAATTTATTTGGCATTTAATTAAATTCCTCGAAAATCCAAGGACTACCGGTTTGAACATGAACTACCCTAAGTTCTCATGCAAGATGTCCAGCAATTTTATGATAAATACTAGGTTATCTCAATAGGTTAAATCCTAAGTATCATAATTTTTCAATCAACAAAGTGGCATGAAAGCTATTTTAGAAATAATCTCTAACTTCTATTGTTTATGAAGCAAGTACAGAAAATATTCTTCCAAAAATTATAAGTAATTCATGACATGCAGATAAAGGCCTAAAATTAGCACTGGCCAAGTTTCATAATTTTCCAGCAAGTATTTTATCCATAATTAATTTTTAAACATAAAAGCCCCTTTCTATCATCTGTGAATAAGGTACTAGATTTACTCAACATAAAATTCTATAAAAATCCAGGGGTCATTGTGCTACTAACAAAGATCTAAATCCAGAATTTCAACTGATTATATTTAATTTTAAACCACCAAATAATTGAAATAATAATTCCAGCAATTAATCTTTTAACACATGAAGTATAATATTTAATAATCATAAAATTCCAGAAAATTTACTATAAGTCTAAAACATCCTAAAACCCCCTCCTCCTGAGTTTCATAATTTTTGGGTTAGATTTAGTACTTAAAATAACTAAATTACATTTCTATCCTATTCCGACATCTCTACTTTCGAGGTACCTAACTACCTCCAATTCCTTCACTATTTCAACCAGAGGGTTTTCATTATATCATCCCCCTCTCCTCCAAATTTCAAGGGCATACAAGAGCTTTTGCTCCTATGTCCTTCACAAACCTCAAACTCCCACCCGTTGGATTTGAGCCAATCTCTTAGGGTAAAATCCACCCCAAGCCACACCATGTTACCCAAGAGGGTAGACATAGACTCAACAAATCAGTGGCCAACAACTTCAGCCTCTTTTGAGGAGATTTGTCCACTCCATCTCCAATCGTACTTTTCCCCAAAGTACCCCTCACCAAGACCTATCTAGGACTTGATACTTCCCTATTCAGAACTCGACCAATCGAGTTGAAATTTTGTACAGATCTTAATATTGATGCCAGGGACCACCACCCAAAATTTGGGAGAGTTTGGACTTAATTTCCTCTCCTAATTAATTTTATATTGTTTATTAAATTTTTACAAAAACTTTAGGCAAAAGTTCTCCACAAATTCTCATTTTTGGACAGCCTCTCGATATACATATTATAGACCTCCAGTCCAAATTTCAAATCATTTGGACATGTTATGAACCGTGGGCAACCATTTCAATTTCTGGTTAGCCTAGGTCTTGATCCCACCAAACTGAGTGCTGTGGTCAAACCACTCACCCAAATTGAATAAAATCAATTTTATATTAAAGTAGACCCAGAGGGCTACAACTTTTGTGACTGGTCATTTTTCCTAAATCGGCCTCTAAGTGCTTCGTTTTGCAGCCTCAAAAATACATTCAAATAACCTATTTTTCCATTATGTTCTATATAATAATCTATGTATTATATATTAAATCCACTGTTCATCTTCTTCAAGAACCCGAACAGACACAGGAAAACGTTTTTCCTGTAAGCATTCCGTAGTCCGTCGCCGGCCGTTTGGTCACTTCCCTGGCCAGCCACCACCACCACCACCTCCGTTGAGGCGATGGCTATCGGTCGGCGGTGGTTTGGCCGCCGGAGGTGGCGGTTTTCGGTGAACTCAAAATACCTTTTTCATGGTTTTTCCATGAAAACGTGAGATGGATCCGGCTCTGTTGAGCGCGAACCTCCTTTCTAAGAATCCTAAGATCTACCCATGAAAGAGAAGGAGTAGAGGAGGACCTTGTTCGCGGTTTGAAGGCGAGAAGAACGTCGGGGTGCCATGGCGCGGTGGTGGCGTTTGCTGGACTTCTCCTACAGCAAGAACAAGGGTCTGTTCTGATTACTTGAGCGTGTAACCTTCTCCTCTTTCCCTAAGTGGGCTTTTATAACTCAGGAAGTGGGAAGATGAAATGGTAAAAGCCATTATGTCCATGAAGTTTCCCCCTTAACGTTTCGGTTCCGGTGAAGGGATAAGAAACGGCGGGACTGAACAGGTGTGTCCAGCTGGCGGTTTTCTATTGGACCACCTTTTCCTCATTTATTATATAATTTCAGAAGGAAAACGGCCGGTAGTTACTCCTGGTGTAACTTCCCACACCAGCATTTATTACCACGCGTGTTGGAATAATTTCGGGTCTGAACCGTCGTTTCGGCCAATGTCACGGGCGTGACACATAGGTCACGGGCGTGACAGGCCCGGATAGCCAATTCTGGGTTCGACGATCGTCGAACTGAGATCGACGATCGTCGATGGAAGGTCACGGGCGTGACACCTCGGGTCACGGGCGTGACAGGCCCAAACGGCAGATTGTGGGTCGACGATCGTCGAATTGAGATCGACGATCGTCGAAGGCTGGTCACGCCCTAAGTCACGGGCGTGGCCTCTAGGTCACGGGCGTGACATGCCCGAACGGCAAATTTCGAGGTCGACGATCGTCGAATTGAGATCGACGATCGTCGAAGGCTGGTCACACCCTAGGTCACGGGCGTGACACTCATGTCACGGGCGTGACATGCCCGGGCCGCAAGCTCGACGATCGTCTTACGGCGATCGACGATCGTCGATGGGGTCACGCCCCTAGTCACGGGCGTGACACCTTGGTCACGGGCGTGACATGCCCAGATAGCACGTTCGACGATCGTCTCGTGGAGATCGACGATCGTCGAAGTAGTCACGCCCAGGTCACGGGCGTGACGGGTCGGTCACGGGCGTGACCAACCCTTGACCCGAAACTCGGTCGATTTATTTTCACTTTTTGTGCTCCCTGGGGTTCCGTGACAACTAACCGACTCCTAGGGGTCTAGCCGGAAATGGGATGTTACACCTATCTAGGGGCTTTGAAGCTGGTGTCTTTACTTCTTTTTTCAAATCAAATGTCATTAGCAAGGTGTCAAGTAGTATACTGCTCGCTTCATACTACTCGTTGCTTTTCATCCTTGAGTATCTTGCTGCTTTTTCTGCTTCTGAAGCAGCATCTCTATCAGTTAGTGAGCTAGCCGCTACTATAACTGGCGATAGTCTCAGTCTATTTTTGACTTTGTGTAATTGGCTTGTTGGTTGGCTTAATTACGCTATAATAGAAGGGCTTGTAACTCAAAGTCGTCTTAATAGTTTGATAGCGCCTCTACCTTCACTCGCTGCCTTGCCTTCGACGACTGAGTGACTCTTGTTTTCTTGTAGTTTCACTACGTGTAAGTTCCCCTTGTCCGATAGGTTTCCTAATGGTGCACGTTTTCTTTAGGTGTTCCCGATCGACTCATTGTTGTTCTATTTAGTTAATGAGGAGTTGTGCGCCTTAATCTTCCGAAGGAAAGAAAAGCATTTTTTACTTATGTAATAGAATAACCGATCCTGCTAGTTAGCAAGCCTTGCCATTCGGATGAAAGGAATATCATCCTAATTTAAGCAAGATTCTTCCCAACTGAATGTTTCAGATGTCTGGTTGTGCTAGTTGACAATATTCATGTCTGGTTGCAAAAGGAAAAGGTTAGTTCACAACTCTGAAAGCCAAAGACGAAGGGAGGAAGGCAGCTATAGCAACACACAAGAGAGGGTTTGTTCTTCTGGATCGACATATCAAAAGATGTTTGTGCAGGTTAACAAAATAATTCTACACTCTTCAATTTTCCTACTATAAAATGAGCTTTTGCCATATGGCTGGGGATGAGCTGGTTGGCGAAAGAAAGTAGAAAACACAAAAAACACTAGAATTCAGATTTTAGTACATAACAAGCTTAGGGTCATATTTAGTCCAAGCAAGATAGTAGGTGAGCATATAGAAATAGGGGGACCCGATAGGGTCTCCTGATGATTGGACTATCGAACAACTCTATTAACTTGATTTTCTTTGGATTTGGAAAGCTGTATTGATAGACCAGAGAAGATTGAAATACGCATTTCACTAAGATCCCTATGATTCATCTATGGAACAGCAGACAGCAGATATCATGGATAGGCCATGAGACTCCTAAGGCATCAGCTAAAAGAAGTGATGAGAATGATGTAGGAAGCTCTTCAAAAAGATGAGGCGTCTTCGTTTCCTTCGTACGTCGCCTCAGGCCTGTCTCCGATGGGCCGCTCAGTGGAATGGACGTATCTTGACGTCTCTGCTGTCTGTCAGCATC
This sequence comes from Platanthera zijinensis, assembly GCA_039513925.1. NCBI lineage: Eukaryota > Viridiplantae > Streptophyta > Magnoliopsida > Asparagales > Orchidaceae > Platanthera > Platanthera zijinensis. The sequence continues at coordinate 149,326,767 of CM077088.1, forward strand.
TGTTTCGTAGGTTCCCGACTCCTCCAGTTTCACTGCATCGCTACTTTGTTCACCGAGAAAAGCAGTTTCAATAGTGAATGTCGGTAGGAAACCATTTGTCGCAGTAGCAGTAGCCTTCTCTGTCTCACTCCTTTCTTATGTTGAGTGAGCCCACGTTATTGAGTCAGATTCTTGTCATATTGAGGAACAGTATAGTATGCAGGCAGCTGTTCGTCTTTGCCTCCCAGCCTCTACTAGAAATTGCTTCTAAGAAAGTCAAGTTAGAAGGAGAACTTCTCCGCTTTCATTATCTCCGATCTTAGGCTTTACCTTCTATGCTTAGTTGGACTCCCTCCCAGCCTCTACGCTGGATGAGGTATGCGTCGGTGGTCTACTAGTCGTTAATCAGACCAAAGGCCAAAGCAGGCGAGCGAAGCGAAGTGGTGAACCGATCCCCTATTAGGACCTGTCAAGTAGCCCTGATGAAAAGAAAAGAGGTTCACCACTCAAGGTGGCCCAAGCAGTGAGAAAAGAATTAGGGTGGAAGAAGGATCAAGAAAAGAGGTGTGTATGCTGGTTCAGAACTAGTGTGTGCCTGTTGCAAGAAGACAAGCCAAGTCAAGGCAAGACAAGATAGTTCATTATGAGTATGGTTACCTCAAGGGGTACAATAAGAAAGATTAATGAGTCACTTCAACAATCTTCGATGGTTATAGGGCAAAGTATGAACAAGATGGATCTTTGTTGTCCAAACCATTTGTCTTAGTTCCGATCCCGATAAGGAAAGAGTGAATAGATTTGCTGAATGTGCCCTACTCACATAATAGGCAACTCTTTTTCCATATAGCCGGATCGAGTCTTCGGCTAGCGCCTTTCTTCTAGTTTATGGGTAAAGTCTTGCATCATCTAGCTCTATGACGCAGAGTGAACTACTCTCCTATGAAACTACATTCTTCCTGATCTGACCCTTCTATCGATAAATCTGCTCGTTCGGACACTTAGTTGTCCTCTTTTCGCTAACGCCTTTCTTCGCCTGTGCCCCTCTTCCAACTCTTGGTGCTATTTAACCTTCTCAACTGATTCACCTGAGTGAACTACTTTCTTTTGCGTATTGAATTGGACTCCTCTTTCTTCGCCTATCAACAAGCCCTATACTCAGTCTTCTTCTCGGCTCAGCTCCTGTAGTATGTAGTCTATTGGGCTACGCATCACACGGTATCCTTCGCCTTGGCAGCATAGCTACTTCTTATCCTTCCTTCGTACAGTTCGTGGATGGTGAGTGAGCTGACTTTACTTTAGCTCCGAGATGCTTCCCGTCGCAACGGGTATTCCCCGCTAAGCAGCATAACATCTTTCGCTTCTATGCGGTATACTGAGGTTTGGTAGGGTGCTTTTTAGTCTCAATTGCTCTCACAGCTTCACCCCTTTCTGAAGAAGGAATTGAATATTCAACCACTCACCACTCTTCACACTTATCTCGATTCAGGGGCTTTCTTTTTAGATTTGCTTTGAAGCTTTTGCTTGTTCGCCGCTACGCGCATAGCAACTTTGTACTTTCCCGGCCCAGGTACAGTTCTTCACCGTACATAGACCTTGCCAATTTTCCAGTCAACCCTCTGATACCCTGGGAGCGCTTGACGCTCGGGAACACCCAAAGTCTTATGACTGATAGCAGCGTATATGTCACCTACTTCGTTGCGTAGCGATGAAGCTGTATTCATCCTTCTTTAAGGTAGGGTATATAAAGGGAGATGTAGCTTATGGGGTTGACAGCTGAGATGTATCGTATTGGAGTTGTTGGCTTAGTCTTTGACGTAGCTCTTTCTAATGAACATACCAGAGTTATGTACTTTAGATGGCTTTATGAACATAGTGAAGTTATGAATACCGATTCAATTCATTTCAGTCAACTCCTCCCGTACTATTCGCTGCGTAGCGACTACTAGAAAAAAGTGTCATCAGAGCGAAATACGGTACCTACTCCCCTATGGCACTCTGTCGCAAGACACGGTCTTCAACATCGTCGATCGATTCCTTGGGAAAGCCTACCGGCTTCAACTTTGACTTGTTTGCTTCGCTCTTACCTGATTATCTTAAGAAAGAGAGTATTAGAAAGAAGTTCATTCCCATATCCCGGTAATGGGGTCTTATGGAGACACCCTCTTTCGGGACTCCGCTCCTCCTTGAGAAGGAACGATAAGAAATGGTTTCGAATGGGTCCGTTAGCTCCTTTTCTCCAAGTCAAACTCTTCAAAAGTCCACGGAGCGATAGGGCTGACTACGTAAAGAGATCCTACGCCTAGTAGTTAGAGCCCTTTCGCCTCTTACGCGGCACCTGTCACCTTCGGCAAATAGGAATAGGGTCACTCAAACCAGGGAGATCCAGATTCCCTGTCACCATGTGCTTCCAAGACGATTTAGGTCAACCAATCCATAGTATCCTCTACTGTTTATGCATCTTTTGCTCATCTCTTGGTTTCAGGGAGCCTGTGAGCAAGAGTTCTCCCCCGAAAGTGGATTTCAAGGAGGGAAGTGGGTTTCATTCAATGGAATGCTTTGTTGGTTTAGCTCGGATCCGGTTTTTCGGTTTAGTGTGGGCCTCTCCCCAGCCCGTGAGAAATTGATAAGCCAATAGAGTAAATAGTAAAGTCGGGATATCCCATAGGGTTTGCGCCAGGTAAGGAACTAGAATAGATTCATGCGAAAGTGGCTTTTTGGTTGGTAGTAGGACGGTAATTGGAAACGAAGCAGATATTTCTTTTTTCTAGAGATGAAGACCCATTTCAAAGTCTATTTAACCATTACTCTCGTCGTCCAGAATGGGTGACTCAAATAAAATGTTTCATTCACGATGAGGCAGAATTTACATAATCTAACCAAGATTGGATGGTGACATATAGGTTAGTAAGGGTCACTTACAACCCGTCTTCGATACAATCATAGCGATGTGTCACTCAAGGTTTCACGAAGTCTTCTCTACCCATGCCATGATTGACAGATGAGCTCGAGACCCTTTTTTCATATATTATGAACACAATTTGCCAAGAGTTGGTTGTGACAAAAGTGATTGGGATGCCCCTCTTTGGTCCAGAAGGGGTTCTCTATGAAAAGAGTTTCCACCTTTCAGATGAGATACGGGTTGCCACTCCCCCCGGTGATAGCTAGCTGTTGGGTACATTGGAAAATGTGTACCTGATTTGAAGAAGCCCAACCTAGCTCAATGATATACATCAAGGTGTATTTGATGTTGTTTTAAGTTGACATGTGCAGGTGAAGAATTGATAAAGTATGCAGAAAAAATTCTAAGTCCAAGTGTCGACACAGAGGAAGCAGTGTCGACACATAGAAGAAAATAGTCGACACAACACTGGGAAGCAGTGTCGACACATAGCAGTTAGTCTACAACTACACTGGGAAAAAGTGTCGACACAGAGGAAGCAGTGTCGACACATAGCAGTTGGTCTACAACTACACTGGGAAAAAGTGTCGACACAGAAGAAGTAAGTCGACACAACACTGGGAATTAGTGTCGACACAGAAGAAAAGCGTCGACCTCAACATTGGGAAAATGTGTCGACACAGAAGAGTATAGTCGATCTCAAGATTGTCGACACCAGCTGGATGTGTCGACACAGAAGAATATAGTCGAACTCAAGTTTGTCGACACCAGCAGAATGTGTCGACACATTGTGATTGAGTCAACACATTATAGCAAAGTTAAAAGAAGACTGTGTCGACACCTGAAGGCTAAGTCGACACTTACTAAGTTATGATTCTACAACAACTGTGTCGACACACAGGACTTGTGTCGACACACTGAAGAGTCAAGACCAAGTTATTTTCAGAAGAAGCTGTGTCGACTCAAAGACAACTTAGTCGACATCACTGAAGACTGTGTCGACACCAAAGTCAATTGTGTCGACACAGATAGACAGATGGTCTCGACACTTTCTGACAGACTGTCTCGACAACTTGTTATTCAAGACTAAGGCACAGGACTTGTTTGAAGACTTGACAGCTGTGGGTTGCCACCGGTTAACTGAAGCTGTCAGACTTGTCAGAAAACGGTTAGAAACCGGATCAGCCGGTTACCATGAAGAAAGTCTATAAATAGACAGATTCAGAAGGAGAAGAACAAGAACAGAACTTTTGAAATCATTAATAAGAATCAAAAAGTTGAGAAGGATTACAATCCAATTCATTTCAAGAAGGTGCTAGGCACTTAAGAAGATCTTCTCCGGAAGATCTAAGAAGACTATCTAAGGATAGATCAAAGAAGAGTTCTAATCAGAATTCAGAAGAATCTTTCAAAGTGCTGGATAGAGAGAGATCAAGCCAGAATTTGAAGAAGAAGAAGAAAGAAACCACCAGTGGATTCTCAAGAAGCTGTTTGGAATCAACTCAGCTAAGTTCATATTCAAGAAGCTTTGAAGAAGGCTCAGATACAGTTGATTGCATCAGCTGATCAAGAATTGTCTTGGCCTTTTCTCTCTCAATTTAGGCAAGACAGTTAAATAATCTTTTCTATATTTCTGTAGGATCTGTTTTCACAGATCTGAGTTGTAAGCCTGTGTTATAAAGGCTGAGTGTAGGAGTGTTGAACTCTGAGTGGTAGGGCTGTTTGCCTGAGTGTAGGAGAAGAATCTTCTCTGAGTTGTAGGCCTTGGGGCAAGGCTGAGGTAGGGCTGTTGTGCCTGAGTTGTAGGAACCAGTTGGGTTCTGAGTTGTAGGATCTGTTGATCTGAGATTAGTGGAAGTTTGGCCGAATCTAGCATACTGCTAGATAGGTGAGGGGGAAAGTGGATGTACCCAGACCTTGGGGAACCACTATAAAACATTGTGCAATCTGTGATGTTTTATTTTCTGTGATTGCTGTGATTCTTTTGTTAGCCATTGAATTGAATTCTGCCTAGAAGTTTTTGTAAATAAGCAGAACCTATTCACCCCCCCCCCTCTAGGTGTTTAGGCTGTCTTGAAAGTTAAACTATCAAGTGGTATCAGAGGGAGGTTCCTCAAAAAGGACTTAACAGTCTGAGGTAGATCTGGAAGGCAAATTCAAGATTCAAGAAGATGGGTTCTAGAGAGAATCATAAGGAGCTAGGGTCTATGAAATTACCCATATGCAAGAAGGAAATCTTTGGGATCTGGAAAGAAAGAGTCAGATTGTTTATGGAGGCATCTGACCCAAGGATTTACATCACAGTACAGGAAGGCCCCTTCATTCCAATGAAGATATCTGTTCTTGATGCAAATATCCAAATACCAAAGACTTATTCAGAAATGACCAAGGATGAAATCATCTTGGCAACCATGGACAAAAGGGCACAGAACATCATTGTTAGTGCCATAGATGATTCAACATTTCAGAATCTGATTCACTGCAAGACCTCCAAGGAGATGTGGGACACATTGATTGTCTACATGGAGGGATCTGAAGAAGTAAGGCTGGACAGGAAGTCTATGCTAAATCAGGAGTATGAAAGCTTTAGACAAGGAAAATCTGATAGCATAACTGAGTGCTATAAGAAATTCTATAGAATTGTGAATGAGCTAATATCCTATGGAAGAGTCTTCAGTACCTATGAACTGAATGACAAATTCTTAAGATCCTTATCAAAGGATTGGGATACAAAGATCTGTGCCATAAGAGAAGTGGCTAAATTGGCAGAGATATCTCCTCCAACCCTGTTTGGAAAGTTGCTATCCTATGAAATGCAACTTATGGTGAGGAAGGAGGAGGAAAGAAACTCAAGAGGAGATCACAGAGAAAAGACTGTGGCATTTAATGCTGAAGCCACTAGAAAGAATAGGAGGAAATCACCATCTCCTCCTAAGGAAGTTGAAGAAGATAGTTCTGAAAATTCAGATAAGGGTTCAGAAAGCTGTGATTCAGATGCAGACTTTGCTGCATTCACAAGGCAATTCCAAAGGTTCTTGAAAAAGAAGCAATGGAAGTCTAGGCCTTCCACATCACAGCAAGTTGATGACTATTATCAGAAGAGAAGGTCATCAAGGAAAGAGAAAAGCAGATCAAAGCCCAGCAAAGCCACTACTTCAAAGATTGTCTGCTATTGTTGCAATAGGCCTGGACATGTAGTGGCTGATTGTCCTGACAAGAGAAAGGAATCTTCAGAAAAGAAGAAGACTTATCAGAAAGGCAAGAAGGAGAAATCCTTTGTAGCAAAGAAAGATAAGAGTCTGTCAGACCAGTCAACTTCAGAATCAGGATCTGAAGCTGAAGCATATATTGGACTATATGCTGCATCTGAGGAAGAGGAGTTTATGCAGTTGCTAGACTCCATCAATGAACATCAATGCATGGGGTTGATGATAAGATCAGAAGAGGACATATGCCAGAATCAGTCTGGTCCTAATGAGGTAAAATGTCCTTCCAGTACATCTGTTTGTAGTACAAGTGAAGAATCAGCTACATCTGCATCAAGTGATGAAGATGCATCTGAATCTGAAGGAGATGTCTATCAATTGATAGACAAGTATGGGGACTTGTTGCAGGCCCTTAAGAAAAGCAAGAACCTGGTTAAAACTCAGGCTCAGGAAATTGCTGAACTAAGGGTAGCAACAACTGAGTTAGAAAAAGTCCTTGATCAAAAATTAAATGAAATTGCCAAGCTGAAGAATATAACTATTATTCAGATGGGCACAATTAATTATACTAATGATCAAGTGAAGAGTCTGGAGGCCAGACTTAGAATTGAAAGGGATTTAGTGGCTAGTTACTCTAAGCCAAAATCTGTCTTACCCTTGATAGATGAATTTGTCACTCAGAAGGGTAAGGCTGGATTAGGATTTAAAGGTAACTCCAGGGCTGGCAGATTCAAGAGGAAAGGCAAAGCCCCTATTCAGCCACTAAACCTTTCAGTCCCCATAAAGTTTAGTAAGGTGAAAGTGCCTTCTAACATATATGATCATGAAGACATTCAAGGTCATATTAAGACTAATGTTCTGAAGAACAAGGGTGTAAATGCAAGCAGGCCTACCCATGGTCATAAACCCAATGGTTTTAAGAAATCAGTAGGTGAAGTTGCAACAGCACCAGCAATGAACAGAAATTCTTCTGACAAGGATGTATCTAGATCTAGATACAATAAGTTTGAATGTTGGTGCTGTGCCAAGAGAGGCCATTTTGCATTAGACTGCTGGTATAACACAAGTGTTATAAAGAATAAGAGTCTACCTGTTAGAAGAGGCTATGATAACTTTATTAATGCTAACCTGAACCAAGGACCCAAGACTTACTTGGGTTCTAAGGGTAAGTAATTCTGTATTGCAGGTGAATCCAAGTAACCATGCCCCTATATGGTACTTGGATAGTGGTTGTTCCAGGCACATGACTGGAACAAAGGGGCTGCTGAAGGAGTATTCATCTGTCAAAGATGGACCTAAAGTGATCTTTGGTGGATCTGAGAAGAGAGTCATCAAATGGTTTGGTAACATTTCTTCTAACCTAATTACTATCACCCAAGTGGCCTATGTAAAAGGTTTGAAACATAATCTAATAAGCATAAGCCAGCTGAGTGATCTAGGATATGACATTTCATTTGGTAAGGATGGATGTCATATCAAAAGGTCAAGTGATCAAGAGATCATATTGACTGGGTATAGGAAGAGAAATGTATATTGCCTTAATTTTGAATGTGAATATAAGGCTTTCCCCATTTGTCTTGTAGCTGATGACAATGCTTCCATTGTGTTAAGTGGCACAAGAGATTGGCTCATCTAAACTACAAGACAATTGGCCAACTCATTAGTAAAGAACTAGTGAGGAATGGGCCTCAAGTTAAGTGTATAAAGGAAGGGGTATGCTCAGCTTGTCAAAAGGGCAAGCAGACAAAATCCTCATTTCAAAGCCTTGAAAACAAGGATTCTGTGAGGTGCTTATACCTCTTGCATATGGATCTTTTTGGTCCTATGCCAGTTCACAGTCTAGGTAGGAAGGTCTACACTCTAGTGGTTGTAGATGACTATTCTAGATTTACATGGGTGTTCTTTCTGAGACAAAAATCTGAAACCCCAAGTGTATTACTTAATTTTGTAAAGCAAATTCAGAATGAACTAAATAGTACAGTGGTCAAAATCAGAAGTGACCATGGTACTGAGTTTCAATCTGAAAGCATAACAAACTTGTGTAAAGACTTTGGGATTTTCCAAGAGTTCTCCTCACCTAGAACACCTCAGCAAAATGGAATTGCTGAAAGAAAGAATAGAACATTAATTGAAGCTGGTAGAACTCTATTGAGTGACACCTCTCTCCCAGAATATTTTTGGGCTGAGGCAGTTAAACACTGCTTGTCATGTCATCAATAGGGCTTCTATCACCAAAAGCCACAGAAAGACTCCCTATGAGATTGTGAAAGGCAGAAAACCAAATCTATCCTATTTTAGGATCTTTGGTTGCAAGTGCTATATACTTAACAATGGCAAGTCATATTTGACTAAGTTTGCTGCCAAATCCCAGGATGGGATATTTGTTGGGTACAGCACAAATAGTAAGGCCTATAGAGTCTTCAACTTAACTACTCAAGTTGTTGAAGAATCTGTGCATGTTGTATTTGATGAAACAAGATTAATCAATTGTGAGTTGTCTTGTAGATCAAATGACTCAACAGGTATAAGCAAAAGGATGGACAAGCTCTCCATTGCTGAAGCTTCAAAGGAAGATGGAGCATTGGAAAATGAAGGCTGCTGTCCAGGGGGAGTACAAGAGATAATGGAAGCTGATGAAAACCAAGAGGTTCAGCAGAATGAAGAAGCTGGAGATGCTCAACCTGAAGGGAATCTTCCTCCAGCTATAAGATATCTAAGAGATCATCCTGCTGATCAGATAATTGGTGATCCAAGACAAGGAGTGCAAACTAGAAGCAAAAATCAAAGCACAGTTTTGCATTCAAGTTTCTTGTCTCAAATGGAACCTAAGAAGTTTGAAGAAGCTATCCAAGACCAGCACTGGATTGATGCTATGCAAGAGGAGCTGAATCAATTCAGAAGGTGCAAAGTCTGGGAGCTTGTTCCTAAACCAAGAGGCCACAACATAATTGGCACTAAGTGGATCTATAGGAACAAGCTAGATGAAAGTGGAATAATAGTGAAGAATAAAGCAAGGTTAGTTGCAAAAGGATACAGGCAGGAAGAAGGGATTGACTTTGATCAAACCTTTGCTCCAGTAGCAAGGCTGGAGGCAATCAGAATGTTCCTTGCCTATGCAGCCTACCAAGACTTCAAAGTATACCAGATGGATGTGAAGTCAGCATTTCTGAATGGTGATCTTAAAGAAGAAGTATATGTAGAGCAGCCATCAGGTTTTGTAGATCCTCTTAAACCTGATTCTGTGTATAAGCTTAGGAAAGCTTTGTATGGGTTAAAACAAGCTCCAAGGGCTTGGTATGAAACCCTGTCTACCTTCCTCATTGAGAATAAATTCTCAAGAGGAAAGATAGACAAAACTCTATTCCTTAGGGAATCCAAAGGAAAGATCATCTTAGTCCAGATCTATGTTGATGACATAATCTTTGGATCTACTGAAAACAACCTTTGTAAAAAGTTTGCCAAACTTATGCAAGGGAAGTTTGAGATGAGCAGTATGGGAGAACTTAAGTTCTTCTTGGGACTCCAAGTAAGACAGACTGATGATGGATTGTCCATATCCCAGTCTAAGTTCACCAAAGAATTAATTAAGAAATATGGTATGAAGTCATCCTCCACCATGAGAACTCCTATGGGAACAAGTATGCCTATATGCAAAGATGAGGCAGGTAAACCTGTTGATGAATCATTGTATAGAGGAATAGTTGGGTCTCTACTATATCTCACTGCTAGTAGACCTGACATTATGTATGCAACATGTGTCTGTGCTAGGTACCAAGCCTGCCCTAAAGAATCTCATTATACTGCAGTCAAAAGGATTCTGAGATATCTAAAGGGCACTCCTACTCTAGGTCTTTGGTACCCTAGGAATAGAGATTTTCTACTAACAGGCTATTCAGATGCAGATTTTGCAGGATGTAGAGAGGATAGAAAGAGTACTACAGGTACTTGTCAATTCCTGGGAGGAAGACTAATATCTTGGAGTAGTAAGAAGCAGACTAGTGTGGCAATTTCCACAGCTGAGTCAGAGTATGTTGCTGCTGGAAGCTGCTGTGCACAGCTATTATGGATGCAGCATCAGCTTAAGGATTATGGTATTCAGGTAAGTAGAACACCCCTTTTATGTGATTCTAAGAGTGCTATTTCTATTGCTAATAATCCAGTTTCTCATAGTAGAACTAAGCATATAGAAATCAAATACCATTTTCTTAGAGAACATGTAGAAAAAGGAGACATCTCATTGGAATTTGTAAAAACAGATTATCAAATAGCAGATGTATTTACTAAGCCTTTAGATGAAACCAAATTCAATAAATTCAAAATTGAATTAGGTATGTTAACCATTGATTAATGTATTAACAAAATCATTAACAATGCAATTAAAGTGGGATTTAAGTAAGTTAAGTAATAACAATAGAAATTGGCTAAGTAAGAATGTGTCGACACATTCAGTAATAATGTGTCGACTCAGAGAAATAATGTCGACAAGTCAGAAATATTGTGTCGACACAGAGAATATGTGTCGACACTTAAGAGTTATATTGTCGACTTAACCAGAAATGTAATGTCGACTCAACCAGGATAATGGTGTCGACACTTACAGAATATGTGTCGACACTTATCCTTAGAGTCGACACAGAATTTCTGTCTTACTACTATGTATCCAAGGTGTCGACATAACCACAAATTGGTGTCGACACATAGTAGGCTGAAGTAATGTCGAGTCAATAGAAGTTTGTGTCGACACATTCCGTCTGTGTCGACACATTTAGACTGTTTTTGGCGCCTTTTGAACTTCTTTCAACTGAAGCTATAAATAGGTCAAAAACTCTTTCTGTCGACACGCTTCCAAGGTTTTCGAGACTAAAACCCTGTGTCGACAGTCTATCTTTCTCTCTTCTCTCAAGCTTTCTCGACGAATCGATGACGCCAAGGATTGAAGACAACATTAATGAAGGGTATGAGTTGGTGCGCCAGGCCTTTGTAGAGGCGCCGCCAGATGTTCAAGGGGTTATCACCCTTCTCTCTGAGTCAGGGTTAGAATTTCTCATCTCAGAACCCACTAAAATCTGGAAGAAGGAGGTGCACGAGTTCTTTATCTCTGCATCAGTCCACTCGACTGGCCTCAAGATTAAGTCCAATGTTACAAGGGACTAAGGTGAAGATTACTCAAAGAAGTTTAAGAAAGATCTTTCAATTACAAGTAGTTGAGAATGAAGAGGAAGTTCCTAGTTCTAAGACAAGGGAAGCCCTTCAATGGTGTGGACTGGACTCAGGCTTGAAGATTGGTGCTGCATTCAACAGGAAGGGTATGAATCAGCAAGGGAAGTTCTTGTCTGAAATTGTTGGGAAAGTGATCCTCTGCAAGACAGGTGGACATGATAGGATTTCTGCCTATATGTTCAGCCTTATGACCAGGATTGTTTTTACAATTCCTACTGATTGGTCAGGAGTACTCTTTGACAAGATCAAAGAAGGAATCAAGAAGCCTAACATGGCTAGGATCATGAGCTTATACCTCACTGGAGTGATTCCTGAAGTGATGCAGCAACTGCAAGGGACTAAGATTAATCATATGAGAAGAATGGATATGAGACTGTTCTCAAGGTGGGATAGGGTGCTGTCCAAGGATGTGCCTGAAGAGAGCAGGCCAGACACCCCTGTGAAATCCCCTACTCAAAATCAAGAAACTGAACAACTACAAGAAGACCCACTGAGGACACAGGTTGAAGAACAGCTTGACTCAACTATAGTCCAGCAAGTATCAACACCTGCACAGATGCAGGGGGAGCCAGTTTCCACTCCTGCTCAAAAGGTATCTACTCCTGATAAGTTACAAGTATAGGGGAGCTAATGTATTTTACTATAAAAGACATTGCTCATATTTTTGTTACTGCACAGGTTCAGGGGGAGCTAGTGTCCACTCCTACTCTAGATACTACAAATACTGAAGTACAAGTGTAAGAGGAAGCACAGTTAAACTTATCTCAAGATTTAACTGCTGCAGAAGTTACAGCTCAACTGGAATTTACTCTGGAGGAGTTATTCCCTGATGTTGATACTATTACTGATAAAGTCGGAGGTGGACCAGAAATTGAGAAGTCCATAGGTATGGACATTGATCAGGAAGCTGAAGTTGAGCCATAGGTTGAGGCGGAGCCAGTGGATGTTGAGGCTGAGCAACAGGTCACTGGGACAGATACAATTCATCCTCCTCAAGAAAGAATTCATTTAGATACTTCATCTGAATCTGAAACTGAAGATGCCAGGATGGCAAAGAAAAGAAAACTTGTTGTATTTAAGAGAAGAAGCAAGAATTATAAGCAGGCTTTACAGACAACACCTCTACAAGTATCTCCAGCCTTTGATTATAACAAGTTTATGGTAGATCTACAGGTAAAATTGGATGAACAAAGGATGGCTCTGGAAAAGTATGTTGATGAAAATAGCAAGTCACTTCAGTTTGACTTAGCTCAGGATATAAAGTCCATCCAGTTTCAAGTCAACATGCATAAAAAGGAAATGACAGATTGCTTCCACAAGGGTGGCAATGCTGTGGTTTATCTAGCTAAACAACAAGAGGCTATTACTAAAAAGGTAGATGATATTGCCCTGAAGCAAAGCTATGTATTGGAAAATCAGTTAAGAATGAATGATAATTTAACTGAATCTCATAATGAGATCATTAAGGAAGTCAAGAAGATTGTTCCAGGTCTGCCTGCAGATAGAGCCAAAGAGAGGGAAGAATTTGATAAGAATTTTCAAGCTGCCATTGCTTCTGTTAAGACTGCCATCACAACCTCTCAAAAAGAAATATCTGAAAAGCTTCAAAAGTTAAAACCATTTTTTAAAGAGGGTGTGAATTATTTGGATGGCCAAATCAGATTTCAAAAGGAAGATCTAAGAGATCATGTCTCTAGAGAAGCCATAAAGGGGGAGAGGATGCTAATTCATGTAGGCTCAGAGCACTCCAAATGGGTGACCAATAGTATCCGAGCCACATTAGGATATCCCCCATTGTGTGATGATGCTATGGTGGCTGAGTCAGGAATACAATCAAATCTACTTGAAGGCAATCAACCTGAGGTTGCCCAAGTCATTTACCCCCCTCCAGATTTTGACATAATTGATCAGCAGGTTCAAGGCATGTATAGTCCTCCAAAGGAGGTTACTAATATTGTCATTGGGAAGGTTGATAAGCCTGAGGCTACTCTGAAAGAACAGCAAGATGCTCTATTAGCAAAGAAGAGATTTAGAGAGCAGGCTGCACTCAAGCCAGATTATGAGCAGTGGAGTCCTACTTCAAGGAACATAATACTCACTGCATGGAAAGCTGTACAAGACAAAGTTCATGAGAGAGGGAAGTGGTACAATGAGATAGAATGGCAGAAGTATGAGGCAAGACAGGAAGCAATAGTACAATTCAGAAGGAAAGCTAAGCTGGGAAGACTGCCATCAGATGCTAAGGAGCCAAGCAAGTACTTCCCAAAGCCTTTTCACTATTTTGAAAGGCAAAGGATCAAGGAAGAAGCTCAGAAGAAAGCTGATCTAAAAGGAAAGAAGATAGCTGAAGAATCAGAAGCTCCTGTGACAGCTACAATTCAATCTGGCAAAGGGATTATAATTAGAGAGCCTGATCAATCCTGATTATGTTTTAAGTTCCTTCATAGTGTTTTGTAATGTTGTGATGTAATCATTAAATGTAAAACAATGTAATCAAACATTACCCAGTTATAAACAAAATGTTGTTTGGCATATTATAATGTTCATTCTGTGATGGATTGTTTTTATGTTTTGTTTATATTAAGTATTCCTGTCATGTCATATATCATCATTTAGTACTGTTTATAAAATGGTGTATATCATTGGCTATAAGGGTTATGACTTCTCCAAATAGGGGGAGATTGTTGGGTACATTGGAAAATGTGTACCATGATTTGAAGAAGCCCAACCTAGCTCAATGATATACATCAAGGTGTATTTGATGTTGTTTTAAGTTGACATGTGCAGGTGAAGAATTGATAAAGTATGCAGAAAAAATTCTAAGTCCAAGTGTCGACACAGAGGAAGCAGTGTCGACACATAGAAGAAAATAGTCGACACAACACTGGGAAGCAGTGTCGACACATAGCAGTTAGTCTACAACTACACTGGGAAAAAGTGTCGACACAGAGGAAGCAGTGTCGACACATAGCAGTTGGTCTACAACTACACTGGGAAAAAGTGTCGACACAGAAGAAGTAAGTCGACACAACACTGGGAATTTGTGTCGACACAGAAGAAAAACGTCGACCTCAACATTGGGAAAATGTGTCGACACAGAAGAGTATAGTCGATCTCAAGATTGTCGACACCAGCTGGATGTGTCGACACAGAAGAATATAGTCGACCTCAAGTTTGTCGACACCAGCAGAATGTGTCGACACATTGTGATTGAGTCAACACATTATAGCAAAGTTAAAAAAAGACTGTGTCGACACCTGAAGGCTAAGTCGACACTTACTAAGTTATGATTCTACAACAACTGTGTCGACACACAGGACTTGTGTCGACACACTGAAGAGTCAAGACCAAGTTATTTTCAGAAGAAGCTGTGTCGACTCAAAGACAACTTAGTCGACATCACTGAAGACTGTGTTGACACCAAAGTCAATTGTGTCGACACAGATAGACAGATGGTCTCGACACTTTCTGACAGACTGTCTCGACAACTTGTTGTTCAAGACTAAGGCACAGGACTTGTTTGAAGACTTGACAGCTGTGGGTTGCCACCGGTTAACTGAAGCTGTCAGACTTGTCAGAAAACGGTTAGAAACCGGATCAGCCGGTTACCATGAAGAAAGTCTATAAATAGACAGATTCAGAAGGAGAAGAACAAGAACAGAACTTTTGAAATCATTAATAAGAATCAAAAAGTTGAGAAGGATTACAATCCAATTCATTTCAAGAAGGTGCTAGGCACTTAAGAAGATCTTCTCCGGAAGATCTAAGAAGACTATCTAAGGATAGATCAAAGAAGAGTTCTAATCAGAATTCAGAAGAATCTTTCAAAGTGCTGGATAGAGAGAGATCAAGCCAGAATTTGAAGAAGAAGAAGAAAGAAACCACCAGTGGATTCTCAAGAAGCTGTTTGGAATCAACTCAGCTAAGTTCATATTCAAGAAGCTTTGAAGAAGGCTCAGATACAGTTGATTGCATCAGCTGATCAAGAATTGTCTTGGCCTTTTCTCTCTCAATTTAGGCAAGACAGTTAAATAATCTTTTCTATATTTCTGTAGGATCTGTTTTCACAGATCTGAGTTGTAAGCCTGTGTTATAAAGGCTGAGTGTAGGAGTGTTGAACTCTGAGTGGTAGGGCTGTTTGCCTGAGTGTAGGAGAAGAATCTTCTCTGAGTTGTAGGCCTTAGGGCAAGGCTGAGGTAGGGCTGTTGTGCCTGAGTTGTAGGAACCAGTTGGGTTCTGAGTTGTAGGATCTGTTGATCTGAGATTAGTGGAAGTTTGGCCGAATCTAGCATACTGCTAGATAGGTGAGGGGGGAAAGTGGATGTACCCAGACCTTGGGGAACCACTATAAAACATTATGCAATCTGTGATGTTTTATTTTCTGTGATTGCTGTGATTCTTTTGTTAGCCATTGAATTGAATTCTGCCTAGAAGTTTTTGTAAATAAGCAGAACCTATTCACCCCCCCCCCTCTAGGTGTTTAGGCTGTCTTGAAAGTTAAACTATCACTAGCCATCCGCATTGAACACGAAATTCAGTATTCAATATCCGATTTGAGACACGTACCATCTTTGATAGAAGATTCGAGGGTGACATATAAGAATTGATTTGGGCTG
Organism: Platanthera zijinensis; assembly: GCA_039513925.1. Lineage (NCBI taxonomy): Eukaryota > Viridiplantae > Streptophyta > Magnoliopsida > Asparagales > Orchidaceae > Platanthera > Platanthera zijinensis. Next base: position 149,342,687 of record CM077088.1, read on the forward strand.
TGACAGAAGTAATTGGGTTTCATTCATGCATTCCCCTCTTTGGTCAAGAATGAGTGACCTATTAGTAACAGAGAGCGACTAAGAAGAGGAGGTTGTTGATGCAGTTTTCTTTATTTCATTGAGATTGGGTTGGTGTCATTCTGGATCTACATTGATTCTGTATCGAGTAAAGCCAATGGGCTCGTCTGTCTTCATTGGTCCAGTGGAACCAAAGAGAACAAGTAAACTAGGAAAATAAACAACATAGCCTCTCCCTTAACCGGCTGGACAGGCTTGGGTGGAAGAAAATGACTTATGATGTATCACGAAGACGGGCCATTCTACGTCTTCTTCTTTCTAGAAGGGAGATCCAAAGCTCTGATCAATGACATCGTAACCAGGTTAGAAAGAAATCATTAGGTGGAATACTGAGTTGTGAGACAGGAAAGCCCTCTTGCTATCCAATCCTGTACTTATCCATTTCATTAGTAGGAGATCGAACTAATTCGTCTATCGCTGTAGTGAGGCAAAGCGCTTTCTAAAAAGAAAGAATCTGGTTCCATCTTTCGTTAGTTAACCCACCTTTTTCTAAAATCTCAACGTGGGATAGAGGGTGCCACAGTCTCCTTTTAGGAGAGGAGATGAAAGTCATCGCGAATTTCATGTGGGATATCCACAAAGGATACCAAGGTCATGCTAGCAAGATTTTAGATGTTCATAGTATATCTGCTACATGGAATATAGTTGACCGAACAAGGGGTCCCACTTGGAAATTACAAAAAACTAGACCTTGCGCAGTTCGAGTGGTCCCGTCATATGCACGAACAGCTGTAGTGAGGAGCAAAGCAAGAAGGATCAAAATTCAACTGCCTGGCTGTACTCAATGTACAAATATGAAATCCTTCACCACTTTCTATCAAGATCCTCTTTATTTAGTAGTGGTCTACAAAGGCCTCTACATACAGGGGTCGAGTATGGGGATAACAAATGGTTAGTAAAAATCATTCTGAGTGAAGGTAATTTGTTGGGGAGAAAATAGACTTCCCACCATAGCTTGCAAACCCCCAGGTTGAATGTAATTAGGGGCTATCGCCGCACTAACAACTCTCGGCGGGCGAAGGAACGGGACGAAGCATGCCCGCGCTCGACACATCTATTATTTGACTTTCTAGAGTGAGATAGATACCTATATCTAGTCCTGAATCTTCACTCAAACTATATAGAACTTTGAGTGAAAGAGCCAGAAAGCCAGCCCTAACACACTAAAAGCGCTAGCGGAGAAGATTTTCAGCAGTGAATTACACTTCGAATGTCAAAAGGGCAGGATTTGGAAATCACAACTATTATCGGATCGGTAGTTCGAGATGGTGTTTGGGTATGATTAGGCAGCCCACTCGGGAAAGGACTTGGCTTCAGCTCCTACACCGGTTAGTAACCGAGAGAAGAGTGAAACTAAAGCGGGAAGGAGATCCATTCCATCCCACTTCCAATGACAAGTCTTCAGCAAAGTTGCATCCATCTTGGGATAAAGCAAGAATAAGTAAGCCAGGTGCCAGAGCTGGAGTTGGGACAGAAGTTCAAGTAGAAGGTGTCAGTCGTGCAAGAGCTTTCCCTTTTGCCAGAACTAGAGTAAGGTGCTATTAAGCAAACCATTGAGAACCCCCCTGCTAGCAAGGCAACTAACCCTTCGCTTCAAGATTCTAGAGTCAGTTTTACTTGAGAAGGCTTAAAGCTCGACCTTGCAGTCAAAGTATAGAAGCAATTCCCTCGTTGTATCCATAAGCCTATGATAATCCTATGCCCCTACATTGTTATAGTCACCCTACCCTTTTGCCCTACCTTTTAGTAGTAATCCCCCGGGATAGAGCATATAGAGCTGGTGCTTTTTTCACCGTTGTGAAAGTTCTAGAGTCAATCAACGAAGCCGGAGCAACAAGGCGATAGAGGAAGTCCCACGGTTGAATCAAAAGAGAAAGAAGAAGGTTAGTCAGGTGAGACAGAAAAGAGAGCGTGAAAGGTTATAGAGCTAGAAGCCCACGAAGCGGTAAGCAAGTAGTGAGTCAGGAAGGTTATGGGATAAGTAAACTTTCAAAGGATAGGAGTAAGAGTAAGTCAGTAAGAGCAAGGTCTTGAGAGTCAGCTCGTCCCTGGAGCGAATAAGTCCCTCTATCAAGTAAGCTAGTGAATAAGGAAGTGAGGGAGGGGGAATAGGAAATTCTGTGAATCAAGGCCTGCTGTGTCCCGTCCATGATTGTCTTATGGATGTCTTGAAAGGGATACCACAAGATGTTTCATCAGACGAGTCCTCTTGATTGACTAATTGGTAATCCTGTATGTTATAGATTCGACCTAAAATCGGCTACCGACAGGTGTTAGTCGATCTCTTTGAAGTTATGCAGGTCTTGATCGATAAGTCGTTCGCGTCTAGTGTGGTGAATTCTATACTGTCGACTAATCTCTTTTTTCTGCCTTGGGTCAACCGACCAAGGCCGTCACTCTATTTTTTAGCTGGGCAAGCTCTCAGATATCATTCCTCTTGGCCTACTCATCCTATTTGAGGTGTTGAAGAAGTGCCCCCTGGTTCGCACTTGGTTTACTCTTTCACTCTTTACACGAGAGGGTCGAGGTTATCGTTAGATAGGTTGAGGAAGGAGTAGGTAGCAGACAAGTCATTCAGCAATGAAACTTCCATGGCGTAGATTGACCTTTCACGAATCTATCTTGAAGAGTGAGATCCGAATGGCCCACGGAGCAGTGCCTATCTCTACACGTCCATAATGAGATCAGAAAAGACAAGAAGGTCTATCGAGCCTTTGTATGGTCCACTCGATGAGTATCCCTGGAATTTCTCTGAAAAATTATAAATAGAAGGTCTTACTCCCTACCGTTGAATGCGTGTGGTCAACTGTGTAATCGAGGATCTGAAAGAGTTGACTTACTTTAATGGTTAAGGTTCAAAAGAAGAAGAACCAACAAGATAGGTTTTCATTAAAAATCATTATCCCTAGCGTAGTATCGGCGACGGCTATTATGAGTTTTCTCCGATCCGCAGCTATAGCTATCTCGTCAGCTCGGTTTTCATCCGTACTCGAAACTTGAGTCTTTGAATCCAAGATCCATATAGTGAGTCCCTACCCGCCTTAGCCCCTACTTTTTCTTAGTAGAGGAAGAACCCTACTTTCTTGATTGTTGAGCTGTCGCACCAACCTTGACTCTTTTGAGTTCTCTATTCTTCTTCCCTCCCCCTTCTGGACACTTCGCCAACCATTCGAGTTGTTCGCTGCGTAGCTACCTTACTCACCGCTCCGTGGGCATACTCTTAGCCTATTTTCTAGTTGCTCAGCCACTTCATGCCCTACCTCCTAACAAAGCCTCTTTCGTCCTCCTTTGAGTGTGAGTTCAATTGGATTCATCCGTCAAGTCAAGGTCAACGTAGCAGCAAGGTTCCGAGGAGGGATTTCTTCAGCGCTAGAACAACTAACAGTAGCAATAGGAGTCGTTCTCGTTCAGAAAATGAGGACACCTGCTACCGCTCCATGGGAAATATCTTCGACCACAAGAGACCTTGTCGAATCGGAACCAACCACCACTGCATTGCGCTCGAACAGTTGAGCTCCGACCAGCAACTGTAACAGATAGAGATTCATTTTGAAGGTCAGAAGCTTTCACGCGGGCGGAATTGGACAAAGAAATCCAATATATTAGTGCTTGACCCGATCAACAACGTAATTACATAGAGAACTGCTCCTCCCTTTCTCTTTCATAGAGGCTCAGACCTCACCTTGCAGGTGTCAGTGACCGTTGACCTTCTTTTGTAGTGCGAATCTTCAATTAGTGAAGCAAATCATGAAGTTGAGTAAGGTTTTTTTCCAGAAGAAGCGAAGCAATATATTGGATTTCTTCTCTGCACCAATCCTTATTTCCTACTACATCTTTTTTTGGGTGTATAGCTCAGTTGGTAGAGCATTGGGCTTTTAACCTAATGGTCGCAGGTTCAAGTCTTGCTATACCCAAACCTGCCTTACACTCTACTATGAGTATGGACTAATTCGTGGCTTCAAAGATGACTCTTTGGCCTTTAGACTCGCTTCCGCGACTTCGCCCTTGAAGTTCAGTGACAAGGGGGTGAGGTAAGGAGTAGTCTAAGAGTGGCTCGGTCATCGAGAAACCTCTCCTTATTCATTCTATAAGGCGGGGCTGCGGACAAAGAATCCAGCAAAAGGGCTGAAAAGCTCCTTTATCAAACCTTTCCCTTTTCATAATACCCACGGGGCGGTAAGCATCAAAGCCCAGAAAACCCAACCTATACAAAGAGCTCTTTTCAGCCCCTACTCCTAACAAGTGAAAGTTGTTGTTGATGAAGTTTCATTCGTTGCAACGAACCGCCGTGTAGCGCTCTAATATTGGAACTGGTCGAGCGCTCTAATATTGGATTTTTCGGGTTGAAGAAAAGGAGGTTCTTGAAACCATTACAGATTCAAAAAAGGAACTCAATGCTCCGCTTATCACTCACTAAATATTCTATATAAGAATATGTCAGAAAATTTGCTTTTCTAAAGGACCATTTACGAGGTCCAGTATTGAAATCGAAAAGGGGAGGAAGAAGGACTAGACATTCGCGTAGAGGGGTTCCCGGTATTCTTCACTTGAAGAAGATTCAGTCTTTCTCGAGTAACTGATACTCTTAGTGGAGCAGAGGAAGCTAGAAAGTTTCTGTCTGAAAAAGCGATGGAAGAAGCTAGGATAGAGAAGCTTACCTTCTTGTTTACTTGAATCCCACTTGGCTTGGTGAAAGAATCTCATTCCTGGCTTGAGGATTCATCTCAACTAAAAAAGCTAAAGATCAACAGACTCTCCTTGCTGGAGGGTCCCACCCCCCTTGTCATTCAAAGCCATACACTCCTATCTCATTCAGGGGTGAACATATTAGTAAATTGACCTTTGGGTTCTGTCGCTTGAAGAATGAAAAGCAAAAAAAGGCCTTATATCTCTATTTTTGATCTGAATAGTAGTCGTTGGAACGAACTCGGTAACAATGACCAGTCATTAGTGAAGCTAGCTTGGCTTACGCTTCCTTCCCTTCACCCGGATAATGACCATTTAAGCACCTCGACCAACTACTACTTTCCCCGTGTTCTATCACTCCCCCCTATCACAACAAGGAAGGCCTGCCCAAGGAAGAAATCACAACCAGGGCTATATTCACCTCTATGTTAGGTAGCCTCCTCACTAAACACAAGTAAGAGCTAGTTGAGAATGAGGGGCCCTCCGAAGGACTAGTTTTCAGCTCCTTACTTACCGCCCCGTGGGTAATTCATTGTTGAAAAAGAGGCAAAATTCCAATGATTACACAACCCACTTCGCTCCATTCTCTTTCTATGCTGACTTGGAGTCGACGTACTTCCTTCTTGCTTTTACACTATAGTGGGGTCAGAAGAAGCTCGCTGTCGGATAGAGCTTCAGTTTTTAATCTGCCTTCTAGGGATTCAAAAGGTGAGATGAGTTATGATAGGGGGGAGTGATAGAACATAGGGAAAACTGAGATTCAAAATCCTAGCTTGCTTCACTTACTTCTTTCCCTACCCACGCTCTCATGTATGGACAAAGGAGCGAATCCTACCACAGATAGAAAGAGATTCATAGAAAACTGAAAAGGAACCTCCTGCTCTGTCCGAGATAGCCATTTTCAAGACTCCTTTTTGGCTTCTTTGATACAGCTGGAAAGGTTCTTAAACGAACTCGCTTTTGCTAGCTAGCCCTTTACCCTGTCTGGCTTAGTAGTAGGCAACTATCCTTCTAGTGAAGTGCCCCCTTATCCCTGCTATACTGCTTAGGCACATTAGCCCTCAACAATAGGAGAAATGGTAAAACTGTGAGAGGGTATGAAAGCCCCCGGCTCTCCAGCCCTTTCCTTAGCTGAGCTAAGCACATATTCTCTTTCGTCTTTGCGAGATGTGAGTGCATCGCTTGAAGGAGATGCTTAGACTCTCTCTTCCCTAGCTTTCTGTCTCTTTGTCCTACCGATCCGTCAGAGGGAAAGACTGGTGAGAGTGCAACGACTGCTCCATTTATATTGGGACTAGAGGTACCGCTATTTACACTGGGTATAAAAACTACTGGTACGAAGGCTGAAAATAGATCGATGGGAACTACTATTCTCTCAGCCGCGACATTCACAAAGAAAGGCATGAGACAGACGCTTCTAAGGTTATTTACTATTGGATTAAGCGCTTCAACAGGAAAGAGACTAAGGGAAGTTCAACTAGTCGATCTAGCTTTGACACACTTGAATGAGACGAGTAAAGAGTTGGGATGGGAATAGAAAATGACTTTTCCTCTTAGAGCACATCCTTACCTACACCTACATTGAACTAAATGTTCAAAGCATATAGTTGCATTTGAATGCTAACTGAAAGTTGGATCAAGTATATCCTACTGAGCTCAAGAGATGAAGGGCAATTCTTTCTTTTAGGAAGGATTCGATCCCATCCCACCAAAGTGCCATCTTCAAGGATGAGAATCTCATAAGATAAGAAGAAGAAAGCGTAGAAATTGTACGAGCTTTCTGACAAGAAATTCTAGAGTTGATCCAGAAAGCATCGCCCAAAGATCTTAGCCATGTGTAGTCCGAAATGGTCTCGGGAAGCCGGTCACCGTTTGCCTCAGATCCTTTTCTGAGATTGGAAGAAAGCTAGAATGCTGCGATATGCTTAACACATGCAAGTTGGATGGGAAGTGGTTAAAGACGTAACTCCAAACTCTATTGGGCCGGTGAACTTCTTCTCCGCAACTCCCTTGTCTTTGAAAGAAATGTATTGTTGTATGGTCCCAATCGACCCAAAATGCTCTTTCTTTGAAAAGAAAATGAAACCTTTTCTGAGAACCTTCGCTAACGCCTTCCTTCCAGTCGAACCTTCTTCAATTCAAGAACTTCTGCACCACATTCTGGATGACACTTGAGTCAGAGGCGAAGAAGAAAACGATGCCCATTGGAGGCTTTAATGCGACTCCTATGACTACTCAATCTATTAGAGGGAAGGAAGAGGATTTCCCCCGGCTCGGTCACCTAGCTCGCTTCGATGCATTCTCAAGGATCAAGTTGGCCCTTGCGAATGAATAGCTTGATGCACTATCTCCCTTCAACCCTTTGAGCTAAATGTGTCAAAAGGAAGGAAGGAAAATCCATGGACCGACCCACCCCGTAGGAACTACGAGATCGCCCCAAGGACGCCTTCGGCATTCAGGGGTCACAGACCGACCATAGACCATGTTCAATAAGTGGAAGGCATTAGCTGTCCGCTCTCCGGTTGGACAGTCAGGGTCGGAGAAGGGCAATCACTCGTTCTTCAAACCAGCATTCTGAAGACAAAAGAGTCGGGCGGAAAAGGGGGGAGTTTGTTCCTGGTTCTCCTGTAGCTGGATTCCCCAGAACCACAAGAATCCTTAGAATGGTCTTGTAACGCCCCGTTTTTTCAGCGATTATTTTTATTTTCGTTTGGCGTTACGATGACGCGTTTCCGTGGCTTGTGCCATTTGTGGAGTGTGGTTTAGCTCCTTATAACTGAGTGCCCTATTCTGTAGCCTGTTGGCAAGATCTCCCTAGCAAGCCCAGTCGTTTTGGGTGACCCGGTGTGGCCTCTCGGGGGGATGTTGGTGTTTGGCTTTGTTTGGGTGTAACTCGAGTTCTGTTCGTCGAAAGTTAATTTCGACTTCGCCGTTGTGTTCGTAGCGTGGGTATTTAGCTACGGTGCGAATTTCGTCGAATTCCGAGGTAGTTCGGTTTTCGCGTCGTTTTGACGCTTTATGTAATTTTGTAATTAATTATATTATTATATATTAATATATATATATAGAATGAAAAGGCACGCCATCTTCATCTTCTTCACGTTAAAACCGCTGCCTGTACGAGATAAACGGAGAAACCGCCTACCCTTCCCTTCGGACGCCGATTCCCGGAGCGTTTGTGGACGGAATTCGATTCCGAGAGTGGATTCGGATTGCTCTCGTCAAGACCTTCATTCCTGCGGTAAGAAATTCGATTTTCGTGGAGTTTTGGGAGGATTGGAATTTTCGGTTTTGGAGTTTTCCGCCATTAATGGCCGAGTGTTTGTTTTAGGTGTTGCGGCCGATTTGATCTGTGCGAAGCGGAGGAAAGCAGTCCAAAGCTTCGCTGTGATTTGAGGCAAGTGGTATTCTTGCCCTTGCCAAGTCTTTTTTTTTCGATCTTACTTGCTGAAATTGAAATCCCGGTTAGCCCAGGTTAGAGGCCTTGTTGTTCTCATTTTCTTGCTAACTATAGGGCTTAGTTCTTCCTACTAAAACCCCCCCTATTTTGTGATGATTGGAATCCAAATTGTCGGCGTGGAGCCGTTGTTTTCCTTTACTCTGATTGCTGCTCTGGTTCGGGTGTAGCCGAGGGGGAGAGTTAGGAGGGGGGGGGTGTGGTTGCCGATTTTCGTTAAGGTATTACTCGAATGATTAGGCATAGTTTGTATAGTAGTGGTGCGCGACGTTGGTAGTTTCCTACTGCTATTGCAGTTGCGTGAGTCGTGTGCGCGTTCCGGTGTCGTTCGGGAAATTCCAAACGGTACAGGTTAGCCGCGCACGGTCGTTAACCGTTAGGGCGCACGACCACTGGTCGTGTGCCTCTGTTCGTGCGCGTATAACTTTCAGTTTCCAAAGTTCTGTCTCGGAGATCGCACGAGCGCTGGCAAGCAGTGCGCACGACCACTGATTGTGCATCACTGATCGTGCGCTGACGCTAAGTTTTCTCAGGTTTTCCAGGTTCGCTTCGCACGATCATCATCCGATGAGTGCGCACGACCACTGATCGTGCGTCACTGATCGTGCGCTCTGTATATTTTCTTTTGCTAGGCGAATTTAGCTAGTTTCGAGTGCGGGAATTTAGATACTCAAGTGACAGGCAACTACTCGAGTTCTGGATCTTCTGCCTTGGTCGTTCGACTATCGTCGAGCTCCGTATTCTTTAGCGGGTTTGTGGGTAGTGACTTTATTTTGGCGGCGAGTGAGGCTAGCTCACTCAACGCCAAAGTTTAGGTAGGCACTGAGTGGATTTCACTCAACGCCTAGTCGTGTTGGTTTATTTCAACACTCTTCCTTTACCTTGTCTTTCGTTTCCGAGTGGATTTCCAGTTGTATTCCTGGGTTTTCCTTGTCGGCCGTTTTCTTTATTGTCCTAGAGGCCGAATCGTGGGTCGTGGTTAGTAGTGGTTGTTGTAGCTCTTTATGGGGGTGGAGTTGTGTGATATAGCCAAGGCCACCCATGTTTTTCTTGCTCCAGGTACGGGCTGGGCATGTCGGGTGGAAGGTCCCTTGTGTTTACACGTGTTGACCCTCGAGCTTTTGACTTGGACATGGTGGATTGGGGGACTGCATTTGCCTTCGATCCGGTTCCTCGTTGTTGTTTTTGCTACTATCACTTCCCACAGTTTAGGGTGTTAGAAGTTTCTTCCTTGGTAGTTTGCAGCACTTTTGGCTCTTGGTAGCCTAGTAGGCCCTGCAGGATGTTGTTCCTGGTCTGGGTTGTTGCTGTTTTTCTCGCACGTAGTGCTTTTCTTGTGGTCCTGTTTTGGACAGTTGTGACTCTTTCTACTGCATGTTTTTCTGGTACTTTTCCCCTTTTGGTTGACTCTTTCATGCAGTTTTACTTTGTTTAGCTTACTGAGGTATTCTGTTTTCTTTTGGAATACCCCAGGTTCTGAGCCATAGCCAGTTGGGTGGCTAGTTTGCAGTGGTGGTGTTGGTGGTCTCTTGGACTTTGGAGTTCTGTTTACCTTGTTAGTGAGGTTGTCTTCAGTACTTTCTTACAGACATATATTTGTGCTAGTGGGTTCGTGTCAGGTTATTGGCGCCCACTGGTAGTTTTTACCTTGTACTAGATATATACTATTGCTGCTACCATTTTCTGGAGATAGTCTACTTGCTCTGAGAAGGTTTTATGCTAGGTTGCTAGTTATTTTTAAACTATAATTATTATTATAAATAAAGCTCATGATCAGCATGTTTTATAAGACGTATTCACTATTTTCCAAATCACGTATAAAGACCGCTTTCTTATATATTATATAAATTAAATGTAGGGTCTTGCATAGCATGAGTGGTTCTCTTGGAACCCTTATGTGCTCTTTAGGATGTCAAACCTAAATAAAGTATTTTTCCGCAGCGTATAAATATAGTTTTTCTTTTGTGGACTAGGTGATCTACTGAGCCGAGGGATACGGTCTCTAAAATATAACTGATTTTCTAATCATTAATCACATGATTTTCTTTCATTAAGTTGGTAGTTGGTTTTGCCTGAGCGTCAACAGTTATCCCCTGCTTGACGTGGCATCACGACGCGTGTTTTCTCTTACTCTGATAATTCTTAATTCGGAGAAATTGCGGGTTGTGACAGTTGGTATCAGAGGGAGGTTGCTTGACAAGTTAGTTGAGCAACCTTCCTTTGTTCGCTTATTAGTAGTTCAGCATCATGTCATTCACACACCGATATGTCATCAGCACGTCTTGGCAAAAGCACGAACACTACACTCATAGCATAACATGAAGTATACGGGGCATATTATGTAGTATGGGATGCATAATATGTGTTCGTATATGGATCCACCATAGGGGCAATATGTGAGGGTTATGTAGTATGGGATACATAACCTCACCACATAGCTGCGACTAGCACGTTTTCTTTTTCGTTGCATGAGAATGTTATGTAGTATGGGATGCATAACATTTTCATGTGTACGCCGCTCATAACATGCATTAGGGCCTTTTTAGAATGCATAACACAAACATGCATATCATAACATTGCATAAGCACAACATGCCGAGCTAAAGATTTGCAGGATGACATATGTACACACATGAGTTTTCAAATTAGCATAAATTCATGCATCCGATCTAGGCACAAGAGTTAGTAAGGTGGTGGTTAACCATCCTAGGTTAGGGCATATCATCTAATTTTTGTGAAGAAGATAAACTCTCAGAGCAAGTTTAGCAGCTTTAAGTCTATATCTACATTTGTATTATTTGTACTGGTAATCGGTTCTAGTCATTGGATTTGGATCTGATTTGCGTTGTAATGGTTTTTAGAATGGCTAGGCGTCCTACGACTCGATCGACTCCCCTGTCTGAGGGTGAATCTTCTGGAGCTCAGAACAATGCGGTGATCGAGAGTCTGCGTCTGAGTAGCGAAGCTATGGGCAGGCAGTTGGAGGAGGTGCAAGCCCAGATTCAGTCTTTGGTGGCTGTTGTAGCAGGTCAGGCTCAGGGTGCGCAAGTTCCTGCTGGGGGGTTAGCTGTTCCTCCTCCTCCTGCACCCTTGAGACCTCCAGTGGTGGTGCCAGCAGAGATGGCCTTCATCTCGCAGTTTCAGAGACTGAGCCCTCCCACTTATGATGGGAAGGCAGATTTCTTGGTGTTAGACGACTGGCTGATCTCCATGGAGGAGATGTTCTCGTACTCAGGGATTGCAGATGATCAGAGGGTGATGATAGCCGCCTATCAGCTTAAAGGTTTGGCTAAGAGTTGGTGGCTGAGAGAGAAGGAGAGCCTGGTAGCCGGGTGCTCGTGGGAGATGTTCAAGGAGATGCTGTTGAGGAAGTTCTTACCCTTGGTCGAGCGTGACCGCCTCATGAATGATTTCCTCTATCTGAAGCAAAGGCAGCTCACGGTGGGTGAGTATGAGATAGAGTTTAGTAAGTTGAGCCGTTTTGCCCCTGGATTGGTCAGCGTTGAGGCTGATCGAGTTAAGCGATTTCTCGGTGGTTTGAGGAGTGAGGTGCAGCAGTTGGCCAGTGCTTATGGGACAGTGACTTATGCTGGAGTTGTAGAGGCTGCTCTTAAGGTTGAGGCCATTGAGTCGGCGAAGAGCAGAGGCCAGCAGTTGAAGAAGGATAAGAGGAAGTTGGTAGAGATGCTGTTCCGGGAAAGAGGAGCAGGGTGGTGTGCAGTTTTTGTGGCTGATCAGGCCATCCTGTCGAGAGGTGTTTCAAGAAGGCGGCAGCTCAGAAGAAGGAGCAGGTTCATGCGATTCAGGGTGCTCCTAGGAGAGATGCCTCCTGTTCTGTTTGTAAGCGATCCGGCCATGATGCGGCCCAGTGTTGGACCAAGGATAAAGTCTGCTTTCAGTGTGGGCAGAAGGGACACATCAAGTCGAGGTGTCCTCTGTTTCAGCCAGCTCTTCCTGCAGTTCCGTTACAGGCTTTACCTCCACCTCAGCGTGTGGATAAGGGAAAAGGGAAGCTGAACGTGATTTCTTCCGAGGAGGCTCAGACTTCGACCCAGGTGATCTCAGGTTAGTTGTTTGTTGTTTTTCTTTCTAGCCTGGTAGTTTAGTTGCTAGATTATTTGCGGTACTGTTGTGCTAGTTCCTTAGCTTTGTGCGCTCCTATAGGGAAATTTAAGGTGAAGAACCGCTGGGCGCGTGTTCTGTTTGACTCCGGCGCTACCCACTCGTTCGTGGCTAGAGCCTTTGTGGAGCGTCATCGGTTGTCTCTAGATCGTGTTCGGGATTCCTTCTGTGTCAAGTTTCCCTCTGGTGAATCTGTGTTGTCAGATTTGGGTATTTTGGATTGCCCAGTTTTGTTGGGGGATTTTCTTGCGAAGGCGGACCTGAAGATGATTGATCTAGAGGACTTCGATGTCATTTTGGGCATGGACTGGCTCTCTCGGTATGATGCGGTCATTCAGTGCGAAGGAAAGCGCTTGGACTTCATCAGGGACGACGGTCAGCCCGGCAGCGTGTATGCTGATCCGTGTCAGGATTCTCCTGTTCTCTCTGCGGTATGTGTTCAGAGATTGTTTCTTTCTGATTGTTGTGTTTGTTTAGTCTCGGCGGTTGGAACCGTTGTTAGCGTGCCACGCTTGGAGGAGATTCCTATTGTTTGTGGTTTCGCCGATGTTTTTCCTGATGATCTTCCTGGTATCTTTCCTGAGCGGGATGTGGAGTTTGTTATTGATTTGGAGCCGGGTACGCGTCCTATTGCTAAGGCGCCGTACCGGATGGCCCCTCGTGAGTTAGAGGAGTTGCGAATTCAGTTAGATGAGTTGTTGGCTAAAGGTTTTATCAGGCAGAGTTCGTCGCCTTGGGGTGCTCCTGTTTTGTTCGTAAAGAAGAAAGATGGGTCGATGCGGCTTTGCATCGACTATAGAGAGTTGAACAAGGTCACTATCAAGAACAGGTACCCTCTGCCGAGGATCGATGATTTATTTGACCAGTTGCGTGATAGCACGGTGTTCTCCAAGATCGATCTTCGTTCGGGCTATCATCAGCTCAGGATCCGTGAGGTAAATATTCCACGGACTGCGTTTAGGTCGAGGCATGGACACTTTGAGTTTTTGGTGATGTCGTTCGGTTTGACCAACGCACCATCAGCTTTCATGGACATGATGAATCGGGTATTCAAGGATTTCCTAGACAAGTTCGTGGTGGTCTTCATTGATGACGTGTTGGTTTATTCTCGCAGTGCTGAGGAGCATGAGCAGCATCTGCGCTTGGTACTATCAGAATTGAGGAACCACAAGTTATTCGCCAAGTTGAGCAAGTGCGAATTTTGGTTGCCTCAGGTTTCTTTTCTAGGCCACGTGGTGAACAAGGATGGGATCTCGGTTGACCCAGAAAAGATTGCAGCAGTGATGGATTGGAGTATGCCGAATACTCCTAAGGAGATCAGAAGTTTCTTAGGGTTGGCTGGCTATTACAGGAGATTCGTGGAGGGTTTCTCTTCTCTAGCCGCACCTTTGACCAAGCTGACTCATAAGAATGTGGCTTTTGTTTGGAGCGAGAAGTGCGAAGAAGCTTTTCAGGAGTTAAAGAGGAGATTGTGTACTGCTCCCGTTCTGACCCTTCCTACTGAGGGCGTGGATTATGATGTGTATGTGGATGCTTCGCATATAGGTCTGGGATGCGTATTAATGCAGGATGGAAAAGTAATCGCTTATGGGTCAAGGCAGCTGAAGACTCATGAGAAGAATTATCCTACGCATGACCTTGAGTTTGCAGCGGTTATCTATGCATTGAAGTTGTGGAGGCACTTACTTTATGGGGCTCAGTTCAAGATTTTTACTGACCATAAGAGCCTGAAGTACGTGTTCACGCAGAAGGAGTTGAATCTGCGTCAGCGGCGGTGGCTTGAGTATGTGGCGGATTATGACGTAGAAATCCAGTATCATCCGGGCAAGGCCAATGTGGTGGCCGACGCCCTGAGCCGAAAGACGGGAAAGATCTTTAACCTCTCCGCCGATTGGTTAGTTGAGGAGTTACTCCTTATGGATATTTCAGTGGGATGCTGTAGTTTGTAGAGTAGCTTGTCAGTGGCAGAGCCGTCTTGGATTTCTTTGACAAGACTGCACCAGAAGGACGACCCGGATCTGTTGCACTTGTTCATCAGGACAGAGAAGGGAGAGTTGCCAGATTTTGCTATCGATGATGCGGGTACTTTGAAGTACCGCGGCAGGTTTTGCATCCCCGCCGTTGGGGATATTAGAGGTATGATTTGCAGTGAGGCTCGTGGTTCCAGCATTGCCTACCATCCAGGATCTACGAAGATGTACCGTGACTTAAGGCAAATTGCCTGGTGGTATGGTATGAAAGGAGATATAGCCCGATTTGTTGCTGAGTGCCACACTTGCAAGCGCGTGAAGGCCGATCATGGAAGGCCTGGTGGCAAGCTGACCCCGTTAGAGATCCCGACTTGGAAGTGGGAGAGTATATCTATGGACTTCATTACGGGCTTACCAAAATCCCCGAGGGGATTTGATTCTGTTTGGGTTATAGTGGATAGATTGACGAAGTGTGCTCACATCGTGCCTTATAAGATTGATTACCCGATGAAGAAGATAGCGGAGTTGTACTTGAATGAAGTCATCCGACTCCACGGTGTGCCGGTTAACATCATTTCTGATCGAGACTCCCGGTTTACTTCTCGTTTTTGGCAGAGTCTGCAGGAGGGTTTGGGTACGGATCTGAGGTATTCTACTGCGTACCACCCTCAGACCAATGGGCAGACGGAGCGGGTCAATCAGATTGTTGAGGATATGATCTGGTGCTATATTTTAGACCACGGTGGAGCGTGGGATGAGCGTCTGCGACTCATGGAATTTGCTTACAATAACAGTTATCAGGAAAGCTTGCAGATGGCTCCATTCGAAGCTTTGTATGGGAGGCGCTGTAGGACTCCGTTGTTTTGGGCTGAGGCTGGTGAGAAACCTTTGTTGGGTCCAGATGCTCTGGAAGAGATGGAAGTCGCCGTGAAGCTTATTCGTGAAAAGCTTCGTTTAGCTCGGGAGAGGTATGAAAAGAATGCCAATCGGCGTAGGTCTGCTTTGGAGTTTTTAGTAGGGGATCATGTATACCTCAAGGTTTCTCCAATGGTTGGTGTGAAGAGATTTGGTAAAAATCGGAAATTGGACCCAAGGTATGTGGGCCCGTTCGAGATTTTGGAGCGGATTGGTGTGTCTGCTTATAGATTGGATTTGCCAGCGAACTTCCCGGGTGTTCATAATGTTTTTCATGTTAGCCAATTGCGGAAGTGTGTGCGCAGCAGTGGGCAACTCTTGGATGTTGTGCCCCAGTTGGAGCCCAACCTCTCTTTTGTTGAGGTGCCAGTTCGTATTTTGGATACTCAGGAGCGTGTGCTGCGAAAGAAGTCCATACCGATGGTGAAAGTTCTATGGAAAAATCAGGAATTGGAGAGCGCGACTTGGGAGCTAGAGTCGGCCATGAGGAGGGCGTACCCTCACCTGTTTCACTGATTTGATCGGTATGTTTCCCTTTGTAACTTCTGTTTGTTACTTTTCCTTCTTTAGTAGGAGGGTTGTGCGTAAAGTTTCGGGACGAAACTTTCTTTTAGGGGGAGTGACTGTAACGCCCCGTTTTTTCAGCGATTATTTTTATTTTCGTTTGGCGTTACGATGACGCGTTTCCGTGGCTTGTGCCATTTGTGGAGTGTGGTTTAGCTCCTTAGAACTGAGTGCCCTATTCTGTAGCCTGTTGGCAAGATCTCCCTAGCAAGCCGAGTCGTTTTGGGTGACCCGGTGTGGCCTCTCGGGGGGATGTTGGTGTTTGGCTATGTTTGGGTATAACTCGAGTTCTGTTCATCAAAAGTTAATTTCGACTTCGCCGTTGTGTTCGTAGCGTGGGTATTTAGCTACGGTGCGAATTTCGTCGAATTCCGAGGTAGTTCGGTTTTCGCGTCGTTTTGACGCTTTATGTAATTTTGTAATTAATTATATTATTATATATTAATATATATATATATAGAATGAAAAGGCACGCCATCTTCATCTTCTTCACGTTAAAACCGCCGCCTGTACGAGAGAAACGGAGAAACCTCCTACCCTTCCCTTCGGACGCCGATTCCCGGAGCGTTTGTGGACGAAATTCGATTCCGAGAGTGGATTCGGAATGCTCTCGTCAAGACCTTCATTCCTACGGTAAGAAATTCGATTTTCGTGGAGTTTTCGGAGGATTGGAATTTTCGGTTTTGGAGTTTTCCGCCATTAATGGCCGAGTGTTTGTTTTAGGTGTTGCGGCCGTTTTGATCTGTGCGAAGAGGAGGAAAGCAGTCCAAAGCTTCGCTGTGATTTGAGGCAAGTGGTATTCTTGCCCTTGCCAAGTCTTTTTTTTTCGATCTTACTTGCTGAAATTGAAATCCCGGTTAGCCCAGGTTAGAGGCCTTGTTGTTCTCATTTTCTTGCTAACTATAGGGCTTAGTTCTTCCTACTGAAACCCCCCCTATTTTGTGATGATTGGAATCCAAATTGTCGGCGTGGAGCCGTTGTTTTCCTTTTACTCTGATTGTTGCTCTGGTTCGGGTGTTGCCGAGGGGGAGAGTTAGGAGGGGGGGTGTGGTTGCCGATTTTCGTTAAGGTATTACTCGAATGATTAGGCATAGTTTGTATAGTAGTGGTGCACGACGTTGGTAGTTTCCTGCTGCTATTGCAGTTGTGTGAGTCGTGTGCGCGTTCCAGTGTCATTCGGGAAATTCCAAACGGTACAGGTTAGCCGCGCACGGTCGTTAACCGTTAGGGCGCACGACCACTGGTCGTGTGCCTCTATTCGTGCGCGTATAACTTTCAGTTTCCAAAGTTCTGTCTCGCAGATCGCACGAGCGCTGGCAAGCAGTGCGCACAACCACTGATCGTGCGTCACTGATCGTGCGCTGACGCTAAGTTTTCTCAGGTTTTCCAGGTTCGCTTCGCACGATCATCAGCCGATGAGTGCGCACGACCACTGATCGTGCGTCACTGATCGTGCGCTCTGTATATTTTCTTTTGCTAGGCGAATTTAGCTGGTTTTGAGTGCGGGAATTTAGATACTCAAGTGACAGGCAACTACTCGAGTTATGGATCTTCTGCCTTGGTCGTTCGACTATCGTCGAGCTCCGTATTCTTTAGCGGGTTTGTGGGTAGTGACTTTATTTTGGGGGCGAGTGAGGCTAGCTCACTCAACGCCAAAGTTTAGGTAGGCACTGAGTGGGTTTCACTCAACGCCTAGTCGTGTTGGTTTATTTCAACACTCTTCCTTTACCTTGTCTTTCGTTTCCGAGTGGATTTCCAGTTGTATTCCTGGGTTTTCCTTGTCGGCCGTTTTCTTTATTGTCCTAGAGGCCGAATCGTGGGTCGTGGTTAGTAGTGGTGGTTGTAGCTCTTTATGGGGGTGGAGTTGTGTGATATAGCCAAGGCCACCCATGTTTTTCTTGCTCCAGGTACGGGCTGGGCATGTCGGGTGGAAGGTCCCTTGTGTTTTCACGTGTTGACCCTCGAGCTTTTGACTTGGACATGGTGGATTGGGGGACTGCGTTTGCCTTCGATCCGGTTCCTCGTTGTTGTTTTTGCTACTATCACTTCCCACAGTTTAGGGTGTTAGAAGTTTCTTCCTTGGTAGTTTGCAGCACTTTTGGCTCTTGGTAGCCTAGTAGGCCCTGCAGGATGTTGTTCCTGGTCTGGGTTGTTGCTGTTTTTCTCGCACGTAGTGCTTTTCTTGTGGTCCTGTTTTGGACAGTTGCGACTCTTTCTACTGCATGTTTTTCTGGTACTTTCCCCTTTTGGTTGACTCTTTCATGCAGTTTTACTTTGTTTAGCTTGCTGAGGTATTCTGTTTTCTTTTGGAATACCCCAGGTTCTGAGCCCTAGCCAGTTGGGTGGCTAGTTTGCAGTGGTGGTGTTGGTGGTCTCTTGGACTTTGGAGTTCTGTTTACCTTGTTAGTGAGGTTGTTTTTAGTACTTTCTTACAGACATATATTTGTGCTAGTGGGTTCGTGTCAGGTTGTTGGTGCCCACTGGTAGTTTTTACCTTGTACTAGATATATACTATTGCTGCTACCATTTTCTGGAGATAGTCTACTTGCTCTGAGAAGGTTTTATGCTAGGTTGCTAGTTATTTTTAAACTATAATTATTATTATAAATAAAGCTCATGATCAGCATGTTTTATAAGATGTATTCACTATTTTCCAAATCACGTATAAAGACTGCTTTCTTATATATTATATAAATTAAATATAGGGTCTTACATAGCATGAGTGGTTCTCTTGGAACCCTTATGTGCTCTTTAGGATGTCAAACCTAAATAAAGTATTTTTCCGCAGCGTATAAATATAGTTTTTCTTTTGTGGACTAGGTGATCCACTGAGCCGAGGGATACGGTCTCTAAAATATAACTGATTTTCTAATCATTAATCACATGATTTTCTTTCATTAAGTTGGTAGTTGGTTTTGCCTGAGCGTCAGCAGTTATCCCCTGCTTGACGTGGCATCACGACGCGTGTTTTCTCTTACTCTGATAATTCTTAATTCGGAGAAATTGCGGGTTGTGACAGGTCTTCCAACTCAGCACCCTTTGAGATTTTGAGAAGAGTTTCTCTTTCTTTGAAGAGTACGATGAAAGTTGGTTGCTGTGTTCGGGGGGGAGTTCTTGTCTATCGTTTGCCTATATGGTAGAATCAGTCGGAAATGAGGAAAGAAAGGCTGACGGTGGATACCTAGGAACCCGGAGACGAGGAAGGGCGTAGCAAGCGACGAAATGCTTCGGGGAGTTGAAAATAAGCATAGATCTGGGGATTCCCGAATAGGTCAACCTTTCGAACTGCTGCTGAATCAATGGGTAGGCAAGAGACAACCTGGAGAACTGAAATAGCCAGAGGAAAAGAAAGCAAAAGCGATTCCCGTAGTAGCGGCGAGTGAAACGAAATGGGAGCAGCCTAAACCGTGAAACCGGGGTTGTGGGAGAGCAATACAAGCGTTGTGCTGCTAGGCGAAGCAGTGGAGTGCCGCACCCTAGATGGCGAGAGTCTAGTAGCCGAAAGCATCACTAGCTTACGCTCTGACCCGAGTAGCATGTGGCACCCGTGTTAACACCTTGCGAGGCTAAAGACTCCTGGGTGATCTATCCATGATCAGGATGAAGCTTGGGTGAAACTAAGTGGAGGTCCGAACCGACTGATGTTGAAGAATCAGTGGAGGAGTTGTGGTTAGGAGTGAAATACCACTCCAACCTAGAGCTAGCTGGTTCTCCCCGAAATGCGTTTAGGCACAGCAGTTGACTGGACATCTAGGGGTCAAGCACTATTTCGGTGCGGGCCGCGAGAGTGGTACCAACAAACTCTGAATACTAGATATGACCCCAAACAGGGGTCAAGGTGCGCCAGTGAGACGACGGGGGATAAGCTTCATCGTCGAGAGGGAAACAGCCCGGATCACCAGCTAAGGCCCCTAAATGACCGCTCAGTGAGTTAGGAGGTAGGGGTACAGGGACAGCCAGGAGGTTTGCCTAGAAGCAGCCACCCTTGAAAGAGTGCATAATAGCTCACTGATCGAGCGCTCTTGTGCCGAATATGAATGGGGCTAAGCGATCTGCTGAAGCTGTGGGATGTCAAAGTGCATCGGTAGGGGAGCGTTCCGCCTTAGAGGGAAGCACCCGTGTGGACGAAGAGGAAGCGAGAATGTCGGCTTGAGTAACGCAAACATTGGTGAGAATCCAATGCCCCGAGGTTCGTCCACGGAGGGTGATTCAGGGCCTAAGATCAGGCCGAAAGGCGTAGTCGATGGACAATAGGTTAATCTTCCTGTACTACCCCTTGTTGGTCCCGAGAGATGGAGGAGGGCCGAAAGATGGTTATCGGTTCAAGGACGCAAGGTGACCCTGCTTTTTCAGGGGTGGAGGAAATTCCTCGAGCCAATGTTCGAGTACCAGGCGCTACGGCGCCCCATGCCATAGTCCCAGGAAAAGCTCGAACGATCTTCAACAAACCAACATGCCCGAAACCGACACAGGTGGGTTGACCCTAGGGGTGCGAGACAACAGAACTCGGCAAAAGATCCTCGTAACTTCGGGAGAAGGGGTGCCTCCTCAAAAAGGGGGTCGCAGTGACCAGGCCCGGGCGACTTTTGACAAAAAACACAGGTCTCCGCAAAGTCGTCAGACCATGTATGGGGGCTGACGCCTGCCCAGTGCCAGAAGGTCAAGGAAGTTGGTGACCTGATGACAGGGGAGCCAGCGACTGAAGCCCCGGTGAACGGCGGCCGTCACTCTCACGGTCCCCATGGAGCGGTAGCGAAATTCCTTGTCGGGTAAGTTCTGACCCGCACGAAAGGCGTAACGATCTGGGCACTGTCTTAGAGAGAGGCTCGGTGAAAGAGACATGTCTGTGAAGATGCGGACTACCTGCACCTGGACAGAACCTACGAAGCTTGACTGTTCCCTGGGAATTTGGGCCTTTGTGGAGGGCAAAGAAGGCCCCCTTGCGGGGGCCCGAGCCATCAGGAAGATACCACTCTGGAAGAGCTAGAATTCTCACCTTGTGTCAGAACCTACGGAGCAAGGGACAGTCCCACGGGGCGGTAGAAAGTTTCTATGGGGCGTAGGACTCCTAAAAGGTAATGGAGGTGTGCAAAGGTTTCCTCGGGCCAGACGGAGATTGGCCCTCGAGTGCAAGGGCATAAGGGAGCTTGACTGCAAGACCCGCAGGGACGAAAGTCGGCCTTAGTGATCCGACGGAGTGGAAGGGCTGTCGCTCAATGGAGAAAAGTGACCCTAGGGATAACAGGCTAATCTTCCCCAAGAGTTCACATCGACGGGAAGGTTTGGAACCTCGATGCCGGCTCTTCGCCACCTGGGGCTGTAGTATGTTCCAAAGGTTTGGTTGTTCGCCCATAAAAGAGGTACGTGAGCTGGGTTCAGAACGTCGTGAGACAGTTCGGTCCATATCCGGTGCGGGCGTTAGAGCATTGAGAGGCCCTTTCCCTAGTACGAGAGGACCGGGAAGGGAAGGATGCACCTCTGGTGTACCAGTTATCGTGTCGCTGGATAGCCAAGTGCGGAGCGGATAACTGCTGAAAGCATCTAAGTAGTAAGCCCACCCCAATATGAGTGCTCTCCTATTCTAACTTCCCCAGAGCTTCCGGTAGCACAGCTGAGACAGCGGCAGGTTCTCTGCCCCTGCGGGGATGGAGCGACAGAAGTCTTGAGAATCCAAGAGAAGGTCACGGCGAGACGAGCCGCTTATCATTACGATAGGTGCCAAGTGGAAGTGCAGTGATGTATGCAGCTTAGGCATCCTAACAGACCGAGAGATTTGAACCTTGTTCCTACACGAACTGATCAATTCGATCAGGCACTCGCCATCTATTTTCATTGTTCAACTGTTTGACAACATGAAAAACCCAACCTCTCTATCGGATGGAAGGGCAGAGGCCTTTGGCATCCCTTCCAGTCAAGAATCGGGGCCTCACAATCACAAGACAATCTTTCTCTCATGCCTTTCTTCGTTCATGGTTCGATATTCTTGTGTCCTAGGCATAGAGGAACCACACCAATCCATCCCGTGGTGAAACTCTACTGCGGTGACGATACTGTAGGGGGGCCCCGCGGAAAAAGAGCTCGATGCCAGAATGAGAGAAAAAGCTTAACACCTCTTCTTTGACTTTTTCATCTTCCTCTTTCAAAAGATCAAAAGAAAAAATGCAAAGGTCGTCTTACAATTAGAACATCTCTTCTCTCCCACTTCACGCCTCAGAACGCACTGTTCTTTTAGAGAGAAAGGCGCTTTCACATCTTCTTAACCCGAAATGGCTGAGGAGAGGAATTTCTGTGCTCGACTGAAAGGAGAGGAAAGTCGTGAGCCTTTTGAAAGTACTCCCTGGAACAGCAGATCCAGTGGAGATGGGGTGGGGCCTGTAGCTCAGAGGATTAGAGCACGTGGCTACGAACCACGGTGTTGGGGGTTCGAATCCCTCCTCGCCCACAACCGGCCCAAAAGGGGAGTTCGGTAGGAAAAGCATGATCGAGATAGTGGCCGCAAAGCGATTTTTGGTATGGTCCTTTGCCGAAATGGAATGGCCTTCTTTTCTTTATCAGTCAGTTTTGTACTCTTACATATAGTAAACCCGCCCGGCCGGAATCAATATATTTGTGTTTGACTCCCCGTAACTCTTCCTCAGCCAGGCTTGGGCAGAATAACAGAGTAAGTACAAGTCTTAGTAGCATAACAAATATGCGTTCCTCGTCAAGATGTTTGCTCGCGATAATTGTGGCCTATCGAATCGATGACTGCATCTTTGATGCACTGCTGAGAATTATGAATTAGCTAGAACCACTGGATTATCTCGGATCTATGCCGAGGTATTGACGGTGATTCTCAAATATTATAGAACAGAATGTGATACGATGTGATAGAATGGAAACAAAGAAGGGAAGGGAACGAGTTACCTACTCCTAACGGTCAAAGAGAGCCGAGCCCTTTCACTCAATTCTTCATTCTTTCATGAAGAATGAATGAAATCTCCCCAAGTAGGATTCAAACCTACTTTCTATTCATTCTATGATATATCAGTTAACAGCCAACCGCTCTACCACTGAGCTACTGAGGAACAACGGGAGATTCGACCTCATAGAGTTCAACTCCCGTTCTCAACCCATGATTAATATGAGTCCGAAGCTTCCTTCGCCACTCCAGGAACTTCTTCGTAGTGGCTCCGTTCCATGCCTCATTTCATAGGGAACCTCAATGTGGCTTTCATTATATGATATCTATATCCCAATTCCATTCATTTCATATCCCTTTTGCATAAGACATCAGAGATGTCATTTTCTATCTATATATAGGGAAAGTGAAGAAATCATCATAGTTGAATCGAGAAATTGCAATATAAAATAGAAAAGGGTTTGTGATGATTTTGAAATCTTTATTACTAGGTAATCCGCATGAAGATAAGAAATTCGGTCGTTGTGGTCGGGCTCTATTATGGATTTCTTACCACATTCTCCATAGGGCCCTCTTCTCTCTTCCTTCTCCGAGCTCGGGTATCAGCAACAACTAGTTTTCTTGCGAGACAGCTCATGATGTTCATATTGATCTATTATGCACCTCTACATCTAGCATTGGGTAGACCTCATACAATAACTGTCCTAGTTATACCGTCTCTTTTCTTTCATTTCTTCTGGAACAATCACAAAAAATTGATTCTGGATCTACTACCAGAAATTCAATGCGTAATCTCAGCATTAAATGTGTATTCCTGAATAATCTCATTTTTCAATTCTTCAGCCATATCATTTTACCAAGCTCCACGTTAGCCAGATTAGTCAACAATTAGAAGTTTACAACAAGATGATTTTCTTTTTCACAAGTAGTTTTGTTTTGGTCACATTTTCGTCGGTTGGATTGGTCTTATTCTGGATACGGCAAAATCATTCTATTCGATCTGTGTAGGAATTGAGAAATAGAAATTCTATGGCTAGTATTCTCTTCTTTATTACCTGTGTCTACTATTTAGGCAGAATGCCGTCGCCTATTGTCACTAAGAAACCGAAGAAGGGGGAGAAAGAAAGGCGCGAAGCGGCGATGTAGAAACAACTTACAAAACAAAGGAGACTAAACAGGAACAAGAGGTATCCACCGAAGAAAGCCCTTCCCTTCCCTTCCCTTTGTTCGGAAGAGGACAAATATTCATTTCACTTTCAAGAGGCACGCTATCAAGATAGCCTAGTTTACGAAAATGCTGATCTGGAGACCCATCAAGATAATTGGAAATTGGGAAGACTGAAAGAAGAGAAAAGAATTAATATTCAGACTAAAAGAAAAAGAGAAGAATAGATAAGATGAGATCATTTACATACCCTAAACTCCCATTTTCTCCCTTCGCCCATAAAGAAACTTGCAACACCAATACCATTTAGAATTCCATCAATGAGAAATTGCTCAAAAAATTGAGTGAGCCCTCTTAGACTCATGGCAGTCTAAAAAACATCTATATAACCATGATTATATGACCAACTTCGCTATCGCTCGCCTTTTCTTTTTTTTTTTCCAGAAGAAGACCTCTTTTGAAAAAGAAGCAAAAATTTTTGAAAGATGAAGAAAGAGATCAGAGATCCATAAAAAAGAGATGCTATAAAAAGTTCCAAAAGAGCTATACTGACTGAAAAAAAGAATTTGACAAAAATGAGTGAATTTCTGAATTCATGAAAATTTGGATGAAAAAGAGTTGTCGATGGAGTTCTCCATTGAGATAATAGATTGAGATCTATTACTCCTCCGTGAAAAGGAATTCCTATTGATCCAATGAACAAAGTAAATGAAACTAGTAGAGGAAATAACAGAGTCTTGCTCGATTCGTGAGGATTGTACCTATTTCTCAAGAAAATTCTCAAGTCAGTACTAAAGTCTCGTATCTTACTTATGACATTCTTGTCAATTTTAGATAGATCTTTTGAAAAAAAACAAAAACTCTTCATTTTTGAAAAAAGGAAATTCCCCTTCAGTGTCCCCTTTCCCCATAGAGATATTGAATAAAACGAGCTCTTTTTTGTACTACTCAAACTACTAAAATCTTGAAAAGAAATGCGCAAATACCCATCAAAGGTCAGTAAGTACATCCGAAACATATAAAACGCGATTAATCCTGCTGTGAACCAAGCTATTAGTGTGAAAATGGGTGAGTACAACCAACTATCGTGAAGAATTGAATCTTTAGACCAAAAACAAGCAAGAGGCGGAATACCACAAAGAGAAAGTGTACCTAAAAAAAAGTAGTTTGTCACCATAAGAACCATATTCTTACTTTTCTCTTGCAACAATAGGTTCCGGATCCCAAAAACAAGAAAGCTTTAGAAGAGGCATGGATGATCAAATGGAATAAAGCAGCTCGATAAGAACCTATACCTAAAGCTAACATAATCTAACCCAATTGAGACATTATAGAAGAAGCTAAACTACTTTTAATGTATCATTGGGCAAGAGCCAAAGTAGCTCCTAAAAGTACTGTTCTTATACCTACTAAACAAATGAGATTCATTATGTAAGGTAGAACTATGAAAAGAGGAAGAAGCCGAGCTACCAGAAAAAGACCTGCTGCTACCATAGTAGCAGCGTGTATAAGAGCCTAAATAGAAGTGGGACCTTCCATGGCATCAGGTAACCATACGTGAAGGGGGAATTGTGAGGATTTAGCAATTGCACCTACAAAGAAGAAAAAGGCACATAAAGTACCAAAGAAAGAATTGACCCGGATCAAGGTATCAGGCTGGAAGAAATCCCGAAATTCGAAACTACCAGTTATCCAAGAAAATCCTAAGGTTCAGAATAAGAAACCAAAATCTCCTATACGATTAGTTGATTAGTTACAAAAGCTTTTTGACAAGCACTTGCTGCAATGGGTCGTGTGAACCAAAAACCTATCATATCAAGAAAGACGAACACATTCCCACGAGTTCCCAAAAAAGAGAAATTTGTATCAAATTGGAACTTGTAACTAATACCAACATTGAAGCATGAAAAAAACTCATATGAGCAAAAAATCTTCAATGTCCTTGGTCGTGAGACATAGAATTGTCACTAGAAAGAAAAACCATGATTCCAAAATAGTAGGTTTTAGTATTTACATAAGAGAAGTAAGTGGATCGATCAAGTATCCGAACTCTCAAAAAAAATCATTATTGATGGTCCAAGACCATAGATATTGATAGGTCAAACTTCCATTTATTTGCTGAAGATACAAATTGGCCAAAAACCACATAGCTATACTTAGCAGTCAAACACTTGGGAAAGCCCACATACGGTGAATATCTTTTGTTGCTGTCGGAATCGGAATAAGTAGAAGTCCAAATCCTATTTACATAGTAACCGCGAAAAGGGGTCTTATCCATGCATATTCCATAAGAAAACAAATTTGTTTTTTCATTTCAATTCTTCAATTATCAAAATTCTAAGACTTCTTTGAACTTCTCTTCCCTGTCCCAAGCATATGTCTTTTTATTTTGAGAAAAAACCCAAAACCTTCAGAAGTCTCACTTGAGACCTGTACTTCGGAGCTCTCCTTTTTTTGAAGGATCAACGAAAAGACACGGAAGATTTTCTTCTGTGAAGAAAATTCATACGTATGTAATGAACGAGATATAATGATCGTCGCTTTTTCTGAAGTAGACAGCCATAGGAATTAGGGAAGCCGTCCTTGCATCCATCTGGACCATCCAGAAAGACAAAAAACATGAATCCGTATGGCGAGAAGAGAGCAAGTCGTTATATACGATCGGGGAAAGAGAGCAAAAATTATCATAGTAAAATATTGAGAGGTTCGTGAGCAAAATCATGCATGCACCGTTCGTTCGTTACCCCTAAATTGACTCACTTAACTTCACACCGATCAAGAACAATCCGGTCAGAAACTGAAAGAAAGAAAACCAAGCCAGACCAGTCCTTTGCTAGGGGAGGGGGGTCGGCGAAACGAGCAAAATAGAGAAAAGAAATTGGTTCTTGCATAGAAGAAAGAAAGATGAAGATCGAGAGGCGCGTAGCAATTGGATTTGGAGAGTCTGCAAGAGGCAAGAGGGAGGTGAGGGTAATCCAAAGCGTGAGCGTGAATAAGAAGCCCACCTCACCTAGTCCTTTTGTTTGGGCAGGGTTTATCAGGTGGCGAAGCTATAGTCCGCAATGAGAGTCAAGTCAACTGTGAAGTCATTTATCCAAACCTCAGAAAAACCCTTTCTTTGCTTTGAGAAAGAAATCACACACCTTTCTTTGAGAAAGCAAGCGGAGCATCGCTATGTGTCCCAAAGGCGACAAAGGCCTACGTAGGGTTTAGGGTATGTAAAGAGTCGCGATAGCAACGAAGAAGGTGAGTTGATAGGCGAAGAGGTGAGCTTATCTAAATAGGAGAACGGTAGCGAAGAAGACAGAAGTTGTAGTTTTCTCGCTTACACAGCTAGCTACACCCAAGAAAGAAGGAAGTGTTTATCCGGGAAGCCTCCGTTTTCTTCTTCTTCGCTACGCGCCTTTCCTCGTTGTTCTGTCAATCCTTTTCTTTTTGTTGGTCAACCGTCTTTTGTCTGTCATATTTTCAAGACCTCTGCTCTTTCACATCATCGTCGCCACTTGCGACGGTGGAGATGATGATGTGGAAGGCTCATCAGCCTCTTCCGAGTCTCTTCGGAAAGCGAGAATGCCTCTTCTCCAGCAGTAATTAGTGAAGAAGAATAAGAGGGTGAGGCCGCCCGTAAGGGCGGAGACAGATGTTCCCTTTTTTGAAGGAAACAGCAAGAGGCGGAATCCTATCTATATGATATGCCAGGCACGCAGTGAAGACTCGAATTCCTGGAGGGGCATCGAATCATCCCCAAATTCGACCAGGGGAATATATGCAATCTGTCAAGGAGATCTTGGATGCAGCTTCCAGGGGTGAGGATCGGAGTCGAGCGATAGCAAAGAAGGCGCAAAGTGCAGGATCTCCTCTTTGATCTTTTTATGAAAGACCCATGTCTAGATGAGATTCTGAATCATTCTCCGTATGAAAACATTCGGGATCGGGAGGTCATCGTGATCGTTCACATCTTTGAGAAAATGATGAAGTGTTCGGGATTTGCTGCAAGAGCACATGCGTGATCTCATCAATGACGTCCCACTAGGTGGGTTGGAAAACTCTACATCTAGGAAAGGTTTATGAACCACGAAAGTGGTTGACCCTCAATGAATGTTGTGGGGGGGTTTAGTGTATATAAAGGCATAGGGCTCACACAAGTCAGTGCAGGACCTCTTTCTGAAGTGTTGCACGGCCAGAGGGAGCTCTTGTGAAGCCTAGAGAGGCGGAAGAAATCGCTTCTAACAAGTTCCCCAACACTGAGCTTAGTAGCTTCACTCTTGAGACTGGCGTGTCGCTGCTTGATGCTTCTGATCAATAGGAAGAGGAGGCGCGTAGCAAAAAGCTGATGATGAGCATCTATTGGAGTCGATCATTTCCAAGATCTAATTCGAGTTTCTTATTATATAGTGGAAACGCCTCGCAATCTTCAGTTTTATGCTTCAGGGAAGAAATGTTCTTGGTGGATGCAGGACCTGGTACCCCAAAAATTTGTATGCAAGATGAGCCTACAGGAGTGCCAATCAACTGAGCCACAAGGTTTGGGAATAAGGTGGGATCCTTGAATGTAGTGGCTGGTGAATCACTGATCAAAAAGCGGATTTTAGAGAGATTCTTCATAGATCTAGTGGCCGGCGAATCACTGAGAAAAGAGCGAGCATCCGCCAGGTTTCCTGATTTTGGGGGATCCCTAGATGTAGTGGCTGGTGAACCGCTTCTTATTCTTCCATGAAGTTTCAGACAAAACCAAGCTTGGGTGGAACTGAAGAAGATTTGGCGAACGAAGAAAAAGGTCAAAGGTTTCTTATTGAAAAAGTAAAAGGAGGTTATTCGGTAGCCATCGCAGGTTTCATTACTTTTCTTCCATTCTATCCTCTCATAACTAAAAGGATAGCGAATGATCGATTCACCATTGAGGGCATTAACCCCAAAAGGACAAATATTGTGGTGTTCTAACTACGGCAGATCAAACAAGAAAAAAGAAAAAAAAGGAAAATTTTGAAGCCTCAAATTTAGAAGCCTGTTTAGTTAGGGTCTGACACTGATTCCAGCCCTATATAGACATAGCGAAGATCTTGCTCGAATGCATGACTGCAGAGCGCCTATCGCCCAGACATGGCACTCTAAAATGTTGGGTTGGGACAGTGCAACTAGGGAGACGAAGAAGAGAAGAAGGCATAGTCTCATATCAATGAATGTTATGATGCAATTTATGTAGCAGGCAAGTGCAACTCACACACAACGACTCCGTGATCACAGACCTTTAGTTCCCACTTTTTGAGAGCTAGCATCACTCTAAGGTACCTCCGTTGTGGCTACGGCAGCTGCGGAACAGGCGCTTCCGCTTTCTAGGCGGGTATACACACTACCAGGCCAAGACCTCTCCTGTACGCCTCTGTACACCGACAAGTGCACTCTAGAGTCTGTGCGTACTATTGCTAGCTACCTGCTAGTCTTTTAGGTCGGGTGCACGTCTTCGGGGATTGTCTGCCTGACCGCAGTATTAAACAACATACTGTCCCTTCCACCCGTACACCTCACCCGAGTCACCGTACTGCCATCGGTGTGACGATTGACTAGCACCGCATGACCCACCACAGTTGTTTACTCACATGCAAAATTTTAACCCGAGCCTCCAGCTCGCAGGACCAACCCGTCCTGATTCCTCCAACCCTTCCCGGGTGAGCAAGTAAACCAACCACTTCTTCCAACTCTGCACGGGTGAGCAAGTAGTCAACAGACTCCAAGTCGCTCCAACCCGGCACAAGTGAGCATATAACTGAATAATTCCCTCCAACTCTGCACGGGTTAGCAAGTAGTCAACAGAATCCAAGTCCTTCCAACCCGGCACGAGTGAGAACATGTATAATTTACTTAGCCTATTAGACTACTCTTGCCTACCGGTTATTATACTTAGTAAATTAGGGTTAATCCGAGGACTGCCCAAGGTATGCCCATTGAAGGGGTCTCGAAAGCACTAGGAGCCAAGATGGGATGACAAGCCGAAAGTTCCCTTTCACAAGGATAATTACTTTTAGTTGATGTCTACCCATGATCCACACTAAACTCTCCTTATTACTCTTGGACGATCCTAATGACTTAAGTTATTATCGGGAGGGCGACGGTCTTCCGCCGGCCTCCATTCCAGTTGTTACCCAATGACTTGCACTTTTACCCTCGTCACTAAGAAAACACTAACCACCAGGGTTATACTTCCAATTGTAATCCCCAGTTCCATTGTAGATCTATCTCCCGGTTGGTTTATGGTTTAACCTACTTTTACTATGCGCAACCCATGACCTAATACCACCCCGGAAATCGAACTTCTAATTCCTTGGGCCACCAACCATTAATCATTTATCCTAGGGTGGTACAGACTAATGAAAAGAGTGTGTTGATTTTCATAATTTTCCTAGGTCATTAAGGCCCTTAATTATATCTTTTAAACTAATTCCTAGGTCACTTTACACATGAAGTAGTATAATTTAAAATCCACTGACCAAGGTAATTTTTCCTGAGTTGTATATTGATAAAATATTTCTGTCCACAGGTTTTCACAATTTTCCTTTGATTATTTATACCAATTCCTTATTTAATACCAAATCTATATAATTTCCATTTTCCAAATGAAGTACAAGGAATATATAAGATAAAATCTCAGGAAAATTACAGAGCATATAAGACATTAATTTAAGACTAATGGGAGAGTTTAATCAACCTATATAGTGTAATGGCTTAACAAATCTCATTCTTAAATATTTACCAAAATGCCATTATGTTAATTTAAAAATTATCAGTACATCCATAAATTCTGAGATAATTATACAAGACTAATAATACAATTTTACAACACTAGAAATATTTCCAAATTTTCCTGATATGAATTTCCATCAATTCATGAATAAAAGCAATAAGAGTAAAATGGTCATTTCAAGGTATTTTACTCCAGAAGCTCTCAAACATAAAGATCAAATTTTCCTAAGTCAAATATAACCTTCTTTTTATCTTGGCAAAGTTTGAGGATTTTTTTGCATGATCAAAACCTATTTTCTCAATTTATTTTCCAATAAGGACTATACTTTCAAAATTCCAAATAATGGGATTTTTAATTCGAAAAATCCCTTAATTAATCTGAGGGGTGAAATTTACCCTAATGAACCACTGGAATCAAATCCATGATTTTTGGTTGCCTCAATTAGGCTGAATGTACAATATTTAAATTATTGTTATTGGCACACCAAGGCTATAAATAAGCCAACACATGAAAGTGGATTACCCCAACATGCAGTGATCCAAATGTACTGAAATTTTTATCATGCACCAATGATGTCCCCAAGGACCTTCCACCAAAGTTTAGGGCCATTTGGATACTTATTAATCCAAATATTTCATTTATTTATTTTTTGATAATATGACTAATACTATAGAAAAAGTTGTCCCAAAAATTTGCAATTTTTGGTAGGGGCTACATATGCCCAAATAAGCCACATACCCAAAATTTCAGCCTATGTGGACTTCTGGTTTAGCATGGGCTTAGGTTTTAGTTTTTGCCCTAGCCTAGGACAAGTCCTAGGCAAAATGCCCTACATGCCAGACCATTAAACCAAAATTTATTATTAAGCTGTCAAATTAAAGTTAACAGATAGGGCTACATTTTTTATTCAGGGGTCAAGTTATGGTGATGCCTCTAAGTGCCCTAAAATTAACATGCAAAGTGGCTGTAAAAAGTGACAGAATTTACATTTCATATCATTTAATATAATAACATTTATATATATTAATAGCACGAATCCTAAAGCAAAATGAAGGGAATCCAGTTATCGTCCCCAATGCTAGACGGCTGAGATTTAATTTTCCTGGGCCATCTTTGCTGGCGGTTTCCGGCCAGCTGAGCCACCACCACCGCCGGCGGATGTCGCCACCACCTTCACTAAGGTAGGGGCTAACGTTTCCCGGCGGTGAGGCCGCCAGAGTTGGCTCCTCCAGCGAACCCGAGCAAGAAGTAAAAGCTCGGAAATTTGCACCTTGCTCTCATGGCATCGGGCTCAATTGAGCCCGATATCTCCCCTAAAAGATCTAGACGGCTAGTATTGAGAGAGGGGCGGCGAAACGGACCTATTCTAGGCCTTGGCGGCGAGTGTGGCGGCGGTTTGCCATAGAAGAGTTGCTCTGGCGATCTCCTGCCCAAAACCTTGGTCCTCCACCAAATGCACTGATCCAGCACTCGAATTCTACTCGTTTCCACTCACTGAAGCTGATGGTGAGGTTTGTTTGGACTGAGGTGAGGTATATGGGGAGATACAACCAAGGTGAGCTCGGGCTCAGCCTTGGTTGCTCCGCTCATGCTTTCCAAGTGGCTCTCAGCCCCTAATTCCTTCTGTAATTATGTGAGGAGGCCGGCCAGCACCTTTTGGGCTGAAGGAGTGAAGGCCACATGGCCACTTCTCATTATATTCCATTTCTCTCTCCTCTTTTTAGGTGATTTCTCCATAATGCTCCTTTGCATGTAATCACACTCCTAATCCAGAGGGGTAGGGGTTGTCCTTGTTGCCTTGGGCTGTTAATGGGCCATGTTTGGTGAGCCTAACCCAAGGAGAAGGGCTTGGTCTTTACTTCCCTCTTTTAGGTCAAATAGTTGACTTGTTGACTTGGAGAGTTGACTTGGTCAACAAGATGAGTGGGCTGACCCCACTTGATGGTCATGAGCCTAGTGGCACCACCCAACTTGGGTTGGGTCAAGGGAGTGCCTTACTTAGGCTAATTGGGCTTATGAGTGTGGGTTTGACCATTTTAGGTCCAAGGTTGACCTGGGTCAACTAGGGTCAAAGTGTTGACCTAGTGGCATGCCCTAGGTCCACTTAGATTGTTCTTAGGGGTAGGGCAATATGGTGGGGTCATGGTGTAGCTAGAGTCCCTATTTAGGCTAGTTTGACCTAGCTTGACTTTTGTCTTATAGTGGGCTCCACATGGTTAAAACTCACTACCTAGGGTCAAGGCTAGCCAATTTCCCTAACACCCACCCCATGCCTAAACCAATCTAAGTTAAGGGGTCTAGAAGTAATATGGGATGTTACAAATCCCCGCCCTATATAATGAACAAGGGGAAGGCACCAGTTTGTAAGATCTGCCCCCCCCCCCCCCCCCCCCCCCCCTCCCCCGCTCTCCGGGGCTAACCCGGATCTTATGACAAGAACCGCCGCCTTACGGTGACACTAACACACGGGTTAGTCGACACCGCAAGTCCCCGATTCTGCTGGCTAGTACGATCATAAATTGTCGGCCAATATGAGAAATAGAAGTATAAAATAGAGTAAATATCACAGTCCACAGCCACAGTACTAATCATATATATATCAAATGAAAAGTACATGAATATAGTCCAAAATGAGTACGAAAATGAAAGGGCTTATGCCCAGTACATCAATATCAAATCACTCTCTCTCTCTCTCTCAATCTAACAGCAGCGGAATCGAACATCTCAACTCATCACACCTGAACATGTGATCCAGTAGTGGTAGTAGGTGGTATCGGTATTTGCTCCTCAAGTCCTGGCTCCTCAACGTGCTGCTCCATCTCCTCGTACTCCTAAAATGATATGGTCACCGACCATTAGTCAAAAAGGCTAAGTCATTTCCTCCGCACCTCGCCCCGCAGCTCCTAGGCACCGAGCGGGAGGACGAAGCGGAGGATAATAAGGGGTAACAAAAGTGGAAGCAGGTGACAAGAAGCTAACTAGCAAGTGTATGTATAATTCTACATCTAGCAGTTCCAAGTATATAGCACAGGTAGGTGAAGAGTAAAGTGCAGTACAAGTAAGTAAAAAGCAGTACTAGTAAAGGATGAACTGAAAGTAATGCAGGAAAGTAAAACTACACTACCACTACAGAGCGTACCTTAACTTATAAAAATGCTCATATAAATTTATAAGTTAAGGTTTCAAGGAATTGTAACTTATCATATAAAAGATCCCATACTAATTTATATGATAAGGATCTATGAAGCGTATGTCCTAATATGAATGAATGTTATGATGCAATTTATGTAGCAGGCAAGTGCAACTCACACACAACGACTCCGTGATCACAGACCTTTAGTTCTCACTTTTCGAGAGCTAGCATCACTCTCAGGTACCGCCGTTGTGGCTACGACAGTAGTGAAACGGGCGCTTCCGCTTTCTAGGAGGGTATACATACTACCAGGCCAAGACCTCTCCTGTACGCCTCTTTACACAGACAAGTGCACTCTAGAGTCTCTGCGTACTATTGCTAGATACCTGCTAGTCTTTTAGGTCGGGTGCACGTCTTCGGGGATTGTATGCCTGACCGCAGTATTAAACAACATACTGGCCCTTCCACCCGTACACCTCACCCGATTCACCGTACTGCCATCGGTGTGACGATTGACTAGTACCGCATGACCCACCAGAGTTGTTTACTCACATGCAATAGTTTAACCCGAGCCTCCAGCTCGCAGGACCAACCCGTCCTGATTCCTCTAACCCTGCTCGGGTGAGAAAGTAAACCAACCACTTCTTCCAACTCTGCACGGGTGAGCAAGTAGTCAACAGACTCCAAGTCGCTCCAACCCAGCACGAGTGAGCATATAACTGAACAATTCCCTCCAACTCTGCACGGGTTAGCAAGTAGTCAACAGACTCCAAGTCCTTCCAACCCGGCACGAGTGAGAACATGTATAATTTACTTAGCCTATTACACTACTCTTGCCTACTGGTTATTATACTTAGTAAATTAGGGTTAATCTCAGGACTGCCCAAGGTATGCCCATTGAAGGGGTCTCGAAAGCACTAGGAGCCAAGATGGGATGACAAGCCGAAAGTTCCCTTTCACAAGGATAATTACTTTTAGTTGATGTCTACCCATGATCCACACTAAACTCTCCTTATTACCCTTAGACGATCCTAATGACTTAAGTTATTATCGGGAGGGCGACGGTCTTCCGCCGGCCTCCATTCCAGTTGTTACCCAATGACTTGCACTCTTACCCTCGTCACTAAGAAAACACTAACCACAAGGGTTATACTTCCAATTGTAATCTCCAGTTCCATTGTAGATCTATCTCCCGGTTGGTTTATGGTTTAACCTACTTTTACTATGCGCAACCCATGACCTAATACCACCCCGGAAATCGAACTTCTAATTCCTTGGGCCACCAACCATTAATCATTTATCCTAGGGTGGTACAGACTAATGAAAAGAGTGTGTTGATTTTCATAATTTTCCTAGGTCATTAAGGCCCTTAATTAAATCTTTTAAACTAATTCCTAGGTCACTTTACACATGAAGTAGTATAATTTAAAATCCACTGACCTAGGTAATTTTTCCTGAGTTGTATATTGATAAAATATTTCTGTCCACAGGTTTTCACAATTTTCCTTTGATTATTTATACCAAATTCCTTATTTAATACCAAATCTATATAATTTCCATTTTCCAAATGAAGTACAAGGAATATATGAGATAAAATCTCAGGAAAATTACAGAGCATATAAGACATTAATTTAAGACTAATGGGAGAGTTTAATCAACCTATATAGTGTAATGGCTTAACAAATCTCATTCTTAAATATTTACCAAAATGTCATTATGTTAATTTAAAAATTATCAGTACATCCATAAATTCTGAGATAATTATACAAGACTAATAATACAATTTTACAACACTAGAAATATTTCCAAATTTTCCAGATATGTATTTCCATAATTTCAGGAATAAAAGCAATAAGAGTAAAATGGTCATTTCAAGGTATTTTACTCCAGAAGCTCTCAAACATAAAGATCAAATTTTCCTAAGTCAAATATAACCTTCTTTTTATCTTGGCAAAGTTTGAGGATTTTTTTGCATGATCAAAACCTATTTTCTTAATTTATTTTTTAATAAGGACTATATTTTCAAAATTCCAAATAATGGGATTTTTGATTCCAAAAATCCCTTAATTAATCTGAGGGGTGAAATTTACCCTAATGAACCACTGGAATCAAATCCATGATTTTTGGATGCCTCAATTAGGCTGAATGTACAATATTTAAATTATTACTATTGGCACACCAAGGCTATAAATAAGCCAACACATGAAAGTGGATTACCCCAACATTCAGTGATCCAAATGTACTGAAATTTTTATCATGCACCAATGATGTCCCCAAGGACCTTCCACCAAAGTTTGGGGCCATTTGGATACTTATTAATCCAAATATTTCATTTATTTATGTTTTGATAATATGACTAATACTATAGAAAAAGTTGTCCCAAAAATTTGCAATTTTTGGTAGGGGCTACATATGCCCAAATAAGCCAAATACCTAAAATTTCAGCCTATGTGGACTTCTAGTTTGGCATGGGCTTAGGTTTTAGTTTCTGCCCTAGCCTAGGACCAGTCCTAGGAAAAATGCCCTATAGGCCATACCATTAAACAAAAATTGATGATTAAGCTGTCAAATTAAAGTTAACAGATAGGGCTACATTTTTTATTCAGGGGTCAAGTTATGGTGATTCCTCTAAGTGCCCTAAAATTAACATGCAAAGTGGCTGTAAAAATGTGACCGAATTTACATTTCATATCATTTAATATAATAACATTTTTATATATTAATAGCACGAATCTTAAAGCAAAATGAAGGGCATCCAGTCATCGTCCTCAATGCTGGACGGCTGATATTGAATTTTCCTGGGCCTACTTTGCTGGCGGTTTCCGGCCAGCTGAGCCGCCACCACCGTCGGCGGATGTCACCACCACCTTTACTAAGGTGGGGGCTAGCGTTTCCCGGCGGTGAGGCCGACGGAGTTGGCTCCTCCAGCGAACCCGAGCAAGAAGTAAAAGCTCGGAAATTAGCACCTTGCTCTCATGGCATCGGGCTCAATTGAGCCCGATATCTCACCTAAAAGATCTAGACGGCTAGTACTGAGAGAGGGGCGGCGAAACGGACCTGTTCCAGGCCTTGGCGGCGAGTGTGGCGGCGGTTTGCCATGAAAGAGTTGCTTCGGCGATCTCCTGCCCGAAACCTTGTTCCTCCACCAAATGCACTGATCCAGCACTCGAATTCCACTCGTTTCCACTCACTGAAGCTGATGGTGAGGTTGGTTTGGACTGAGGTGGGGTATATGGGGAGATACAACCAAGATGAGCTCGGGCTCAGCCTTGGTTTCTCCGCCCATGCTTGCCAAGTGGCTCTCAGCCCCTAATTCCTTCTAGAATGATGTGAGGAGGTCGGCCAGCACCTTTTGGGCTGAAGGAGTGAAGGCCACATGGCCACTTCTCATTATATTCCATTTCTCTCTCCTCTTTTTAGGTGATTTCTCCATAATGCCCCTTTGCATGTAATCTCTCTCCTAATCCAGAGGGGTAGGGGTTGTCCTTGTTTCCTTGGGCTGTTAATGGGCCATGTTAGGTGAGCCTAACCCAAGGAGAAGGGCTTGGTTTTCATTTCCCTCTTTTAGGTCAAATAGTTGACTTATTGACTTGGAGAGTTGACTTGGTAAACATGATGAGTGGGCTGACCCCACTTGATGGTCATGATCCTAGTGGCACCACTCAACTTAGGTTGGGTCAAGGGAGTGCCCTACTTAGGCTAATTAGGCTTATGAGTGTGGGTTTGACCATTTTAGGTCCAAGGTTGACCTGGGTCAACTAGGGTCAAAGTATTGACCTAGTGGCATGCCCTAGGTCCACTTAGATTATTCTTAGGGTTAGGGCATTGTGGTGGGGTCATGGTGTAGCTAGAGTCCCTATTTAGGCTAGTTTGACCTAGCTTGACCTTGGTCTTATAGTGGGCTCCACATGGTTACAACTCACTATCTAGGGTCAAGGCTAGCGAATTTCACAAACACCCACCCCATGCCTAACCCAATCTAAGTTAAGGAGTTTAGAAGTAACATGGGATGTTACAAATCCCCGCCCTATAGAATGAATAAGGGGAAGGCACCAGTTTGTAAGATCCGTCCCACCCTCTTCGGGGCTAACCCGAATCTTATGCCCAGAACAGCCGCCTTAACGTGACACTAACACACGGGTTAGTCGACACCGCAAGTCGCCGATTCTGCCGGCTAGTACGATCAT
The DNA here is from genome assembly GCA_039513925.1 of Platanthera zijinensis. Lineage (NCBI taxonomy): Eukaryota > Viridiplantae > Streptophyta > Magnoliopsida > Asparagales > Orchidaceae > Platanthera > Platanthera zijinensis. The sequence continues at coordinate 149,380,604 of CM077088.1, forward strand.
AAACCTGTCGGCCAATATGAGAAATAGAAGTAAAAAATAGAGTAAATGTTACAGTCCACAGCCACAGTACTAATCATATATATATCAAATGAAAAGTACATGAATATAGCCCAAAATGAGTACGAAAATGAAAGTGAATAAGGGCTTATGCCCAGTACATCAATATCAAATCACTCTCTCTCTCAATCTAACAACAGTGAAATCTAACATCTCAACTCATCACACCTAGACATGTGCTCCAGTAGTGGTAGTAGGTGGTATCGGTATCTGCTCCTCAAGTCCTAGCTCCTCGACGTGCTGCTCCATCTCCTCATACTCCTAAAATGATTTGGTCACCGACCATTAGTCAAAAAGACTAAGTCGTTTCCTCTGCACCTCGCCCCGCATCTCCTAGGCACCGAGCGGGAGGACGAAGCGGAGGATAACAAGGGGTAACAAAAGTGGAAGCAGGTGACAAGAAGCTAACTAGAAAGTGTATGTATAATTCTACATCTAGCAGTTCCAAGTATATAGCACAGGTAGGTGAAGAGTAAAGTGCAGTACAAGTAAGTAAAAAGCAGTGCTAGTAAAGGAAGAACTGAAAGTAATGCAGGAAAGTAAAACTACACTACCACTACACTACCATCACAGAGCGTACCTTAACTTATAAAAATGCCCATACAAATTTATAAGTTAAGGTTTCCAGGAATTGTAACTTATCATATAAAAGATCCCATACTAATTTATATGATAAGAATCTATGAAGCGTATGCCCTAATATGAATGAATGTTATGATGCAATTTATGTAGTAGGCAAGTGCAACTCTCACACAACGACTCCGTGATCACAGACCTTTAGTTCCCACTTTTCGAGAGCTAGCATCACTCTCAGGTACCGCCGTTGTGGCTACGATAGCAGTGGAACGGACGCTTCTGCTTTCTAGGCGGGTATACACACTACCAGGCCAAGACCTCTCCTGTACGCCTCTGTACACCGACAAGTGCACTCTAGAGTCTCTACGTACTATTGTTAGCTACCTGCTAGTCTTTTAGGTCGGGTAAACGTCTTCGAGGATTGTCTTCCTGACCTCAGTATTAAACAACATACTGGCCCTTCCACCCGTACACCTCACCCGAGTCACCGTACTGCCATCGGTGTGATGATTGGCCAGTACCGCATGACCCACCACAGTTGTTTACTCACATGCAATAGTTTAACCCGAGCCTCCAGCTTGCAGGACCAACCCATCCTTATTCCTCCAACCCTGCTCGAGTGAGCAAGTAAACCAACCACTTCTTCCAACTCTGCACGGGTGAGCAAGTAGTCAACAGACTCCAAGTCCCTCCAACCCGGCACGAGTGAGCATATAACTCAACAATTCCCTCCAACTTTGCACGGGTGAGCAAGTAGTCAACAGACTCCAAGTAATTCCAACCCTACACGAGTGAGAACATGTACAGTTTACCTAGCCTATTAGACTACTCTTGCCTACCGGTTATTATTCTTAGTAAATTAGGGTTTATCCCAGAACGGCCCAAGGTATTCCTATTGAAGGGGTATCGAAGGCACTAGGAACCAAGATGGGATGACAAGCCCAAAGTTCCCTTTCGCAAGGATAATTACTTTTAGTTGATGTCTACCCATGATCCACATTCAACTCTCCTTATTACTCTTGGACGATCCTAATGACTTAAGTTATTATCGGGATGGCGACGGTCTTCCGCCGGCCTCCATTCCAGTTGTTACCCAATGACTTGCACTTTTATCCTCGTCACTAAGAAAACACTAACCACCAGGGTTATACTTCCAATTGTAATCCCCAGTTCAATTGTAGATCTATCTCCTAGTGGGCCTACGGTTTAACCTACTTTTATTATGCGTAACCCATGACCTAATACCACCCCGGAAATCGAACTTCTAATTCCTTGGGCCACCAACCCTTAATAATTTATCCTAGGGTTGTACAGACTAATGAAAAGAGTGTGTTGATTTTCATAATTTTCCTAGGTCATTAAGGCCCTTAATTAAATCTTTTAAACTAATTCCTAGGTCACTTTACACATGAAGTAGTATAATTTAAAATCCACTGACCTAGGTAATTTTTCCTGAGTTGTATATTGATAAAATATTTCTATCCACAGGTTTTCACAATTTTCCTTTGATTATTTATACCAATTCCTTATTTAATACAAAATCTACATAATTTCCATTTTCCAAATGAAGTACAAGGAATATATAAGATAAAATCCCAGGAAAATTACAGAGCATATAAGACATTAATTTAATACTAATGGCAGAGTTTCATCAACCTCTATTGTGTAATGGCTTAACAAATCTCATTCTTAAATATTTACAAAAATGCCATTATGTTAATTTAAAAACTATCAGTACATCCATAAATTCTGAGATAATTATATAAGACTAATAATAAGATTTTACAACACTAGAAATATTTCCAAAATTTCCAGATATGTATTTCTATCAATTCATGAATAAAAGCAATAAGGGTAAAATGGTCATTTCAAGGTATTTTACTCCAGAAGCTATAAAACATAAAGATCAAATTTTACTAAGTCAAATATAACCTTATTTTTATCTTGGCAAAGTTTTAGGATTTTTTTGCATGATCAAAACCTATTTTCTTAATTTATTTTCCAATAAGGACTATATTCTCAAAATTCCAAATAATGGGATTTTTGATTCCAAAAATACCTTAATTAATCTTAGGGGTGCAATTTACCCTAATGAACCATTGGAATACAATCCATGATTTTTGGATGCCTCAATTAGGCTGAATGTACAATATTTAAATTATTGCTATTGGCACACCAAGGCTATACATAAGCCAACACATGCAAGTGGATTATCCCAATATGCAGTGATCCAAATGTGTTGAAATTTTTATCATGCACCAATGATGTCCCCAAGGACCTGCCAACAAAGTTTGGGGCCATTTGAATACTTATTAATCCAAATATTTTATTTATTTAATTTTTGATAATATGACTAATACTATAGAAAAAGTTGTCCCAAAAATTTTAAATTTTTTGTAGGGGCTAGATATGCGCAAATAAGCCACATTCCTAAAATTTCAGCCTATGTGGACTTCTAGTTTGGCATGGGCTTAGGTTTTAGTTTCTGCCCTTGCCTAGGACTAGTCCTAGGAAAAATGCCCTACAGGCCAGACCATTAAACAAAAATTGATGATTCAGGTGTAAAATTAAAGTTAACAGATAGGGATACATTTTTCATTTAGGGGTCAAGTTATGGTTATGTCTCTAAGTGCCCTAAAATTAACATGCAAAGTGGCTGTAAAAATGTGACAGAATTTACATTTCATATCATTTAATATAATAACATTTATATATATTAATAGCACGAATCCTAAAGCAAAATGAAGGGCATCCAGTCATCGTCCCCAATGCTGGACGGCTGAGATTGAATTTTCCTGGGCCTACTTTTATGGCGGTTTCCGGCCAGCTGAGCCGCCACCACCGCCGGCGGATGTCGCCACCACCTTTACTAAGGTGGGGGCTAGCGTTTCCCGGCGGTGAGGCCGCCGGAGTTGGCTCCTCCGGCAAACCCGAGCAAGAAGTAAAAGCTCGGAAATTCGCACCTTGCTCTCATGGCATCGTGTAACGACCCCATCCGTTAAATGACGTATAGTAGCAGGTCCGGCCGGGGCCCCACACTATATGCCACAAACAGACGGTGAGGTCACAGGATAATACCAAACCATACGAATCCTAACTCAGAGCATTCTAGCGGAAGCTTTAAGTTACAAATTTGAACTCTAAATAGGAATGTCCAATATATAAACCACCTTTATATATCACCACGGAATGTACACAAAGGTTTGGCCTTAAGGCCTTACAGTTCCTCTTTACATACAACATGTTTTACAAACCTCGGCGCGCAGGCCGGCCATACATGAGTAAAAGAGAACAAACAAAACCATTCGCTTAGCCTTCAAGGGCTAGCCGCAGCAGCAGCAGCAACAGCAGTAGGGCTTCAGCCCATCACTTACCACTTGGCTCTCCAGCACCTGCACGGGAACAATCCACCCAACCGGTGGCAAACAATGCAACGATCAGCATTCAGCTGACCCAATTATAACAATCCTACCCCTTTCTCGGGGCATGAGCATTCTTTCTCTGCAAGCATGGCATCATCAAATAGCAACTATGTGCGCGCAGGCACATTCAAGCCATCACAACTATCGTCCACACGGCCCGACAGTCCGTGCACTCAGGGCACATTCTTGGTGTACCGGAATACCAGGGTCAACACCACCGTCTACACGGTATTTGAGCATTCTAGTCTTTCCGGCACGCGGGCCTAAGACTCTCATTAGGCGCTCCAACAAAACCTATAACCAGGCTTCCAAGTCGGACGGACCTAACGCAGGTATGGATCAGCCACCCCCCGTTGCTCAAGTCGCCGTGCCACCTCGAATACGGAAGTATCCATGGCTATTTATAGGCGCGGGTCGGTTTCACCTTTCCTGTTCGGCAATCTGCCTTTTCATCGAGTTGCAGCCCAACGGCTCAACCACTCACAAAGTGGCAACACACGGCCACAAGAGTTGCATCCAACCCTCTTCATTTCCTGGACATCGTCCAGTACTTCCTGCCGCACCAAGCAACAGGTAGGCACAAGGCATCACAAGCCATAATCACGGAGCCTTCTACGATATGCAAACAAGCATCACCAATCCAGACCATATCCAGATGGGCTTCACACAGCATGCCTAGAGCCGTACTCCAATTCCGGCCTCTAACAAGGGGGACTTCACATATCTACCCCAAGGGACACCACAACCCACCGCACACTCGCGGGGAAGGGTTTTCCCTATGCAATGCAGAAAAGAAGGACTTCACATGTCCAAGGAGGGAGATCGTTACCCTTGTCGATCTCTTCGGAGCCATCGAAAACTAGCCAGTGAGAAAGAACCGCAGCAGCCTTGCCTTCACAACGCCGGCTTCGGATCACGAATCGGACCACGGGAACTCCGCCGGTGGCTTGCTCTCCTCCTCCTTCTTCTTCCTCCTTTCTCTCTTCCTTAAGCACAAATGAAGAATGACTTCTTCCTTGACGAATTTAATCCAGCCAGGAATCACCTGAGCCCTTGGATCTAAAGAGAGAATCTGAACGGCCACGATCTGCCCAAAAAACCCAAATTTTGGCTGACACGGCCTGTGACACGCCCGTGTCACAGGCCGTGTACCCTTAAGCGGCACACGTAGTTTGAACCGACTGCATAACACGGGCATCGACATGCCCGTGTCGAACCTGACACGCCCGTGTCATCCTGAGACACGCCCGTGTCAAACCTGCTTCCTCGAGCTGCAACCAGTACACGGGTCGGAACACGGCATCTGACACGCCCGTGTCCAACCTGACACGCCCGTGTTCACGGCCGTGTTCAAGGACGTGTACTATTCTGACTCGAACAGGCCAAACTCGAAATTTAATTCGGACACGCCCTGGGACACGCCCGTGTCGAAGGACGTGTCCCAGGCTCGACGATCGTCGACTCTCAATCGTCGACTAACCTGAACACGCCCTGGGACACGCCCGTGTCCCAGGCCGTGTACCCCCGACACGCCCTGGGACACGCCCGTGTCCCAGGCCGTGTAAAATTTCCTGTACCTCAAAAATCATTTTGAGTCCTTTGGGGTTTTCTTAGGGTGTTACAACCCTCCCCCCTTAACAAAATTTCGACCCAAAATTTGCACGGTAAGGAAACAAGAACCAGCAATGCTATAACTATGTTATAACAAAAAGTACACGGTCTACAGTTTATACAAATAACTCGGGAAACTCAGCTCGCATGGTCTGCTCTCGCTCCCATGTTAGCTCTTCACGACCACAATTGTCCCATCGGACCTTGACCATCCCGATCACTTTGTTCCGCAACTGTTTCTCGGCTCGATCCTCGATTCGAATGGGTCTAACCCTCGTCGTTAGCCCATACTCGACCGGTACCCGATCATTTTCCACCACATGAGCTGGATCCTTCACTGCCTTATGAAGGACTGAGATGTGAAATACATCATGTAATCCACCCAAGACTGCTGAAAGTGCTAGTCGATAAGCAGCTTCCCCAACTCGCTCCACCACCTCAAATGGACCAAGATACCTCGGACTTAGCTTTTTCAAATGCCGAATCCTGGACACGCCTTTGAAGGGTTTGATCTTCAAATATACCCAATCACCCACCGCGAACTCCACGTTCCGATGTTTGGCATTGTAGTACTTTGCTTGACGATCTTGGGCTATCAATAGCCTCTCCCAAATAGAGCGTATGAGCGAGGTAGCTTCTTCGACTTCCTTTTTCCCACTCAGCTTAGATTCGCCTGCTTCTGCCCAAGCTAACGGTGTACGGCATTTACGACCATACAACGCCTCAAATGGTGTCATACCAATACTCGCTTGGTAGCTATTATTATAGGCAAATTCGACAAGAAATATATAATCTTCCCATCTCTTACCAAAGTCTAGGGCGCACAAGCGGAGCATATCCTCCATCGTTCTGTTGGTCCGTTCAGTCTGGCCATCCGTTTGGGGATGAAAGGCCGTACTAAACGCTAACTTTGTACCCAACATTTGATGAACGAGCCGCCAATCATTCGATGTGAATCGCCCATCACGGTCACTAACGATGCTCCGAGGAACACCGTGCAGTCGAACAACCTGCTCCACATAAAGCTTGGCCAAGGTTTCCACTGAATCGTCTCGTCTGTTTGGAAGGAAGTGCGCCACTTTTGTCAACCGGTCCACAATCACCCAGATTGAATCATGACCGCGTTGAGATCTCGGCAACCCGTGCACGAAATCCATCGAAATATCATCGAACTTCCACTCCGGAATAGGTAACGACTTCAGGAAACCGCCAGGCTTCTGGCATTCTGCTTTCACTAACGCACAGGTATTGCATTCAGCCACATAACGTACGACATCTTTCTTTAGTCCGGGCCACCAGAACAGCTTTTTCATATCCCTGTACATCTTTGTGCTCCCTGGGTGAACTGAGTACTTTGCAAAGTGAGCTTCGTACATCAACTCTTCCCTCAATTTACCCACACTTGGGACGCACACTCGACCATTTCTTCGTAATAAACCGTTATCCCAAGAGAATTGGTCCTCCGGCCCATCGTTTGCATAGCGCTGGAGACTTTCATCAAGCTCCGTTGCTCGCCGAACTCTGTCCGTAAGGTCATACTGCACCTCCGTCCAGTTCAAGCATGCATCGGTTGACGAACCCTTGTCAACGCAAGATATCTCCAATGCTTCCAATTCCTGGATCAAACGCTGATCATGCCTCTGCAACCCGCTTGCCCGTACCGGAGTCTTTCGACTCAAAGCATCAGCGACCACATTTCCCTTCCCGGGAGTATAGTGAATCTCGAAGGTGTAGTCCCCGAGGAACTCCATCCATCTTCTTTGTCGCATATTCAGATCCTTCTGATCCAACAAATATTTTAGGCTTTTGTGATCCGTATAGATATCCACTTTAACGCCGTATAGATAGTGCCGCCACAACTTGAGCGCAAAGATTACCGCCGCCAACTCCAAATCATGGACGGGGTAATTCCGCTCATGCACTTTCAACTGACGCGAGCCATAAGCAATCACTTTACCTAGCATCACTATAGATCTCATACCCATCGGTACCACATGGCGATGTCAACACAGGCGTCGTGGTCAAACGACTCTTCAAGTCTTCAAAAGCTCGCGCGCACTCCGGCGTCCAAATGAACTTTTGATCTTTTCTCGTCAGCGTGGTCAGAGGTAAAGCAATCCATGATAAGTTTTCCACAAACCGTCTATAGTAGCCCGCAAGTCCAAGGAAGCTCCTGACCTCGGCCACTGAAGACATCACTGGCCAATCTCGAATGGCACTTATCTTCAACGGATCCACCGCGATACCTTCTCCGCTTACCACATGGCCTAAAAAGGCTACTGAAGAGAGCCAGAACTCACACTTTGAGAACTTGGCATAAAGCTTATTCCTCCGCAGGGTATGCAAAACCAACCGCAAATGGTTTGCGTGATCCTCTTCCGACTGAGAGTATACTAAGATGTCATCGATAAACACAATAACAAACAAATCCAAGTACTCTCAGAACGTTCGATGCATTAGGTCCATAAATACCGAAGGCGCATTACATAGGCCAAACGGCATTATCGTGAACTCATAATGACCGTAGCGTGTTCCAAACGCCGTCTTGGGAATGTCACCTTCCCGAATCCGCAGCTGATAATATCCTGATTTCAAATCCAATTTGGAATAGACCGTTGATCCTGCCAGCTGATCAAATAGGTCATCGATCCGCGGAATCGGATATTTGTTTTTCTCCGTCAGCTTATTCAACTCGCGGTAGTCAATACACAACCGTAAGCTACCGTCTTTCTTTTTCACAAAGAGAACAGGTGCGCTCCAAGGTGACATACTTGGGCGTATATAACCCTGCTCTAACAATTCTTGCAATTGGACTTTCAAATCAGCCATCTCTTTTGGCGCGACGCGATATGGAGAGCGGGCCACAGGTTTCGCACCTGGCACCAACTCAATAGAGAAGTCAATCTCCCGCTGGGGTGGTAACCCAGGAAGATCTTTAGGAAACACGTCGGCAAACTCTGACACAACTGGCACTTCACCGACACTGGCCTTTGGCTCAACAGCCTTAATTAGCGTGAAGAATAACTCCGCGCCCTTCCGAACAACATTGACGACTTGGAGTGCAGACAACAGAGTCCCGCCAACTCCTCGCATACCAGCGAACTTCGTCACAAGTCCGGTATTCTGGCCCAGTGTAATCTCCTTGGAGTTGCAATCAATAAAGGCACGCTGCTCCGAGAGCCAGTCCATACCAAAGATCACATCAAACTCCGATAACGGTACCACAGCTGCACTCAAACCGAAATCCCGACTTCCTATTTGCACATCCACATCGCAAGCCCTATCCGCAAGCATCATACAGCAATTCGGCAATAGCACCCTTGTACTATCCACCGTCACATGACTTGGTACCCCAATTCGAGATACGAAATCCTCAGACAGAAAAGAATGCGAAGCACCCGTATCAAACAGGGCTCTCGCCAAATTATTCCGAATCAGGACAAAGCCTGTGACGACGTCACTTTGCTTAATCGCTTCCTGTTGGCCAAGTTGATAGATTCGGTGCTGCGCCTGGGATGCAGAGGAATCAACCACCGCTTTGCCCTTCTCAGCATACGACGCACCCGTCTTCTTTTCCCCTTTGGGCTGCACAACCCGACAGTCACGAGCTATATGCCCCACCCGGCCACAGTTATAGCATGTACGAGAATCCGGCCTTGACGTCGCTCCCGACACAACGGTCGTAGTCACTTGCCCAGATGGCTTGGACCTCTTGCCCCCTTTCTTCTGGTAAAACGACTTGCTTGGGCGAGGTGCTTGAAACTCTGGCTTCGACCCAACCAAGTCCTTATTCCCTTGCACGCGCCTCATGTCCTTCTCCAACGCGCACGCAGTATCAACCAACGCCTGAAACCCTTGGCTCACTGAACTCAAAAGCAGGAATCGCAACTCATCCCGCAATCCTTCATAGAACCGATTCGTTTTCCTTTGGTCATCCGCGAAGATTGTTCCCGCATATCGTCCCAACCTGGTAAACTCATGCAAGTAGATATCCACGCTATCTTCCCCTTGCTTTAACCGTTGGAACTCATTTTCCATAGCAATGCGTTGCGCCGCTGGGACATGTTTTGCCAGAAATATCCGAGAGAACTCCTCAATCGATACTTGCATTAATTGCCTGCCCGCCAAATGGTGTACCTCAACCTCGTCCCACCACAACCGCGCCTCTCCTTCAAGCATGAAGGTGGCTAAGGTGACCTTTAGAGTTTCCTCCGCCCTGATCGCTGTCATTATCCTCTTGACACGCGATAACCAATCTTCCGCCTGCGTTGGGGATCTCATTCCCGCAAACATAGGAGGACTGAAGCTCATGAATTGCTTCAACTGTCGGTCAGCTGCTCGTGGATCTACAGCCTCAACCTGCTCGGGTCTTACATCAACACGAACTGGCACTACTGCCGGCTGCGCTTGCCCGGTCGGCTGAATCATGGCAAATAGCGCCTCAGCAACTAAGCGAACAGTTTCCGCAGATGGAGGAGGTGTTGGCACCTCAGCTGGTGCCGCACTCTCATCAGAGCGCTGGGGCTCAGACTGCCCAGCACCACTACGTGTCACCTATAGGTGGACAAGACACACATTAGCGAACGTATGCAAGCAAAACAACACAAAAAGGAACGCGCAGATTCCTCAAACAAGATTTTGTACATTCCTTAATGGACATTCCAGAGTTCATTAGCGTTACAGCAGGTCGCACAAACACGTGCTCGCCACCCCACAAAAGAATTCGACCATGAATTCGAAAGAGGAAGACCGACAAAAGCTGATACCAAAATGTAACGACCCCATCCGTTAAATGACGTATAGTAGCAGGTCCGGCCGGGGCCCCACACTATATGCCACAAACAGACGGTGAGGTCACAAGATAATACCAAACCATACGAATCCTAACTCAGAGCATTCTAGCGGAAGCTTTAAGTTACAAATTTGAACTCTAAACAGGAATGTCCAATATATAAACCACCTTTATATATCACCACGGAATGTACACAAAGGTTTGGCCTTAAGGCCTTACAGTTCCTCTTTACATACAACATGTTTTACAAACCTCGGCGCGCAGGCCGGCCATACATGAGTAAAAGAGAACAAACAAAGCCATTCGCTTAGCCTTCAAGGGCTAGCCGCAGCAGCAGCAGCAACAGCAGTAGGGCTTCAGCCCATCACTTACCACTTGGCTCTCCAGCACCTGCACGGGAATAATCCACCCAACCGGTGGCAAACAATGCAACGGTCAGCATTCAGCTGACCCAATTATAACAATCCTACCCCTTTCTCGGGGCATGAGCATTCTTTCCCTGCAAGCATGGCATCATCAAATAGCAACTATGTGCGCGCAGGCACATTCAAGCCATCACAACTATCGGCCATACGGCCCGACAGTCCGTGCACTCAGGGCACATTCTTGGTGTACCAGAATACCAGGGTCAACACCACCGTCTACACGGTATTTGAGCATTCTAGTCTTTCCGGCGCGCGGGCCTAAGACTCTCATTAGGCGCTCCAACAAAACCTATAACCAGGCTTCCAAGTCGGACGGACCTAACGCAGGTACGGATCAGCCACCCCCCGTTGCTCAAGTCGCTGTGCCACCTCGAATACGGAGGTATCCATGGCTATTTATAGGCGCGGGTCGGTTTCACCTTTCCTGTTTGGCAATCTGCCTTTTCATCGAGTTGCAGCCCAACGGCTCAACCACTCACAAAGTGGCAACACACGGCCACAAGAGTTGCATCCAACCCTCTTCATTTCCTGGACATCGTCCAGTACTTCCTGCCGCACCAAGCAACAGGTAGGCACAAGGCATCACAAGCCATAATCACGGAGCCTTCTCCGATATGCAAACAAGCATCACCAATCCAGACCATATCCAGATGGGCTTCACACAGCATGCCTATAGCCGTACTCCAATTCCGGCCTCTAACAAGGGGGACTTCACATATCTAGCCCAAGGGACACCACAACCCACCGTACACTCGCGGGGAAGGGTTTTCCCTATGCAATGCAGAAAAGAAGGACTTCACATGTCCAAGGAGGGAGATCGTTGAGAGGTCTAAGTTGTTAGCCTAAATCACCTAGAGGGGGGTGAATAGGTGAAATGCGTGTCAAATGCGGAATTAAAAACTAACACAGCACACATCAAGCAATCACAGACGACAAGAGATTTATAGTGGTTCCCCAACCTTGGGTACGTCCACTTTCCTCACCGATCTAGCAAATCACTAGACTCGGCTACTCCACTATCTCGGATTGAAAACAATCCTACACCTCGGAACCACGTTCCTACAAAACTCGATCCAACTGGATCTACAAAACTCGGAAGAAAGATCTTCCTATAAATCTCGGAGAAAAACTCCTATAAAGAAATTTTGGTTTGAGAATAAAAAATCAAAACAACAATCTCAGATTTGGATCTTTGACAGTCTTCTTCTTTAGGAACTTCGGCTTGATCAGAAACGGTTGAAGATGACTTGAGAGAGATCCACAAATCTGAAAACTAGAACCACCTCGATCAAGAAGTTAGATCTGAAATCTTTGAGGCTTGGCGTGATCGAGTGATTCGCTTTTGTCTGGATCGCTGGAGAAGTAGTCGTTGAAGACGGAGATCGGCGATCCAGAGTTTCTTCCGATGAACAACGATGGCGGCGGCGGCGTGAGAATTAGGGTTCACGGAATTTTCTCTTTCTTAAAAAGAATATCTCTGTAATCTTGTTAATTAGTCAATTCTGAAATGACCTATTTATAGGTGGACTCCAACGGTCATAATCTTAATTAAGGATGACACGTGGACCAATCAGAATTGACGGATTTAAAATACTTATGGCGAATTCGAACTTAGAAAAATTCTGGAATAGAGAACTGCTATACTCGAGTAAGAGAAGATATACTCGAGTATGGGAATTCAGATACTCGAGTGACAAAGAGGATTATACTCGAGTATGAGAGGAGAACTTTACTGAGTGAAAGATGAACTACTCGAGTATCAGAAGAGATATACTCGAGTATCAGAAAAGATATACTCGAGTATCAGCAAAGATATACTCGAGTGAAAGGAGAATTACTCGAGTATCAGAATACTTACTCGAGTATTAAGATCAACTACTCGAGTATCAGAATACTTACTCGAGTATTAAAATCAACTACTCGAGTATCAGAATACTTACTCGAGTATTAAAATCAACTACTCGAGTATCAGAATACTTACTCGAGTATTAAAATCAACTACTCGAGTACCAGAATACTTACTCGAGTATGACTACTTGAACTTGCAGAGAAGAGAAGAAATGGAGCTACTCGAGTATGATACATGATTTACTCGAGTGATTAAGTTACTTACTCGAGTATGAAAAGAACTTACTCGAGTGACTAACTAACTAACTACTCGAGTATAGATTTATCTACACGAGTATTCAGAGCCTACTCATGTAAGTCTAACTGATTACTCGAGTATGTCTAACTAGCTACTCGAGTATGTCTAACTACCTACTCGAGTATTAAGTCTGATACTCGAGTATAAAAAGGGGTTACTCGAGTATTTTGGACTTAGGAATATTTTACTGAGGAAATTAGCTCCAATGCTTCTGTCCATCAATCCAAGTGCATGAATGAGAAGTGTATCCCAATAGAGAGGCTATACATGGGCCAACACTTTGGATCACACAATGAGGAATTACATTGCATGGTCCTGTGTTTGGTGACCCATTATAGACTGACATTGGTCTACACTTGGCAATTAGAACCTGCACACATACAACTCAAACACCACATCAAATACATCTTAATTCATCTTAGTTCAAGGTCTGACTTCCTACAAATCTGAGGTATTGTGGAGACAAACCCCAACAATCGTTACCCTTGTCGATCTCTTCGGAGCCATCGAAAACTAGCCGGTGAGAAAGAACCGCAGCAGCCTTGCCTTCACAACGCCGGCTTCGGATCACGAATCGGACAACGGGAACTCCGCCGGTGGCTTGCTCTCCTCCTCCTTCTTCTTCCTCCTTTCTCTCTTCCTTAAGCACAAATGAAGAATGACTTCTTCCTTGACGAATTTAATCCATCCCGGAATCACCTGAGCCCTTGGATCTAAAGAGAGAATCTGAACGGCCACGATCTGCCCAAAAAACCCAAATTTTGGCTGACACGGCCTGTGACACGCCCGTGTCACAGGCCGTGTACCCTTAAGCGGCACACGCAGTTTGAACCGACTGCATAACACGGGCATCGACACGCCCGTGTCGAACCTGACATGCCCGTGTCATCCTGAGACACGACCGTGTCAAACCTTCTTCCTCGAGCTGCAACCAGTACACGGGTCGGAACACGGCATCTGACACGCCCGTGTCCAACCTGACACGCCCGTGTTCACGGCCGTGTTCAAGGCCGTGTACTATTCTGACTCGAACAGGCCAAACTCGAAATTTAATTCGGACACGCCCTGGGACACGCCCGTGTCGAAGGCCGTGTCCCAGGCTCGACGATCGTCGACTCTCAATCGTCGACTAACCTGAACACGCCCTGGGACACGCCCGTGTCCCAGGCCGTGTACCCCCGACACGCCCTGGGACACGCCCGTGTCCCAGGCCGTGTAAAATTTCCTGTACCTCAAAAATCATTTTGAGTCCTTCGGGGTCTTTTTGGGGTGTTACACATCGGGCTCAATTGAGCCCGATATCTCCCCTAAAAGATTTAGACGGCTAGTACTGAGAGAGGGGCGGCGAAACGGACCTGTTCCAGGCCTTGGCGGCGAGTGTGGTGGCGGTTTGCCATGGAAGAGTTGCTACGGCGATCTCCTACCCGAAACCTTATTCCTCCACCAAATGCACTGATCCAGCACTCGAATTCCACTCGTTTCCACTCACTGAAGCTGATGGTGAGGTTGGTTTGGACTGAGGTGGGGTATATGGGGAGATACAACCAAGGTGAGCTCGGGCTCAGCCTTGGTTTCTCCGCCCATGCTTTCCAAGTGGCTCTCAGCCCCTAATTCCTTCTGGAATGATGTGAGGATGTCGGCCATCACTTTTTGGGTTGAAGGAGTGAAGGACACATGTCCACTTCTCATTATATTCCATTTCTCTCTCCTCTTTTTAGGTGATTTCTCCATAATGCCCCTTTGCATGTAATCTCTCTCCTAATCCAGAGGGGTAGGGGTTGTCCCTGTTGCCTTGGGCTGTTAATGGGCCATGTTAGGTGAGCCTAACCCAAGGAGAAGGGCTTGGTCTTCATTTCCCTCTTTTAGGTCAAGTAGTTGACTTATTGACTTGGAGAGTTGACTTGGTAAACATGATGAGTGGGCTGACCCCACTTGATGGTCATGAGCCTAGTGGCACCACCCAACTTGGGTTAGGTCAAGGGAGTGCCCTACTTAGGCTAATTGGGCTTTTGAGTGTGGGTTTGACCATTTTAGGTCCAAGGTTGACCTGGGTCAACTAGGGTCAAAGTGTTGACCTAGTGGTATGCCCTAGGTCCACTTAGTTTATTCTTAGGGTTCGGGCAATGTGGTGGGGTCATGGTGTAGCTAGAGTCCCTATTTAGGCTAGTTTGACCTAGCTTGACCTTGGTCTTATAGTGGGCTCCACATGGTTACAACTCCCTACCTAGGGTCAAGGCTAGCCAATTTCCCTAACACCCACCCCATGCCTAACCAGATCTAAGTTAAGGAGTGTAGAAGTAACATGGGATGTTACAAATCTCGGCCCTAAAGAATGAATAAGGGGAAGGCACCAGTTTGTAAGATCCGTCCCCCCCTCTCCGGGGCTAGCCCGGATCTTATGCCCAGAACCGCCGCCTTAACGTGACACTAACACACGGGTTAGTCGACACCGCAAGTCGCCGATTATGCCGGCTAGTACGATCATAAACCTGTAGGCCAATATGAGAAATAGAAGTATAAAACAGAGTAAATATTACAGTCCACAGCCACAGTACTAATCATATATATATATCAAATGAAAAGTACATGAATATAGTCCAAAATGAGTATGAAAATGAAAGTGAATAAGGGCTTATGCCCAGTACATCAATATCAAATCATTCTCTCTCTCAATCTAACAGCAGCGAAATCTAACATCTCAACTCATCACACCTAGACATGTGCTCCAGTAGTGGTAGTAGGTGGTATCGGTATCTGCTCCTCAAGTCCTGGCTCCTCGACATGCTGCTCCATCTCCTCGTACTCCTAAAATTATATGGTCACCGACCATTAGTCAAAAAGACTAAGTCGTTTCCTCTGCACCTCACCCCGCAGCTCCTAGGCACCGAGCGGGAGGACGAAGCGGGGGATAACAAGGGGTAACAAAAGTGGAAGCAGGTAACAAGAAGCTAACTAGCAAGTGTATGTATAATTCTACATCTAGCAGTTCCAAGTATATAGCACAGGTAGGTGAAGAGTAAAGTGCAGTACAAGTAAGTAAAAAGCAGTGCTAATAAAGGAAGAACTGAAAGTAATGCAGGAAAGTAAAACTACACTACCACTACACTACCATCACAGAGCGTACCTTAACTTATAAAAATGCCCATACAAATTTATAAGTTAAGGTTTCCAGGAATTGTAACTTATCATATAAAAGATCCCATACTAATTTATATGATAAGGATCTATGAAGCGTATGCCCTAATATGAATGAATGTTATGATGCAATTTATGTAGCAGGCAAGTGCAACTCACACACAACGACTCCGTGATCACAGGCCTTTAGTTCCCACTTTTCGAGAGCTAGCATCACTCTCAGGTACCGCCGTTGTGGATACGGCAGCAGCGGAACGGACGCTTCTGCTTTCTAGGCGGGTATACACACTACCAGGCCAAGACCTCTCCTGTACGCCTCTATACACCGATAAGTGCACTCTAGAGTCTCTTCGTACTATTGCTAGCTACCTGCTAGTCTTTTAGGTCGGGTGCACGTCTTCGGGTATTGTCTGCCTGACCGCAGTATTAAACAACATACTGGCCCTTCCATCGTACACCTCACCCGAGTCACTGTACTGTCATCGGTGTGACGATTGGCCAGTACCACACGACCCACCACAGTTGTTTACTCACATGCAATAATTTTACCCGAGCATCCAGCTCGCTGGACCAACCCGTCCTTATTCCTCCAACCCTGCCCGGGTGAGCAAGTAAACTAACCACTTCTTCCAACTCTGCACGGGTGAGCAAGTAGTCAATAGACTCCAAGTCTCTCCAACCCGGCACGAGTGAGCATATAACTCAACAATTCCCTCCAACTCTGCACGGGTGAGCAAGTAGTCAACAGACTCCAAGTACTTCCAACCCGGCACGAGTGAGAATATGTACAGTTTACCTAGCCTATTAGACTACTCTTACCTACCGGTTATTATACTTAATAAATAAGGGTTTATCCCAGGACTGCCCAAGGTATGCCCATTGAAGGGGTCTCGAAGGCACTAGGAACCAAGATGGGATGACAAGCCCAAAGTTCCCTTTCGCAAGGATAATTACTTTTAGTTGATGTCTACCCATGATCTACACTCAACTCTCTTTATTACTCTAGGACGATCCTAATGACTTAAGTTATTATCGGGAGGGCGACGGTCTTCCGCCGGCCTCCATTCCAGTTGTTACCCTATGACTTGCACTTTTATCTTCGTCACTAAGACAACACTAACCACCAGGGTTATACTTCCAATTATAATCCCCAGTTCAATTGTAGATCTATCTCCTGGTGGGCCTATGGTTTAACCTTCTTTTACTATGCGTAACCCATGACCTAATACCACCCCAGAAATCGAACTTCTAATTCCTTGGGCCACCAACCCTTAATCATTTATCCTAGGGTGGTACAGACTAATGAAAAGAGTGTGTTGATTTTCATAATTTTCCTAGGTCATTAAGACCCTTAATTAAATCTTTTAAACTAATTCCTAGGTCACTTTACACATGAAGTAGTATAATTTAAAATCCACTGACCTAGGTAATTTTTCCTGAGTTGTATATTGATAAAATATTTCTGTCCACAGGTTTTCACAATTTTCCTTTGATTATTTATACCAATTCCTTATTTAATACAAAATCTACATAATTTCCATTTTCCAAATGAAGTACAAGGAATATATAAGATAAAATCCCAGGAAAATTACAAAGCATATAAGACATTAATTTAATACTAATGGCAGAGTTTCATCAACCTTTATTGAGTAATGGCCTAACAAATCTCATTCTTAAATATTTACAAAAATGCCATTATGTTAATTTAAAAACTATCAGTACATCCATAAATTCTGAGATAATTATACAAGACTAATAATACAATTTTACAACACTAGAAATATTTCCAAAATTTCCAAATATGTATTTCTATCAATTCATGAATAAAAGCAATAAGGGTAAAATGGTCATTTCAAGGTATTTTACTCCAGAAGCTCTAAAACATAAAGATCAAATTTTCATAAGTCAAATATAACCTTCTTTTTATCTTGGAGAAGTTTGAGGATTTTTTTGCATGATCAAAACCTATTTTCTTAATTTATTTTCCAATAAGGACTATATTTTCAAAATTCCAAATAATGGGATTTTTGATTCCAAAAATCCCTTAATTAATCTGAGGGGTGAAATTTACCCTAATGAACCATTGGAATCAAATCCATGATTTTTGGATGCCTCAATTAGGCTGAATGTACAATATTTAAATTATTGCTATTGGCACACCAAGGCTATACATAAGCCAACACATGCAAGTGGATTACGCCAACATATAGTGATCCAAATGTGCTGAAATTTTTATCATGCACCAATGATGTCCCCAAGGACCTGCCACCAAAGTTTGGGGCCATTTGGATACTTATTAATCCAAATATTTTATTTATTTAATTTTTGATAATATGACTAATACTATAGAAAAAGTTGTCCCAAAAATTTGCAATTTTTGGTAGGGGCTAGATATGCCAAAATAAGCCACATACCTAAAATTTCAGCCTATTTGGACTTCTTGTTTGGCATGGGCTTAGGTTTTAGTTTCTGCCCTAGCCTAGGACCAGTCCTAGGAAAAATGCCCTACAGGCCAGACCATTAAACAAAATTTGATGATTAAGGTGCAAATGAAAGTTAACAGATAGGGCTACATTTTCCATTCAGGGGTCAAGTTATGGTGATGTTTCTAAGTGCCTTAAAATTAACATGCAAAGTGGCTGTAAAAATGTGACAGAATTTACATTTCATATCATTTAATATAATAACATTTATATATATTAATAACACAAATCCTAAAGCAAAATGAAGGGCATCCAGTCATTGTCCCCAATGCTGGACGGCTGAGATTGAATTTTCCTGGGCCTACTTTGCTGGCGGTTTCCGGCCAGCTGAGCCGCCACCACCGCCGGCGGATGTCGCCACCACCTTCACAAAGGTGGGGGCTAGCGTTTCCCGGCGGTGAGGCCGCCAGAGTTAGCTCCTCCGGAGAACCCGAGCAAGAAGTAAAAGCTCGGAAATTCGCACCTTGCTCTCATGGCATTGGGCTCAATTGATCCCGATATCTCCCATAAAAGATCTAGACGGCTAGTACTGAGAGAGGGGCGGCCAAACGGACCTTTTCCATGCCTTGGCGGCGAGTGTGGCGGCGGTTTGCCATGGAAGAGTTGCTCCGATGATCTCCTGCCCGAAACCTTGTTCCTCCACCAAATGCACTGATCCAGCACTCGAATTCCACTCGTTTCCACTCACTGAAGCTGATGGTGAGGTTGGTTTGGACTGAGGTGGGGTATATGGGGAGATACAACTAAGGTGAGCTCGGGCTCAGCCTTGGTTGCTCCGCCCATGCTTGCCAAGTGGCTCTCAGCCCCTAATTCCTTCTGGAATGATGTGAGGAGGTCGGCCAACACCTTTTGGGCTGAAGGAGTGAAGGCCAAATGGCCACTTCTCATTATATTCCATTTCTCTCTCCTCTTTTTAGGTGATTTCTCGATAATGCCCCTTTGCATGTAATCTCTCTTCTAATCCAGAGGGGTAGGGGTTGTCCTTGTTGCCTTGGGCTGTTAATGGGCCATGTTAGGTGAGCCTAACCCAAGGAGAAGGGCTTGGTCTTCATTTCCCTCTTTTAGGTCAAATAGTTGACTTGTTGACTTGGAGAGTTGACTTGGTCAACATGATGAGTGGGCTGACCCCACTTGATGGTCATGAGCCTAGTGGCACCACCCAACTTGGGTTGGGTCAAGGGAGTGCCCTAATTAGGCTAATTGGGCTTATGAGTATGGGTTTGACCATTTTAGGTCCAAGGTTGACCTGGGTCAACTAGGGTCAAAGTGTTGACCTAGTGGCATGCCCTAGGTCCACTTAGATTGTTCTTAGGGTTAGGGCAATGTGGTGGGGTCATGGTGTAGCTAGAATCCCTATTTAGGCTAGTTTGACCTAGCTTGACCTTGGTCTTATAGTGGGCTCCATATGGTTACAACTCACTACCTAGGGTCAAGGCTAGCCAATTTCCCTAAAACCCACCCCATGCCTAACCCAATCTAAGTAAAGGGGTCTAGAAGTAACATGGGATGTTATAAATCCTATAAATAAAAAATAATAATTTCGCCCCGAAATTTAAGTTTGGGTCTACAGGGGTTCAAATTGCAAGATTATAAGAGCTTTAAAGCATAAATTAAATTTTACCTAGTGTGAACAACTCCGGGCGTTGCTCCAACATCAGATCCCTCGGCTCCCAGGTGTGCTCCTCCAATCCATGGTTGGACCACAACACCTTCACGAGAGGGACCTTCTTCTTCCGCAACACTCAGACGTCCGTATCGTCGATCCGGATCGGCTCCAGTCTAACTGATCTGTCTTGCGCTACTGGTCTGGCTGTAGTAGTAATGTGCTACTCCAGCCGAAGGAGAGCTCTTCGCAAGGAAGAGACATGGAAGACGTCGTGTAAGGTACCCAACTCCGGTGGCAGCTGCAGTCGGTAAGCCAAGGGGCCGATCTGCTCCAGGATCAAGTATGGCCCCATATATCGCGGACTGAGCTTCTTGTGCCTCCGCACCCGAGAGACATCGTGTACTGGACGTATCTTCAAGAAAACTTTGTCTCCAACCTGGAACTCCACCTTCCGGTACCGAGCATCATAATACTTTGCCTGCCTGCTCTGGGCCTCTAGTAGCCGATCCCTGATCAAACGAATATAAGCCTCCGTGTCTTCCACAAAATCAGAACCAAGAGTTCGAGTGTCCACGTCCTGAACCCAAGATAGCAGCGTCCGACACTTCCTCCCATAAAGTGCCTCGTATGGAGCCATCCCGATGCTAGCCTGGTGGCTGTTATTGTACGAGAACTCAATCAGTGGTAGCAGCCTCTCCCAAGGCTTCCCCGTATCCAGTATGCATAGTCTGAGCAGGTCCTCCATAGTCCGATTTGTCAGCTCCGTCTGGCCGTCGGTCTGCGGATGGAAGGCAGTGCTAAAGGTGAGTCTGGAACCCAAGTAAGCATGCACTGCCCTCCATTCCCTGGAGGTTAAGTGACCGTCTCGGTCTGAAATAATAGACCTGGGGATGCCATGGTATCTGATGAACTGCTCCACAAACACTCTCACCAACACAGCAACTGGAGCATCCTTTCTGATTGGAATGAACCGCGCTACCTTGGTCAGTCTGTCTACAATAACCCAGATGGAATCGTGCCCAGAGTGGGAGCAAGGCAATCCGTGAACAAAATCCATGCTAATGTCCTCGAACTTCCACTCTGGGACTGGCAGCGGCTGTAATAGACCACACGGGCTCTTGCACTCTGCCTTCACTCGCTGGCAGGGTTCAGGACCCAGCTACAAAAACTTGTGGAGTCGGGATTTGTGCGGCCGAGTTCGTCGCCGTGGGGAGCACCGGTTTTATTTGTGAATAAGAAGGATGGATCCCTCCGACTGTGTATAGATTTCAGGGAATTGAACAGGTTGACAGTTCGGAACACCTACCCATTGCCCCGGATAGATGAGTTGTTTGATCAACTTCAGGGAGCTTTATCTCATTTCAAGACATAAGAGGGATGAGATGGATTGACAAAACCTGGGGGTTGCTCAACATAGAATTCCTTTTGGAGTTTTCCATTGAGGAAGGCACTCTTTACATCCATCTGAAATACCTTGAACCTGTTGTGTGCAGCATAGACCAAGAACATCCTTATTGCTTCCAGTCTTGCAAGTGGGGCAAAAGTTTGATCATAGTCTCTTCCCCTATAGCCTTGAGCCACAAGTCTTGCCTTGTTTCTGACTCTTACTCCCAACTTCTTTCTGAATACCCACTTGGTTTGGGTAATTAGCTGGTCTTTTTTGACAAGAGTCCAAACTTGAATTCAAATTGAGCCAATTCTTCCCATAATCCACTGAGGATCTTTATTGGCTTCTTTAAATTTCTTAGGCTCAATCTGAGAGATGAAACCCACAGAGCGGTACATTAGTTCATTTGGAGTTCTGTCTCTGGTTCTGATTCCTTCTGTAAGTCCACCAATGACTTGGGTGATTGGATGGTCCTTCAGATTTACATAGCTTCTTGGAACATCAGTCCTCACTGAACTGTTCAATATGAAATTGAAATGACACCTATGGAAGTTTGCCAAGCTGAATATGTTGAGTTGCTTGCGAACGGGCTTTGAAAATCCAAGAACTTTCTTTGATCGACTTTCATTTCGCTCTGAGCTGCGGCCAAAGCACTAGTCCATATTGCTTCATAGTGGAACTTGTTCCCGTTGTCTATGCTTGGGGATCTATGAAAAGGACCGCCAAGGCGCATGAATGCGCTAGAATCTTCACTCCTGTGGGCTTAGGGTAGAGAAAGTCTACTCTTTCTCTTGAGGCCAATGCCAATGTTCATTCTTGAAGTGTCAAGAGAGCACTTGTGGATAACGGTTCTTCAATCAACCTGATGCCTCTGTCAACTTTTCAAGCCGCCACGCCAAGATACTAGATCGATACTTGATACCCCCCCAAACTATTGTGTTGTGCTTTTAGGATTCAGCTCTCACTCAATAACTACTAAAAAAGGGTATGCCAATCTCGAAGTAGGTCCAATCAAAAGTCCAACTTGCTTTCATGTGATTGATGCTGAAATTTCGAACCATATCCTCCTTGGGTGACCGCAATTGCTTCAACACTCCACCAGTGTTTGAAGTCGAGATGAAAAAAAAAACACATTGAAATCCAAGCTTCAAGAACCCCCCAATTCAGCTAACATAGCTGAAGCAGTCTTCTTTGATGAGCTCTCGGGGAGAGTGCTTAGGCCTCTTGGGGTGCCTCTGCCCAAATGGGAAGACATTGCTAGAAAGGAGGATCAGTATCCGAAGAGGGGCAAGACAGTGGAAAGGTTGAGAAAATGACTCTCCCGAATGGGAAAAAACACCTTCTTCACCGCCCCGTGGGCGAAAAGAGAGCTCCTACTAAAGTAAAGGAAGGGAAGAAGAGAAGAAAGAAAAGCTCGTCTCGTCCAGTGAACAGCATTGGTAAAAGAAAAGAAACTTTCAGTGAGGAAGAAAAGTCAAAGGCAGATATTCCGCTTTCCCCTGCTTCGGGAGCTGCAAAATGACTAGCATCATTTAGGGCTGGGCTTTTGACAAAGAGGATTATACAATAGCTTACACAAGACGGCGTTCTATTCATACTGTGGTAAGACCAAGGCCTTTCATCCATTCCGTAGATATGGCAAGATTAGGACCTATTGGAGTATTGCTACAAAAACATATTAGACAAAGGGGGGGGGGGTAGGGAAAGAAAGCAAACCCATATTACCTATCCAACTTCTCAAACTGCGGCAGGTTCTGTAGGGAGAGAAGAAGAAAAAGAACTCCTAGCGATCGATAAGAAAGGGTACTGCATGTAAGGAAACTTCACTTCTCCCCCCACTCGCTGGCGGAAACGGGACTGCTATAAAGCGGCTTTCTTTTCATTTCAAATAGGTACGGAAGGAGGTTTTCATACTAGCTGACAAGGTCAGTTGGATGGGCTAGATCGACATAAAAAAACTTTACACTCCTGGTTCGAAAGCGGAAGCACTTGAGCTAGAATCTTTCCCATTTTATCAAGAAGCCTTCCTTAGCCTTGCCTTATGAATTGAAAAAGTAGACTTCGTGCTTTCATTTCAAATGCTATTCCTCAAACAAATAGCTACCTTTCAGTTTATAGAAGCATCTATATGGAAATCCCAAGCTTCTAAGGAAGCTGCTCTATTTGCGCTATCCTTTACCAACTTCTACGGGGACTGACTAATCTTAGCATAAGAGTATCCCAGAATTTCAGGACGTTTTACACAAGGAATTTCCTTACACGTCTATAGAAAGGAAAGACTCGCTGAGACTATACATAGTTGAAAGATCATAGTTGAAAAGATTCCCCAGGCACTTAGAAACTAGAAAGATTAGGGGGACTGGCAGGGCTAAACAACTGTGGAAGGAAAAAGGCTAAGCTCTCCTTCCAGTCGGGGGAGGAGAACAAGGGTAGTTTGAAAGCTATCTATGGGTTCAAGTGGTCTCCCAGGTGCTTGTCACTGAGACCCCATTTTTGAGGTTTGTCTTCATAAAGACGAGTTGTCTCGCGCCCTCAGGGTCTACCCACCTGTGTTGGTTTCGGGTATGTTGGTTTGTTGAAGATCCGCTTTTCCTGGGATGGAGCCCTACTGATCAATGTGATCAGTCTAGCATTTCTCTCTTTCAACTTTCTTCTTTTCTTAGAAAAGAAAGGCGAGTGAAGCGAAGTTGAATCATAGAATATGAAAAAATGGGATTGAATCATAGAATATGAAAAACCTAGGGTTTCCTTCCCACTTTCAAAAGAACTGGAACTGAGACGAGCTATATATATAAGCAGGCAGGCTATCCTTTTCACACGCTAACTAGTATAAGATAAGACCTACGTGATTCCCTTATACTGCCCCATGGGATAAGAAAGAACCTGGCATTAGGCAGAGCATCCGCACGAACTTGCTTTTTTGCCATTCAGGGCTAATAGAGTATGGGCTTGCTTGGGTCCCTTTCTCTTCTTATTGGAGGGAATTGGACTATCTTCAACTAGAAAGAAAGGCGAGCTGATGAGTGAGACACCTGGTTAGGCTAAACGAAGAAAACTATCCCCAATGAACTCTCTCGTGCTTGGGAAAATCTTGTGCTTAGGAAAATCTTACAGCAGGCTTTCGATTCGACGCAGCTAGACCGCTTCGCCCCTGCCAAAAAGCACACCTATGACCATTCCTCCAGTACGGTACGTCGTACGTCCCCAAAGTACTCGCCTTATGACTCCCGACCGACGGAGAAAGAATCTGAAAGAGACTGGAAAGCAAGGAGTCAAACATTCCGAAGAACTAATTGAAATGGAATGTTCCAATTCAATTCTCACATATGTATATGTGATGCAGGCCATATTTTCACGCCTTGACAGAAAGTTTTCTTCCAGCAATGGAGCTCCAATAGGTTTGCTATGAATTCCGTCCTTTCCATTGAATGAAGTGCAAGGTCTTTTGATACTCTCGCCTGTGAAATGCAGGGTAAGTCAGGATTTCAATTGAAGAAAAGATCTTGAAGATCTTCAATATCTGTATATTGAAGAAAAGATCTTTCACTGACTTGATGATAGTCTTTGTAGAAACCCGTCTTTTTTTTTCACCTCGTTCTATTTCAGCAAAAATGCCTTAAGAACATCAAAATCAAATGAGATTTTTTATATGGGGGTAATGATGCAAAATGTATCAAACCCATTTTCAGATATTGGAAAGGGCCCGAAGGGGGTGAGCAACTAGAAAGAGAGGCGAATGGTATTTTCTTACCTACGTAGGGGCGTAGTCATAGCAAGGAATAGAGGTAAAGATGTACTTAAGAACTAGAAGGTCTTGCTCCACTCCCTTTGTAGATAGCCAATCTATCTTTTTTCGATTTTCTTTCTCTTCTCTTTTCATTCTCATTATCTACAAGAAATGAGATCAGAAGATTTTCTTTCTACTTATCTACGAGAATGATATCCATACAAACGTCTCTGTGATCTGGAATAAAAATGGTTTGTGACGCTTAAATTTATTCTTGACTCATAAGATCAAATTGGGAATAACCCTTATTTCATACTACTATCTCCATACAAACGTCTCTGTGATCTGTGATAGGCAGCGGAGCAGATAATTAGAATGGTTTATGATTTCAGCGGGGCCCGTAAGGGCGGAGATTGTTGTTCCTTTTTTTCCGGGATGTTTGAAAGCCGGTTTCCATCCTTTTTCCGGACCCGATAACCTCGTTACCAACCTCTCTTGCATTTTCCTTTTTTGACGATTTTTAATATGATCCTTTGACTTTCCAGTTCTTACTTGAAAGCTCAAGCACCTATCGTAATGATAAGTGGCTCGTCTTGCCGAAAAAATCTTTGATTTCTTTTTGAAAAGACGTAAATGTCTTTCTTTGAAGTAATGACACTATTTAAATTATGATATTCGTGAAAAATCAACTTTCCGTAATCGAGCCCGGGCTCTTTCGAACTGCTCAATGGCTCCTCTACGTAACGAAGAGTTAGAAAGATTAGAAATTTTGGATGCCCTTTTATATACTCAAGCAATAAGAAGTTTTGTGCTAATAATCCAATCTTTTCTTAGAAAATACATGATATTGCCTTTATTAATCATAGCTAAAAACATCTTACGTATTTTGAGAGTGGGGGCTGGAGCACTAAAGACAAATGGTTCATGATTGGCCATTTGAATTTCTTCATGGGCAGCCTTAAAGGCACTCACTCCCCTGCCATACCTTCCACCATAGTTTTGAACCTCCTTATTCACACTAGTGGACCTACCATTCATCCAGTGACCATAGATGATCTCTTGGTCATACATGTTTGAAGGTAACCGAACTTTCCTAAATGGAATGGGAGGCTTGGAAGCTAGAGGATGAAGAGGAGCTTTGCCCTTCCCTTTGAAAGGAGTAACTCTAGTATTTCCCTTAAACCCCAACACCTTCTTACCCTTCTGAGAGGAGAAGGAGTCTATCAAGGGCAACACTATATTGGGATTAGAAAAGCTAACCATAATTCTCTTCTCCCTTTGGAGCTTCTCTTCAAGGTCCCTAATGAGACTATTCTTGAACTTTATAAGGCCTATCTGAATGAGATTCAAGACCTTAAGTTGGTTTACTTCCCCATCCTGTTGATCCAACAAAGATGTTGTCTCAATATGCTGGGAAGAAGCTAGCTGTAGAGAGGCAATCTTCATACTTGCTTTTTAGACAACTTCTTGCACTTCTTAAAATCATCCAGAGGTTCTCCATACCTATCAATAACCTGATTGACATCTCCTTTTGATTCAAAATCACCTTCACCACTAGATAAAGAAGCTTCTATACAGGGATTTGTCTCATACCAAGACTCAGAAGAAGAACTAAATAGAGAATATACCTTTCTTTGACAAGGCTGATTGATGAATAGTAATTTAGTCATCATTTTGGGCTAATATTCCATTAAATATTAAGATGTTTTTTTAATTTCTTGTTTAGTTTTATAATTAAATCTTAAAAATAATATTTTCTATTCTAATATTATGTATTTTCTATTTTGGAGGATTTATACGTTCGTATCGCAAGAAAGCCGCGCCATCTTTTGAACAAACGGGCAAGCGTCATCTCCGGCCATCCATGCAAGTTACCATATATATATATACGAATATAGATACATATGTATGCATTATTCATTTGTATATATATATATAAACTTACATATATATATATATATATATATATATATATATATATATATATATATATATATATATATATATAGACACACACACAAATAAATACCCCATGGTGGCATGCAAGCCGCCGGCCAAGCTACGACCACTCCAGTCTCCCACAACCACTTCAACACCTCCCCCTCGAAGCAGCTCCTCCACATTAATGGCGACATCCAGCTTCTTCATACAGCTCACGGCCAGCAACTCCACCAACAGCAGCCCGAGTCCACCTCACCTCGGCCACTTCAGCAAGCTTGGCCACCACCATGGAATTCCGACAACTTCTACCTAGCTTGAGCCAGCTCTGCTCCACCACCATAACTCTGGCCAAAATCCAACCTCCTCCGTACAGCAGTGCCATCGCCGTGCCCGACCAATAGCTCCAGCCAAACTCCAGCAAGCTCTGCTCCACCACCTCATCTCTTCCAAGCTTGGCCGGCCACCATAACAACAACACTTCCAGCCACCTCCTCCATGCAAAGCTCCAGCAACTCCTCCCAACAGCATCTTCGCCACCACCATGGAACCAGCGCCACCACCGGCAGCCACCCTCCCTCCTCCATGCAAGGCTCTAACAACTCCTCCCAACAGCAGCTCCACCACCACCAAGTTTGGCAGACCATCGGCCACCTTTACGTCAACCTCCTCCGCCATGCAAATACAGCATCACTCCCGTTCGCCTAGCATAGCAGCTCGCCACGTCAGCGATCTAACTCAACCCCTTCATGCAGCAACCTTAACACACCAGCTGTGCATGAAAGAAAAGAAATGCCTCTGCCATCATCGTTCCCGCCTCCATAGATCCGGCCAAGAGCTGCCACCTCAACCTGTAACGCCTCCAACTCATCACCCGGACTGAAGAATGAAACAACTGAATTAAATTCAATTGGTCGGTACTGTAGCATGAACAATAACGACCAATTAAAATTAATTCAGCCGTTTGTGAATAATGAGATTATAAATATCTCATTATTTTGGGAATCGAGGAGGCATTCTACGCTAGAAAAATCATTCCAGAGTTCTATTCCAAGATCCGATATTGAGAATTTCATTTTAGACCAGGTCAAGTTACCACATTTTTTTGTCTTTATTTTGTTCAATAATCTTGTACGTCTTTTTGATTACCTCACTTTGTTCCTCCCTATTTCTTCTAGAAATAAAGTTCAAGTTTTATCTTCACTTATAAAAATAATTCTAGTTCAATTTTTGTCACTTGTCACCTCATTTCTCCTTTTTATGATGTCGCATTTTATAAGAATGATTTCCTCCATTTCCATGAGTAACTATTTTTTATAGTGCTCGATCGCGATGATCCGTGGATGAGATAATTTTCGCGATGATTTTAATTTTCTTTTTCTCAAATTGTTGAACACTTACGATTTACCATTGATCAATTCATTGAGGCTATATATTCTATATAGTTTTCATAATAGTTTTCGCTCTTTTATTAGCCGAGAGGCTCGTAAGGCGAGTCGATCAATCATTGGTAAAAAGAGTAGAATGCAACCCTTGAGAGAGCACAACGCAACTCTTCCGGATTGGGGTAAAATCCAATAGCGAGGTTCACAATCTAAAGCAAGTCTTAGGCGATGCGATTTGAGAATGAATGTTCGGTTGATACACCTAAGCTTAGTTGAACCTAATCTTCGAAAGAAGGGTGATCATGCTTCAGGAACCTCCACGGTCAAAGCCACTTCAACAAGAGAATTGCATACTATTTTCATTTTGATATTTTTAAATTCCGAGGTGATTCAAAGATTGGACACTAGCTTTTAACCCATCGAATTAAGACTGTTAATATTTCTAGTATTTTACTTTTCGCAACCCAACTTCAAATTTCTATTGATAAAATAATAGCGATTTTTAAGGGTAGAATTACTCAACCACCCCGAGTCTAATACGACCTTTGTTTTTTATAAACCTATTCTACTCTCGATACGGTACACTTGCCATTATCGTTTGCGGATATAGTTTTGCGTGATCACTGTTCCTGGCTTGATTCCTCATCAGGCATTGTCATCAGCCCAGAGTAGCTGTAGGCATCTTCTTCATCCTCATCCTCGTCTGAGTCACTATCAGAGTGTGATAGAGGGGCCCTGATGCCTATCCTGGGAGTAGGATAGTCTTTATCTACTTCTTCAGCTCCTTATTTAGTAGAAGCAACAACCAACCCAATATAAACTTCTTCTTCTTCAGACTCTGATGAAGATGAGTCTGTCCAGCTATTTTCCTTCATTGCAATGAAGGACTTTTCCTTCTTCCCCCTGTGCTGGTGCTGTTTCTTTTCACCAGCCTCCTTTCTCTTGATTGGGAAGTCAGCTATAACATTCCCAGGTTTGCTGCTGCAGTAGCAAACAACTTTAGATGAAATATGTTTACTAGGTTTTGAATCATACTTGTCAGCTTTGGAGTTATTCTTCCTATGATGATAAGAGGTGGAAGGTCTGATCTTCCGCTATTTCTTCTTCATCAGCTTCTAAAAATACCTGGAGAAGGCAGCAAAGTCCTCATCAGATATACTGCAGTCTGATGTATCTGAGTCTGAGCTATCTGAGTCAGCTGGCCTCCTTGGAGGAGAGAGAATCCTCTCCATACTCTTCCTGGTGCTATCCGCTCTGAAGGCCAAGGTCTTTTCCATGTCTAGGGATTTGTTGGTGGCCTCCTCCTCTTTCCTGGCAGCTAACTGCATCTCATAAGAGAGCAACTTTCCAAACAATGTATGGGGAGGACTATCAGCAAGCGTGCCCACTTCTCTTATGACACATATCTTAGTATCCTAGTATCTAGCGACTGATCTTAGGAACTTATCATTAATCTCATAATGATTGAAGACCCTCCCATAGGTCCTCAGTTCATTTATAATCCTAAAAAATCTATCATAGCAAGCAACTATGTTCTCTTTCTGGGATTGCATGAAAGCCTCATACTTCTAGTTGAGCATGGACTTCCTATCATCTCTTACCTCTTCAGTACCCTCCATGTAGACCATAAGAGTATCCCACATCTCTTTAGAGGTCTGGCAGTGAACCAAATTCTGAAAGTTTGAATCATCTATGGCACTGACAAAGATGTTTTGTGCCCTCTTATCCAATATAGCCAAGATGACTTCATCCTTAGTTATCTCTGAATATGTCTTAGGTTTCTGTACATTGGCATCCAGAACTGAGACCTTCATAGGGATGAAGGGTCCCTCCTTGACTGTCACAAAGATCCTTGGGTCATAGTGATGACGATGCTCTTCGCCAACGCCGCGACGCTTCTTCATCAACGCCGTGACGCTCCTTCGCCAACGCCGCTTCATATTTTGCACGACGTCTGCTGACACCATTTTAAATAAAATATATAATTATAAATTAAAATTATAATTATATATTTTATTATTTATCTTTTATCATTTATATCAATTTCTATTTAAGCAATGTTTTAATTTAAGCAATCTTATTATTATATTTTTATTCTTCTAATTATGATGGATACTTATAACCATCATATATTTGCTTCCATTTTCATGCATTTTAATTTTGGAATTGTTTTTATTTTGTTCTAAATATGTATGGAGGAGATTTAGTGGTGTAAGGCTATATATAGCCATGTTTTGTTTGATTAAGTATTGAAAGAATGAAAAATTGAAAAAACCTAGAGATTCTTGAGAGAATTTCCCTCCCCCCTCTTTGGCAAATTTTGGCCAAACCCTCTCTCCCTCTCTCTACCTTGGCCGCCGGCCACCCCCTCCCCTTTCTTCTCAATCTCGGCTACCTCTTTTCTCCCTTCTCCTCCTCCTCCTCAATATTCTCCCTCACCTTCACCACCACCACCCCCTTAGGGCTCGGCCAAGTCCAAAGCCGCCACCTACTTTCCCTCTTTAATCTCTCTCGGCCACCTCCTCTCTTTCCTCCCCTAGGCAATATTCGGCCTTCCCCTTCCTCTCCCCTTTCTTGGTTTTCTTCTCCCTCCCTTTGCCTCCTCTCCTTGGCCGCCGGCCTCTCTTCTCTCCCTCCCTATCAATTTCTCTCAGCCCCTCTTCCCTTCCCTACAAACCGCCGGCCACCCTAGCTCTATTCAAACCGCCACTTTCCCTCTTCCTCCAAGAACAAAACCGAACAACAACCACACCTCCTCCCCATATAACTGTTGGACGTTTTCAAGAAAATCTCTCTTCTAAACCATGGGCCTGCATCACATAGGCTTCCATAAATAGCCCGACCCTCTCTTTTCAGATTCAAAAACTCTCCTTTTTGTAGATGGGGAGTTTCATGGAACCTAACTCCTTATGGTTCTCTCTAGAACACATAAGTACAGAACTGTAGCTACCCTTGGAGATCACTCAGAATATTACATCCTTTTTGAGAAACCTCCCTCTGATACCACTTGAAAGTCTATAATTTCAAGGTAGCTAACAACCTAGAGGGGGGGGGGGGTGAATAGGTTTTCTAGTTTAATATTATTATCTTTAACTTAATGTGTTATGAGTTAGTAGTTTTTAAGCTTTCAAGAAAAAACACAAAGAACACATAGAATTTATAGTGGTTCCCCAGATTATGGGTACATCCACTCTCCTCCCACCTTTCTAACATCTTGTTAGACAAGGCACTTCTCCAAAAACTTAGCTCCTTAGAGCTTACACCTCAGATCCCTCTAGATCTCTCAGTCTCCTCCAAGACTTATAACTCAGGCACAAAGACCTACCTTAGTGTAAATTGCTCCTACAACTCAATGATCAAACTGATTACCTACCTCAGACTTGAACTCAAGTCCTACAACTCAAGCTATGGAGGATAGCCCTATCTTAGAGAGAATGACTCTCCTATAGCTCAGGTACAAGACCCTACCTCAGATCTAAATTTGGATCCTACACTTAGACCCATAGGTCCTACACTCAAAGAGTATGACTCTCCTATAGCTCAGGTAAACTTCCCTACCTCAGGCTCAAAAAACCTATAGCTAAGATCCAAAAGGATACTATCTCAAACCCAAAGGTCCTACACTCATGTACAACCCCGTGTCCGCCGGAGGATCTTAGACCCCTCTACCCGCTCCTTTAGGCGGGCCAGCCCCGACCCGCTCCTTTAGGCGGGCCAGCCCCGACCCGCTCCTTTAGGCGGGCCAGCCCCGGCCCGCGCCTTTAGGCGGGCCAGCCTCGACCCGCTCCTTTAGGCGGGCCAGCCCCGACCCGCTCCTTTAGGCGGGCCAGCCCCGACCCGCATTTCTCGGTTATCAGGTTGGGACGGACTGCACATAGCTGGTCAGGACAACGGGATTAGGCTGTTGGCAGACCATCCCCAGGGGTCTTTCAGTAATTTCAAGCCATCAGAGGTTAGTTATTGGCAGGCCATCTTCTAAAAACTATAAATAGGACTCAAGGGATACCTCAGAGAGGAAGGACTAGTCTCCCAGTCTTTCAGTGTTCTCTGAGATACCTTAGCCCGACCTTTTTGGCTAAGGAGGGGAAGCGCTCTGAGATCTTCCGGATTTGTGGTGGGACCTCCGCGCCGGGCCCTTGGTCTAGTCCTCTGTTCTTTCCTTCTCTTCGGTTGCTTTTCTTACAGAAACGAAGTAGGTGTGCGACCACCCCTTCCCCAAGGGTGAACTCCACAGAGACCGATCTTTCGGTTTCAACATTTTGGTGCGGTGAGCGTGGAAAGTGGTCAACTCAGAAAACCTTCCGAAGGATCAATGACTGGAGGAGAAGGGCAGGGCTCGGACAGGACCGACTCGCCACCCCCACCCCCTCCCTCCATCGCGGGGATGTTTGAGGAATTTAGACAGGAAATGCTCGGCGTAGTCATACTCTCACTCGGCATGCGGGCCGAAAGTACGACCCCGGTAATCCCAGTTCTCGCGGACCCGGCGCTCGGCGAGGCGGCTCCCGCCCGGCGAGCCAGGAAGGAAGTGGTCGATGAGGGCCGAGGTGCCGAGCTCCCAGGGTGAGTGCTCTTCCCAGGCTCGGGGAGCGGCGGTCGATTCGGCGAGCTAGGGGCGCGAGACCCTCCAACCCGCCCGGCGGGTGGAGGCAGTCCTTTCAGCGAATTGGTCTCTTCCGCGCCAGTCCCGGATGGGTTCAGGGAGCCCGAGGTGTCCTATTACACCGGAAGGGGATATCCGGTCCAACACGTCCAGTGGTTCGAGGACGTGGTCTCCATCCGGCAAATGTCGGACGGGTTCAAGTGCCGACTCTTTGCTATCACTCTCAGAGAGAAGGCGAGGGAGTGGTTCCATCAGCTACCGTCCATGTAACATCCCATTTTCAAATTGGACCCCCCCTAGGAGAGACTTGAGCATGACTAGGTCCTATGAGTTAACCTAGGTGAGCCCAGGAGACCAAGTGACCTAAAAACCTAGTTGAGACTCACTTGGTCTGCAAATAGCAATTTTCAAAACTCTGATTTTGGGTGGCCTAGTAGGTTCATTTTGACTCTAAAAATCCCCTTAGACCTAATGTGGGCTCAATAAGTCACCAAGGACCCCTTGGGGTCAACCCAAATGGTCATGTTGACCAAAGTCAACTCTAGCACTAAAATGGTCAAAGTGCCCTTACTAAGGGGCAAGTGACCTCCAAGATGCCCTAACAACCCTACCCACCCCTACCTAGACTTTAGGGGAGGCTAATAGGTCACCAAGGACCCATTGGTGGTGACCCAAAAGGCCAATTTGACCAAGGTCAACCCTAGGCTAGGTTAGGTCAAATCTAGCCCAAATAGGCTAACTCAAGTCCAAGCTCAATCCACTTGGGCTAACCTTGTTTGATGAGTTTAAAAGTGGGTGTATTTAGGCTGGACCCACCAGCAATATCATCCATGATGGTTAGGAGAGAGAAAAATGGGATTTTCCCCATTATTTAAGAGAGAGAAAGTGGCTTTATAAGGTTAACCTAGCCCATTTCAAGTGGGCTAAGCCCATGTAGTATGGCCCATGAGTTTTAGGAAATAATGAGACATGTTTGGGCCCACCAAATTCAGAAAGGGGTGACTAGGAGAGAGGAATGCAAATTTTCCCCAATTTGGAGGAGAGAGAAAGAGGGGCTTAATGGCCATCATGGCCATGGAGGCTCCATAACCCCCCACCATCATGGGGCTTTTACTCTTCTGGTGGAGGGGAAGAGTTTCCCTAAGGTGGCCAGCTAAGGGGGTGGCTCAGCCCCACCAATTGGAGGAAAAACTGAAAATAGGCTTAATGGCCATTAATGGGGAAATTCAAAATTGGGGAGTTACACTTCTCCTCTCCCAAATTCCTTCATTAAGAAGCTTCACCAGAGCAAGGGCAAGCTTTTCCCCGTTCCTTTTCCAATTCCAGAGAGGTTAGTGTAGAAGTTGGAGAGGAGCTCAAGCTTGGTGGCCGAAAATGGCAAGGAGGAGTTCAGCCCGTCTACAAGCCGCAACTCAGGTCCTCCTCCTCCTCTTTACTCATGTGTAGATCCTAGGAATCCATTAGAACAAGAATCGGGCTCAATTGAGCCCGATCCATAGCTTTGGTTTTCACGGTTTTTTTGCCAAAAAAATGGCTTGCGGGATCGCCGGAAAAGGCCTCTCCGGCGGCCGTGCCGCCGGCTAGGGGTAGCCCCCACCTCCCCGAAGGTGGTGGTGGTGGTGCTCGGCCGGGGAGGTGGCCGGGTGGCCGGGAAAACCTCCCGCAATATCACCCAGGTCGGGTGAATCGCCGCCGTCGGCTGGAGGTAGGAGATGAAGGGATGCCATCCAAATCGCTTCAAGATTCGTGCAAATAGTGAAAATCATGATGTATAGTTGGGATATATTATTTGTATTTCTGTCACAGTTTTACCTCTTAATGTTTGTATTTATTAAAAATACCTAGAGCCCTCTACAGAAAAAGTAGTGAACATGAAAATTGTAGCCCTTTGAATCTACTTTATTTTAAAATTGATTTCACCCAATTTGGATAACTGTGCTGACCTCAGCACTCAGTTTGGTGGAAGGTGTCCTTAGGCTAGGTCAGACACCATTTTGGTTGCCCACATCAAACCAGACCTCCAAATGGCTTAAAATTTTATGTAGGGGTCATTCTTACCCACATCTATGACATATCCAAAAATGGTAATTTTGGGATAACATTTTTCTATAGTTTTTGTTAAAATTTAATAATCATATCTTAGAGTGATTAAGGGGTCTAATGACCTCCAAATCCCCCAAAATTTTGGTGGGAGGTCCTTAGGGACCTAGGGAAGCTCTGTATAAAGTTTCATTTAATTTGGAGATGTTTTGGGTGGGTAATTACCCAATCCTAGGTTAGCCCATTAAGGGGCAAATAGGTCAAAAGTGCACTTAGTGATTTTGGTTGACCAAACTCCCTCACCAGAGGCTGAAACTTGGTCCACTGGTTTGTAATGGGCTTTAACACTCCCTTATGGTGTATGGAGTGGTTTGAGGTGAGTATGCCCTAGGACCCAAGTCCAAACCCCTAGGTTGGACTTTGGGGGCTTGTGAAGGGCATGGGGTCAAATGACCTTGAATGGAAGTGATTTTTGGTGGAGAGGAGACTAGTGAGGTTAGAACCCCCTGACCAAAGTCTTGGAAGATTTGGAGAGGGTTACCCTCCCTTAAACCCTAACCCTAGTTTAGGACACCTCCTTTGTTAAGGTAAAATAGGTCACCAAAACTTGCCTAAAGGCCATGAAACTTGGGTAGTGTACTTCTTGGGTTTAGGGAAGTCTCTGGGAAATAATATTGAGAGCCTTGGAATTCAATACATGATAGTTCCTTCATATCTCACAAAAATAGGCTTTTGGGTATTTTAATTAATTTGATTTCTCTGGTTGATTAATGGATATGAAATTTTGGCAGAGAGCTTTTTAGATTCTTATACATATGCTTGAATTTTGCTGGAATTATTAACTGATTATTTTTAGTACTTCATTCACAAGCCATTGATTTTCTAAAGATAGTCAAATAATTATTTTGGGCTGTTCCCTCACTGAAATCTGGTGTAACTTAGGCAAATGAGTTTTTATGATTTCTTACATCTCTGGTAATTATTGTAGAATTTTTGGATCTATAATCATAGGGGTTGGTTCACAAGGCTTGCAATTTGTAGAATTTATAAATGATTTTTAAATAATATTTTTAGGCCTTGTAAAATTATAATTTTTGGTCAGTGAACATTTATGGACATTGTAGAGCCCTGGTAATTTTCTTATAATTTTATGATGATTGAATGTAGTACCTCATGCTCAAAATCACTCATGGCTTTAATTTCTGGATAATTAAATAAATATTAAATTATTTAGGAAAAATTTGGAAGTGCTGGATTTAAATTATAAAAGTCATGATAGGCCCTTAGTAATTATCTTAGGGTGTTTGGATGAGAAATTGATGCACTTCCTATCATACTTGTTGTTAGCTCAAGTTGGTCTGCATATAGTGAAATCATAGAAATTGTAATACCATGGTCATAGGGCGACAAATCATGTGTAAATGCCGTGGCAAGATGATTCGGAGGTTATCAATGAAATTGGGTATGGGATAGTGGTTAGGTTAACTAAGGATGGGTGGAGCTCGGGTTCGACGGAACATCGTCTTTCCTGGGAGCGGGTGAAGGAGTTAAAACACATTAGGGTTAGAACCAGAGTAACATTAAGGGTTTGGGAACGGGGTATTAACCAACAATAATAAGTGCCTTGCGAAAGGGAACTTCGGGCCGTAATGCACCGTCTTGGTTCCTAGTGCCCCTTGAGAGCCCTTCACGGGGTATGCCGGGGGCAGTCCTGGGCTAACGTAAATCTTAAAACAAACGGAAGAGTAATTAGCCTAATAGGGATTCACATTGCACACACTCATTAGTTAGGGTTGGTAATGGTTAAGTCGTCCCGAGGTGTTCAAGGGGACGCCGTCCCGTGGTGTCCTAAGGGATGAAGTCTGGAGATGAGCCGGACGGTTTAGTCCGGGGAAGTTGGTCTCGGATGTGGTTTATACGGACGGTTTAGTCCGGGAGTTTGACACTTTAAAATTGTTATATATTAAACGGATGCATGTGCATAAAAATAGGAAAGATTAAGGTGGTGGGTTTTCGATATCGGGGAGTTCGATTGCACCGACACCGATATCGTTGACTCGGCAAGGTGACTAGCACTTAGCCAAGGTTAAGTCCGGCGGACCAGTCGGCAAGAGTACGCAGGAGTCCGCCTCGTGCACCAGGCGTTGAGGGCGTACGATAGGTCAGACCAGTAGTGCTCTTACTGGTTTTGAGGTGGGCGAGGCCCAACCCACCGCTTCCGTCTGCCACTACGGGAGTACCCTGGGAGTTATCTCCAAAAAGGGGGAACTAAAGGTTTGTGTACACAAAGTTGGGTGAGTGAGTTGCACTGCATGACATAACTTACCCACCATATAGCTGCATATCATAATCATTCATAACAATCTTGACACCTAAAGTATAAGTGGAATGGGACGCTTATACTTTAGGACTTGCAAAACGACCCCTTGGTCTATAAGCTTGTGTGGGCAAGTTTATAAATCAAAGGTTAATTTCAATATATATATATGCTGCTGTTTGATAACCGACACCCCAACGTATAAGTGGTATGGGACACTTTATACGATGGGAGCCTTGCAAAAGATCCCTTGGCTTATGTGTACTCACATAAGTGAAGGTTTAATTTCTTACTTACTTCCTTTCTGTTATACCTATTACAACACTTAAGATTTATATTGCTCCCCTGTTATAACTTGTTAGTTAGGTCCACCGTCATCTGCTTTTGACTACTCTCCACTTTCATGTCCTCCCCTTTCTTCCTCTCCGCCCGGTGCCTTAGAGCGTGGGGGAAGGGGTGGGGGATGATAGGACTTAGTCTTTTAGACTAACGGTTTTCGAACCATATCATTTTAGGGGATCGCGGAGCCCAGCATGGAGGGGCAGCCCAGGAGGCCGGTACGCTTGGAGATGGGACAGTCTAGCACGGGAGTCCAGACTACGGGGACTGTGAGTCCCGGCCCTTTAGTAGAGATTTAGTTTTGCTTCCGCATTGAGTGATTTTGTAGTGAGGACTTGATGTACCGGGCATGAGCCCTTTTATTTCTAGACTATTTATACTCTGATGATTTTCTGTGGACACTCCCTTCGTGGAGTTTTATTTTATGTGATATTCTCTTTTGGTGGACTTGCTTCTCTCTTGCTCGCTACTTATTGTGATCGAAAAGGCCGGCAGAATCGGCGCGTTGTAGTGGCGACCTTCCGGGTGCGAAGGTGTCACCGCAAAGCGGCGGTTCTGGGCATAAGACCCCGGGTTTTCAAAAAAAAAAATGGGGTCTTACAAAGTGGTATCAGAGGCAAACATCGATCGGATTAGTAGCAGTCCACAAATCCCTGGGTCACCCCCGCGCGAGTTTAGTTTGCGGACAAACTAAGCAGCGGAAGCAGTGGTGTGCCCATAAGGGGAATCACATATAATTGTCCACATTTAGTTCTTTCGAACCGTTTTCTCATAATAAAAATTTTCTTTTCACAGCCCTCAGCGCAGCCTACTCCACAGGGTGAAGTTTTGCAGACTCCGGATGCTGCACCACCTCCACCAGCTCCCGCTCCTTTCCTTCAGACGGACATGGGGCAGACTTTGACAGCCATCCTAGAAGCCTTCAGGGCTCAACAGGCTCCGGCTCCGCAGTTGATTCCGGGAGCCAACTGGCTGAGTATATTCCGAGGACTTTCTCCCCTGTCCTACTTGGGGACAGAGACGGCAGTTCGGACAGAGGAGTGGTTGGACATCATGCATGAGATGCTGACTGGGATACGATGCCCGGTGGAGGAGAGGGTGGCGTTGGTGGTCTCTTGCCTAGAATCCCATGCCAAGAGGTGGTGGAAGACACTCCTGGACAAGACTTATGCTGACAGGGAGGTTGCGGAGGTCACTTGGGGAGAATTCAGGGTCGCGCTGTTGGAACATTTTGTTCTGCAATCGGCCAGGGATGAGCTTGAAGACCGGTTCTTACAGCTAAAGCAGGGCACCAGGTCGGTGGTGGAGTA
Organism: Platanthera zijinensis; assembly: GCA_039513925.1. Classification (NCBI taxonomy): domain Eukaryota; kingdom Viridiplantae; phylum Streptophyta; class Magnoliopsida; order Asparagales; family Orchidaceae; genus Platanthera; species Platanthera zijinensis. The sequence continues at coordinate 149,419,903 of CM077088.1, forward strand.
CCATCGGGAGTTCGATCATCTAGCCCGATATGCAGATTCTTATCAGCTGGACGAAGCCGGGTACACCAAGAGGTTTTACAAGGGCTTGAAGGAGGATTTGAGGGAGGCCCTATTGTTCGTGTCCGATGGGCCTATTCCTCGGATGCTAGAGATGGCCAAGAGGATCGAGGCAGACTGGCACGCTACCCGAGGCCGGAAGCGGCCAATGGAGGATCAGAATCGTGGAGCAAGAAATGAGCAGCGACGAGGTCGTGTTACAGATGTGGGCAGGATGGAGGATCAGCCTCGTCAGGAGGTGAGACAGGAGTCGAGGGAGCAGGTGACTCTAGCTCCCCAGCCCCTCCAGATGCGGGAGATACCAAGACCACAGATGCAGGATTTGCAGAGACCAGGAGGGAGGGCTTACCCTCCACCAGAGTGTTTTCACTGCCGTCAGGTGGGGCATATCAAGAGGAACTGCCCTATGAGAAGGGGGCCCCCACTAGCGCCACAGATTGCCCCACCTGCTCAGCAGTATGGAGGTCGAGGACGCGGTCAAGGACAAGGATACCAGGGCGGAGACCGTAGGCAAGAAAGGGAGCAGGTATATGCACTGGACCTGGCTCAGCCCCGACAACCTGAGCAAGTGATCACAGGTACGACTATGTTTGTTTGCTTTGTCTTAAATCTTTTTCCATCCTTTCCTAGGAATTAACTGTATTTAGCATTAGGTAGTAAAAACCAAGAATAAAACTCTAAGTTAAGTCACAATCTCAGGCATTGTCTTCATTTGCGGCAAACCCGCACACACTCTCTTCGACACGGGTGCCTCGCACTCGTTTGTGTCGGAGACTTTTATCCAAGGGTTGGATGGCGTGGAGAAATTCACGGGGTCGATGATGAAGATACGGCTACCTGACGGGTCGGAGCTGTTCACCTCGTCCCGTTGCAATATGGAGGCATGGATAGGCGGGAAACCTTTCGAAGCGTCAGCAACGGTCTTGCCACTGCCAGATTATGATCTGATTCTGGGTATGTCATGGCTTCATTGGAACCATGCCCAGATTGACTGCTTGGCCAAGAAGGTTACCCTTAGATATGGGGATTCTCTCATCGTGATGGAAGGTATTAGACCTGCGTCCTATATTTTCTTATCCTCTATTCAGGCCGTCAAGGCCCATCTACAGGGAGACATGGTATATCAGGTACTGTTCGAGATGACCGAGGAGAAGGACCGGATTGCCAATATACCGGTGGTTTGTGATTACGCCGATGTGTTTCCAGAGAAGCTGCCAGGATTGCCTCCGCACAGGGAGAAGGATTTCCAGATTCAGTTGGTGCCAGGGGCTAAGCCGATATCCAGGGCTCCCTATCGGATGGCCCCGAAAGAGCTGGCGGAGTTTCGGACTCAGTTGCGAGAGTTGGTGGAGGCGGGATTTGTTAGACCGAGTTCTTCGCCATGGGGAGCTCCGGTCTTATTCGTGAAGAAGAAGGATGGGACACTTCGCCTGTGCATCGATTATCGAGCACTAAATAGGCTGACCGTCCGAAATACCTATCCGCTCCCCCGGATAGACGAGTTGTTCGACCAGCTGGAGGGAGCCCACTATTTCTCGAAGCTGGACTTGAGGTCAGGATACTACCAGCTGCGGATCCAGGAGGAGGATATTCCGAAGACGGCCTTCAGTAGCAGATATGGCTTGTATGAGTTCACCGTGATGCCCTTCGGGCTCACAAATGCGCCGTCGGCGTTCATGAGCCTCATGAACCGGGTTTTTGAGGCCTACCTGGATGTGTTCGTTATAGTGTTCATAGACGACATCCTGATCTACTCTAGGACGGAGGAGGAGCACACCCGGCATCTGGCACTGACTCTACAGAGGTTGCGGGAGCATCATCTTTATGCGAAATTCAGCAAGTGTCAGTTTTGGTTGAAGGAGGTGGCTTTCCTAGGCCATATTATCAGCGGAGCCGGGTTGGCAGTGGATCCAGCAAAGGTTCAGGCAGTTCGAGATTGGCCGCCATTGAAGACAGCCACCGATGTACGAAGTTTCTTGGGACTTGCCGGTTATTACCGGAAGTTCGTGAAAGGGGTTCTCTCAAATTGCCCTCCCCCTCACATCTTTAACAAGGAAGGAGACGCCTTTCGTTTGGACCGCGCAGTGCCAGGCGGCTTTCCAGGAGCTAAAGGACCGACTCATCTCAGCCCCGATTCTGGCCCTTCCATCTGGAAAGGAAGGATTCCAGGTGTATACCGACGCATCATACCAAGGGATGGGAGCGGTGCTGATGCAGAACGGACATGTCATAGCATATGCCTCCCGCCAGCTGAAGACCCATGAGAGGAACTACCCGGTGCACGACCTCGAGATGGGAGCGGTCGTCTTTGCTCTGAAGGTCTGGCGCCATTATCTTTATGGAGTCCACTGCGATATCTTCTCCGATCACAAGAACTTGAAATATGTGGACACGCAGAAGGAGCTGAATATCAGGCAGAGGCGCTGGGTGGAGTTCTTGGCAGATTATCAGTATGAGATGCACTACCACCCAGGGAGGGCAAACGTGGTGGCCGACGCGTTGAGTCGGAGAGCGGCCACTTCCGAAGCCAGGCCCCAAGTTATGTCCATGGAGCTAGTTCGGACCTTCAGAGATATGCAGATATCCCTAGTGTCCGAGGATGACCCAGAGCTATATAGGGAGTATCTGGCATCGATGGTGGCTATCGATGATATTCGGGACCGCATCCGGGACGAACAAAGGACAGATGCATGGGCAGTGCCGATATTCCGAGCCTTGGAGGAGGGTTCGACAGGAGATTATTCCCTGAGAGACGGATTGCTACATTTCAGAGGCAGGGTTTATATACCAGCAGGAGGCCGGGTTCGGGAGGACATCATGGCGGAGGCGCATTGTAGTAGATATTCTATACACCCGGGGATCACGAAGATGACGGCAGACTTGAAGAAGATGATGTTTTGGCCAGGGATGAAGAAAGACATTATGTACTTCGTGACCCACTGCGAGACATGCCAGTTAGTGAAGGCAGAGTGTAGGCATCCCGCTGGTTTATTGCAGCCACTCCCGGTGCCGGAGTGGAAATTTGAGGACATCGCGATGGACTTCATCCACGGCCTACCTCGATCACGGACGGGAAACGATTCGATCTGGGTGATCGTGGACCGTCTAACGAAGGTGGCTAGGTTCATCCCGATCAGGAAGGACGACTCTGTTGGAGTGTTGGTTCGGAAGTTCGTGGAGCAGTATATTCGTTATCACGGCGTGCCAAGGACGATCGTATCAGATCGAGATGGGCGGTTTACGTCCAGAGAGTGGAAGTCGGTGCAGGCGTACCTTGGCTCCCGACTGACTTTCAGTACGGCCTTCCACCCCCAGACTGACGGGCAGACGGAGCGTACCAATAAGACGCTAGAAGACCTTCTGAGACTATGTATTGTAGACCGCGGAGAGCCCTGGGAGAAGATGCTGCCATTGGTGGAGTTCTCGTATAACAACAGTTATCAGTCCAGCATACGGATGGCTCCTTACGAGGCCCTGTATGGGAGAAGGTGTAGGACACCGTTATCTTGGCTGCAGGACGTGGATCCGAAGATTCTGGATTCAGAGTTTGTGGAAGACACCGAGGCTCAGGTGAGACTGATCCGGGACCGGATGTTAGAGGCGCAGAGCAGGCAAGCGAAGTATTATGACGCTCGGCATCGTCAAGTAGAGTTTCAGGTAGGAGACCGGGTATTCTTGAAGATACGACCGATGCATGGAGTCTCGCGGGTGCGTGGCCGGAAAAAGCTCAGTCCGAGATACATGGGGCCTTACAGGATCCTGGAGCGGATCGGTCCCTTGGCATATAGATTGGAGCTGCCACCGGAGCTAGCGGGTTTGCACGACGTCTTCCACGTTTCCTCCCTCAGGAGAGCTCTACTTCGGCCGGAGCAGCAGATTACGACTACGGATGGGCCCATAGCTTCCGATCGATCGGTGCACCTAGAGCCGATCCGGATAGACGATACTGGGATGCGAGTCTTACGACGCAAGAAGGTTCCGCTGGTCAAGGTCTTGTGGAGAAATCATGGACAAGAGGAGCACACCTGGGAACCACAGGACTTGATGCAGCAAAAGTACCCGGAGCTCTTCAGTCAGGTATACCTCGCAACTCCTCAAGTGGTTTAAAGTTTTCTCCATAATTGCAATTACTAGTAGAATATTCCAGGAGATATGGGCTAAACTTTTGTTTATTGGGGCTAGCCCTTAATCATTGATCTAGTAGGTACTTCAACCCTTATGGGATGTTACAAGCTTAACTTAACCCAGTAGAAAACATCCCCGTAGACTTAACCTTAATTTCGGGGACGAAATTTTTGTTTTGTTTATTGGGATTTGTAACATCCCATTTTCAAATTGGACCCCCCTAGGAGTGACTTGAGCATGACTAGGTCCTATGAGTTAACCTAGGTGAGCCCAGGAGACCAAGTGACCTAAAAACCTAGTTGAGACTCACTTGGTCTGCAAATAGCAATTTTCAAAACTCTGATTTTGGGTGGCCTAGTAGGTTCATTTTGACTCTAAAAATCCCCTTAGACCTAATGTGGGCTCAATAAGTCACCAAGGACCCCTTGGGGTCAACCCAAATGGTCATGTTGACCAAAGTCAACTCTAGCACTAAAATGGTCAAAGTGCCCTTACTAAGGGGCAAGTGACCTCCAAGATGCCCTAACAACCCTACCCACCCCTACCTAGACTTTAGGGGAGGCTAATAGGTCACCAAGGACCCATTGGTGGTGACCCAAAAGGCCAATTTGACCAAGGTCAACCCTAGGCTAGGTTAGGTCAAATCTAGCCCAAATAGGCTAACTCAAGTCCAAGCTCAATCCACTTGGGCTAACCTTGTTTGATGAGTTTAAAAGTGGGTGTATTTAGGCTGGACCCACCAGCAATATCATCCATGATGGTTAGGAGAGAGAAAAATGGGATTTTCCCCATTATTTAAGAGAGAGAAAGTGGCTTTATAAGGTTAACCTAGCCCATTTCAAGTGGGCTAAGCCCATGTAGTATGGCCCATGAGTTTTAGGAAATAATGAGACATGTTTGGGCCCACCAAATTCAGAAAGGGGTGACTAGGAGAGAGGAATGCAAATTTTCCCCAATTTGGAGGAGAGAGAAAGAGGGGCTTAATGGCCATCATGGCCATGGAGGCTCCATAACCCCCCACCATCATGGGGCTTTTACTCTTCTGGTGGAGGGGAAGAGTTTCCCTAAGGTGGCCAGCTAAGGGGGTGGCTCAGCCCCACCAATTGGAGGAAAAACTGAAAATAGGCTTAATGGCCATTAATGGGGAAATTCAAAATTGGGGAGTTACACTTCTCCTCTCCCAAATTCCTTCATTAAGAAGCTTCACCAGAGCAAGGGCAAGCTTTTCCCCCGTTCCTTTTCCAATTCCAGAGAGGTTGGTGTAGAAGTTGGAGAGGAGCTCAAGCTTGGTGGCCGAAAATGGCAAGGAGGAGTTCAGCCCGTCTACAAGCCGCAACTCAGGTCCTCCTCCTCCTCTTTACTCATGTGTAGATCCTAGGAATCCATTAGAACAAGAATCGGGCTCAATTGAGCCCGATCCATAGCTTTGGTTTTCACGGTTTTTTTGCCAAAAAAATGGCTTGCGGGATCGCCGGAAAAGGCCTCTCCGGCGGCCGTGCCGCCGGCTAGGGGTAGCCCCCACCTCCCCGAAGGTGGTGGTGGTGGTGCTCGGCCGGGGAGGTGGCCGGGTGGCCGGGAAAACCTCCCGCAATATCACCCAGGTCGGGTGAATCGCCGCCGTCGGCTGGAGGTAGGAGATGAAGGGATGCCATCCAAATCGCTTCAAGATTCGTGCAAATAGTGAAAATCATGATGTATAGTTGGGATATATTATTTGTATTTCTGTCATAGTTTTACCTCTTAATGTTTGTATTTATTAAAAATACCTAGAGCCCTCTACAGAAAAAGTAGTGAACATGAAAATTGTAGCCCTTTGAATCTACTTTATTTTAAAATTGATTTCACCCAATTTGGATAACTGTGCTGACCTCAGCACTCAGTTTGGTGGAAGGTGTCCTTAGGCTAGGTCAGACACCATTTTGGTTGCCCACATCAAACCAGACCTCCAAATGACTTAAAATTTTATGTAGGGGTCATTCTTACCCACACCTATGACATATCCAAAAATGGTAATTTTTGGATAACATTTTTCTATAGTTTTTGTTAAAATTTAATAATCATATCTTAGAGTGATTAAGGGGTCTAATGACCTCCAAATCCCCCAAAATTTTGGTGGGAGGTCCTTAGGGACCTAGGGAAGCTCTGTATAAAGTTTCATTTAATTTGGAGATGTTTTGGGTGGGTAATTACCCAATCCTAGGTTAGCCCATTAAGGGGCAAATAGGTCAAAAGTGCACTTAGTGATTTTGGTTGACCAAACTCCCTCACCAGAGGCTGAAACTTGGTCCACTGGTTTGTAATGGGCTTTAACACTCCCTTATGGTGTATGGAGTGGTTTGAGGTGAGTATGCCCTAGGACCCAAGTCCAAACCCCTAGGTTGGACTTTGGGGGCTTGTGAAGGGCATGGGGTCAAATGACCTTGAATGGAAGTGATTTTTGGTGGAGAGGAGACTAGTGAGGTTAGAACCCCCTGACCAAAGTCTTGGAAGATTTGGAGAGGGTTACCCTCCCTTAAACCCTAACCCTAGTTTAGGACACCTCCTTTGTTAAGGTAAAATAGGTCACCAAAACTTGCCTAAAGGCCATGAAACTTGGGTAGTGTACTTCTTGGGTTTAGGGAAGTCTCTGGGAAATAATATTGAGAGCCTTGGAATTCAATACATGATAGTTCCTTCATATCTCACAAAAATAGGCTTTTGGGTATTTTAATTAATTTGATTTCTCTGGTTGATTAATGGATATGAAATTTTGGCAGAGAGCTTTTTAGATTCTTATACATATGCTTGAATTTTGCTGGAATTATTAACTGATTATTTTTAGTACTTCATTCACAAGCCATTGATTTTCTAAAGATAGTCAAATAATTATTTTGGGCTGTTCCCTCACTGAAATCTGGTGTAACTTAGGCAAATGAGTTTTTATGACCTCTTACATCTCTGGTAATTATTGTAGAATTTTTGGATCTATAATCATAGGGGTTGGTTCACAAGGCTTGCAATTTGTAGAATTTATAAATGATTTTTAAATAATATTTTTAGGCCTTGTAAAATTATAATTTTTGGTCAGTGAACATTTATGGACATTGTAGAGCCCTGGTAATTTTCTTATAATTTTATGATGATTGAATGTAGTACCTCATGCTCAAAATCACTCATGGCTTTAATTTCTGGATAATTAAATAAATATTAAATTATTTAGGAAAAATTTGGAAGTGCTGGATTTAAATTATAAAAGTCATGATAGGCCCTTAGTAATTATCTTAGGGTGTTTGGATGAGAAATTGATGCACTTCCTATCATACTTGTTGTTAGCTCAAGTTGGTCTGCATATAGTGAAATCATAGAAATTGTAATACCATGGTCATAGGGCGACAAATCATGTGTAAATGCCGTGGCAAGATGATTCGGAGGTTATCAATGAAATTGGGTATGGGATAGTGGTTAGGTTAACTAAGGATGGGTGGAGCTCGGGTTCGACGGAACATCGTCTTTCCTGGGAGCGGGTGAAGGAGTTAAAACACATTAGGGTTAGAACCAGAGTAACATTAAGGGTTTGGGAACGGGGTATTAACCAACAATAATAAGTGCCTTGCGAAAGGGAACTTCGGGCCGTAATGCACCGTCTTGGTTCCTAGTGCCCCTTGAGAGCCCTTCACGGGGTATGCCGGGGGCAGTCCTGGGCTAACGTAAATCTTAAAACAAACGGAAGAGTAATTAGCCTAATAGGGATTCACATTGCACACACTCATTAGTTAGGGTTGGTAATGGTTAAGTCGTCCCGAGGTGTTCAAGGGGACGCCGTCCCGTGGTGTCCTAAGGGATGAAGTCTGGAGATGAGCCGGACGGTTTAGTCCGGGGAAGTTGGTCTCGGATGTGGTTTATACGGACGGTTTAGTCCGGGAGTTTGACACTTTAAAATTGTTATATATTAAACGGATGCATGTGCATAAAAATAGGAAAGATTAAGGTGGTGGGTTTTCGATATCGGGGAGTTCGATTGCACCGACACCGATATCGTTGACTCGGCAAGGTGACTAGCACTTAGCCAAGGTTAAGTCCGGCGGACCAGTCGGCAAGAGTACGCAGGAGTCCGCCTCGTGCACCAGGCGTTGAGGGCGTACGATAGGTCAGACCAGTAGTGCTCTTACTGGTTTTGAGGTGGGCGAGGCCCAACCCACCGCTTCCGTCTGCCACTACGGGAGTACCCTGGGAGTTATCTCCAAAAAGGGGGAACTAAAGGTTTGTGTACACAAAGTTGGGTGAGTGAGTTGCACTGCATGACATAACTTACCCACCATATAGCTGCATATCATAATCATTCATAACAATCTTGACACCTAAAGTATAAGTGGAATGGGACGCTTATACTTTAGGACTTGCAAAACGACCCCTTGGTCTATAAGCTTGTGTGGGCAAGTTTATAAATCAAAGGTTAATTTCAATATATATATATGCTGCTGTTTGATAACCGACACCCCAACGTATAAGTGGTATGGGACACTTTATACGATGGGAGCCTTGCAAAAGATCCCTTGGCTTATGTGTACTCACATAAGTGAAGGTTTAATTTCTTACTTACTTCCTTTCTGTTATACCTATTACAACACTTAAGATTTATATTGCTCCCCTGTTATAACTTGTTAGTTAGGTCCACCGTCATCTGCTTTTGACTACTCTCCACTTTCATGTCCTCCCCTTTCTTCCTCTCCGCCCGGTGCCTTAGAGCGTGGGGGAAGGGGTGGGGGATGATAGGACTTAGTCTTTTAGACTAACGGTTTTCGAACCATATCATTTTAGGGGATCGCGGAGCCCAGCATGGAGGGGCAGCCCAGGAGGCCGGTACGCTTGGAGATGGGACAGTCTAGCACGGGAGTCCAGACTACGGGGACTGTGAGTCCCGGCCCTTTAGTAGAGATTTAGTTTTGCTTCCGCATTGAGTGATTTTGTAGTGAGGACTTGATGTACCGGGCATGAGCCCTTTTATTTCTAGACTATTTATACTCTGATGATTTTCTGTGGACACTCCCTTCGTGGAGTTTTATTTTATGTGATATTCTCTTTTGGTGGACTTGCTTCTCTCTTGCTCGCTACTTATTGTGATCGAAAAGGCCGGCAGAATCGGCGCGTTGTAGTGGCGACCTTCCCGGGTGCGAAGGTGTCACCGCAAAGCGGCGGTTCTGGGCATAAGACCCCGGGTTTTCAAAAAAAAAAAATGGGGTCTTACAGTCCAACTCCATCCACTACTTCGAGGACCTCCGCCGGGGGTTCATGCTGAGATTCACTACCTCTAAGCGGAGGAAGAGGGAGTCGGAATCTCTGTTCCGTATCAAATAAGAGGCGAACGAGACCCTGGGAAGCTATGTTGACCGCTTCCAGGAGGAGGTTACCCTGGTTCAGGAGACGCCGGGCCATACCCTGATGATGGCCTTCACACTGGGACTGCAGCAGGGTTTCTTTCGTATGGAGTTGAAAAGGGATCCCCCCTCTCCTATGAAGAGTTAATGGAAAGGGCGGCGAGAGAAGTCGACGGAGAGGCTTCGAATCCAGAGTTTGCCCAGAAGCTAGCCAGATGGGCTACGGAAGAGGAAAGGCCAAAGGGAGGTAGAGGCCAGGAGGAGAGGAGAGCCGAGCCCCGGCAGAGGGATAGGCAACATCAGCAGCAACAGCAGCAGCCCAGGTGGGGGCGCCAAGAGCCGAATCACCGGCTAGGATGGAGGCCAGAGTGGCAGGAGCAGAGGGCGAGGAGAGGGTTCTACGGAGGGGACCGTCGCCAGGGAGGCCAGGGTCAGTTCTACCCTCCCGGAGGAAGGCAAGGCCGAAGGCCACCTCTTCCCGACCAAGAAGAGGCTATGGCCATAGCCATGGGGGGAGAGAAGAAGGCCGGCGAGAAGGAGGAGAAGAGAAGTCATGGTGGAGATGCCGTACTGCGATTTCCACCAGGAAGAAGGGCACTCCATCATCACGTGCCCGGAGTTCCTCGAGATGAGAGGAAACAGGGAGCAGCAGCGCCAGCAAGATCACTAGGGAGTGCGGATCGAAGAAGTCCTGCCTCGGAGGGAGGAGGACAGAAGCGAAGATCGGGCTGATGTGGGGTCCCGGGGAGGGATCGGAGCGATCCACGGGGGGGGGGGGGGGGGGGGGGGGGGTGGGGGGGGGGGGGGGGGGGGGGGGGGTGGGGGGGGTGGGGCGGGGGTCGAGGCCTCCCGCAAGGCGAGCCTCCACACCATGTACCGCAGGAGCGTTGGCTCCACATCCCAGACCCCGCCCCCAGAAGAGAGAATCACATTCTCCATCCAGGACATGCCAGGTCACGAAGATCCCTTTTGCGATGCGCTGGTCATTCAAACGGTCATCAAAGATTTCACCGTCTCCCGGATCCTCATCGACAACGGGAGTTCGGTCAACGTCATCTTTAAGAGGGCGTTCGACACGATGAAGGTGGAGGCCAGGAGGGTGTTGGCCTCGGATGGGCCCCTGTTCGGCTTCTCAGGGGAGAGGAAGGAAGTTGAAGGAGGAGTGGGACTCAATGTTTCCCTGGGGGGGGGGGCAGTCTCGCAACTGCAAGTTCGTCATCGTGGACGCCCCCAGCAGCTACAGCGCCATCTTCGGGAGGCCCCTTATCAGCGCTTTCCGCTGCGTCCCCTCGTTCTTCCACCAATGCCTCAAGTTTAACATCGAGGGGGTCCAGGTCCGGGTCCGCGGAGATCCCAAAGTGGCGAGAGAATGTTACGTCACGGCAGTGAACTCTATCTCTTGGTTATAAGGAGCCGAGGAGATGGGACGGAGGATGGAGGAGGCGGAGCAGGAGGCTGGCAGAGAAGATATGGAAGTGGAGGAGAGCCGCGCCCAGGAAGAAGTGGTGGAGGAAGTCCAGGGGCCGGCCGAAGCAATGGCCGTGGAGGAAGTCGAGGAAGAAGTCTCCGCCCCCGGAGGAGTTACTGAAGAATGGGGGGAGCAGTCCCGTCTGGAGGCAGCATAAGAGGTGGTGGAGGTGGAGGTCCTCACCTTCGGTGGCAGGGGCGAGAAGGTCCGCGTCAGCGGAGGTCTGACTCCGGAGGCTCAAGGCAGGATGCTGGAGTGCATCCAGAAGAACGTGGATATCTTCGCCTGGAGTGCTGCGGAGATGCCGGGGATCGACGCCGACGTGGCCTGCCACCGCCTTAACCTGAACCCGGAGGCTCGCCCCATCCAGCAGAAGAAGAGGGCCACAGCGGACAGGCTGGCCGAGCCGATTCAGGAGGAGGTGGCCAAGCTCCTCAAGGCCGGTTTCATTTCCGAAATCCAATACCCCGGCTGGGTCTCCAATGTTGTAATGGTTAAAAAAGGAGACGGCTGGTGGAGGATGTGTGTCGATTTTTCTTTACTTAATAAAGCATGCCCTAAGGATTGTTATCCCTTGCCTCGGATCGACGCGCTGGTAGATTCAGCCGTTGGTTTTTCTATAATGAGTTTCCTAGATGCTTTTTCAGGTTACCACCAGATTAGTATGCGCCCTCCCGACGTCAAAGATGTCTCTTTCATCACGGGGGAGTTATTGCTACAAAATGATGCCCTTCGGGCTAAAAAATGCAGGTGCGACCTACCAGAAAATGATGGACAGGATCTTCCGAGAGCAGAAGGGCAGGAACCTGGAGGTGTACGTAGACGATCTCATGGTCAAGAGCCTCAGCATCGACTCTCACCTCCTGGACCTGGAGGAGACCTTCACTACCCTTCGGAAGCATAAAATGAGATTGAACCCCTCGAAGTGCATCTTCGGGGCAAGCAGGGGGAAATTTCTAGGGCATCTCCTCACCCCTGCTGGAGTAGAGCCCAATCCCGACAAGGTGAGGGCAATTCTGGAGTTAAGGTCACCGCGGAATGCAAGAGAAGTGCAGCGGCTGACGGGGAAGTTAGCAGGGATGAGCAGGTTCGTTTCTCGGGCCGGAGAGAAGTGCTCTCCCTTCTTCAAAACCCTGAGAGGAGGTTGGAAGTTCGAATGGACCCCGGAGTGCAAGGAAGATTCCAGGCCCTGAAGAGACAGTTGACTCGGGCTCCCCTGCTCCAGGGACCAAAGGAAGGGGAGGACTTATTCCTGTACTTGGGCGTTGGGACAGAGGCCCTAAGCTCTGTGTTAGTTCGGGAAGAGGGGAAGAAGCAACTCCCGATTTACTATGTCAGTAGGGTATTGAGGAAGGCCGAGCTCCGCTACCCTATTCTGGAGAAGTTGGCATTTGCTCTGATCATCCCGGCCCGGCTCCGGCCTTACTTCCAGGCTCATTCAATCCGGGTAGTGACTGACCACCCCCTCCGTAACATCTTTGGGGGGGGGGGGGATGGAGCATTCGGGCAGATTGGCAAAGTGGTCGGTGGAATTGAGCGAGTTTGACGTCTCCTTCGTCCCCCGTCTCTCGATCAAAGCACAAGTTATGGCAGATTTTCTGGCTGAATACGTGATCGAGGTGGCGGAGGAAGAACTCACTCGCCCGGTTCCTTGGAAGATTATGGTGGATGGTGCTTCGGGAAAAAATTCCCTGGGAGTCGGGATCATCCTGGAAAGCCCCCATGGGACAAGAATAGAGCAGACAGTGGTAAAACACTTCCCCATCACCAACAACCAGGCGAAGTATGAAGCAGTGATCGCAGGGCTGCGCCTGGCTTGGGAACTGGGGGTGCAGGATGTGGAGGTCCTCACTGATTCCATGGTGGTGGCCTCCCAGATCAACGGGGAGTTTGAGGTCAGAGAGCCTACTCTACAGCTATACTTAACTAAGGCGAAGGGGATCATCGGCTCATTCCAGACTTTCTCCATCCGGCACGTGCCCAGAGTGGAGAACGAGCAGGTAGACTGTAAGACCCCCCTCCCGGAACACAACACACGGCACGAGGGGAGTCTTATGCCCGAAATAGCCGCCTTGTGGTAGCACTAACACACGGGTTAGCCTTTACCATAAGACGCCTATTCCGCCGGCTACAATCCATATCGTAACAATTATGCCAACCCAACCATAACAGGAAAGTAAAACAGTTCAATTCACAGCTAAGCATAAGTCCAAAAGAGCGGAAGATAACAAGCACAACAGGCTTATACAAAAAAACAAGAGTCTAGAAATGTTTTGCCAAACGGCTACATGAAAACACTCACGACTGTCACTGACGGTGCCGATGGCACCACCACCTCAGGTCCTATCATCCAGGCCTGGGTGTCCTGCTGCATAGTCCGTTGCTGCTCTACCTGCGGGGTTTCCTCCTAAAAAGGAAGACGTAGCAACCGTTAGTCATAAGACTAAGTGGCTTCACATCCGCTCCTCCGGCGACTCCTCGGCACCGGGCGGAGAAAGGAACAAGGTACAATATGTATATATATAAGCAAGTAAACAAGCAGGTGACTGTAAATATGGTGGAGTATAAACTTCGCTACACAACTAGCAATTCTACAAATATCAATAATATATGACAACAGGTATAATTAATCAAAATAATAACTCAACTTATAAGAGTGCCCATACAAACTTATAAGTTAAGGATCGGGTTAACAGTAAAGTAACTCATCGTATAAGAGTGCCCATACAAACTTATACGATGAGGATCTTGTGTATGCAATGAATGACATGATATGAATGTTATGGTATGACCGAATCATGCGCACGCACATGCAAGTTGCTATGTCGACACAGACTAGAAGTTCCCACTTTTCGAGCAGGTAGCTAATGTCACAACCCGCATTTTTCTCACCATTTAAATAAATCAGAGCAAGAGAAAACTACGAGCTGTGATGCCACGTCGAGCAGGGGATAACTGCCGACGCTCAGGCAACACTCTAAACCTTCAAATCATAAGTTAGAATGATTATAAAACTGGTTCAATTAATTAGCCGTATCCCTCGGCTCAGTGGATCAGATAGTCCACGGTTCGAAAACTAATTTTTATACGTAGCGGAAAATACTTCATTTTTTTTTTGACAACATCCTAAATGAGCGCATAAGTGATCCCGAGGGACCCTTACGCTGACCCAACATTCTAGTTTCAATTTATACATATATAGGAAAAATCATCTGTTATACGTAATTTAAGAAAGTACGCTAAGTGAGTTCTTTTTAGAAATCATGCTGATCATGCTTTATACATAATATAGTTGAGGTTTTATAGTTTTAAAATAGCTAGCATCCTAGCATAAAACTTCCCAGAGCAAATAGACTATCTCCCAGAAAGGGTAGCAGTAAGAAGAAAAGCATATCTAGTACAAAAAGGTAAAACTACCAGGGGCGCCAACAGCTGACACGAACCCACTGGCAAGTATGTATGTCTGTAGAAAATGCAGTAAAACTACCTCACAATGACTCAAGAGAGTCTCAACAGTCAACAGAAGGACCTCCAACAGCACCACAGCAACAGCCACCTACTGGCTACCGCCCAGAACCTGAGGCGTTCAGAAGAAAATAGAACACCTCAGAGCAAGGAAAAAGGAAAGCAAGTGCTAAAAAGGGAAGTAAGGTAAAAGCAGGTAAGGTAAAGTAAAGAGAGTACAAACTAGAGTAAAAACAACAATGCCCAAGGAAGGGCGAAAAGCAATCCTGCACCAAGTGTGGGTAAACAGCAACTACTCTGCCTAAAAACCTGCAGAGTCAACATGGCCATGATGCCAAAAAAAAAATGCTGCAACACCTACGGAAGAAACGCCTAACATCCTAAACTGTGAGAGGCGGCAGTAGCAAAAACAAGAAACTTGGAATCAGGTTGAAAACGTTTCAAATCGCCCAACCACTAATTCCAAGTCAACAAATTGCTCAAGGGTTGACACGTGAAGGCACAAAAGACCCATCACTCACTTGCCCAGAAAACTACTCGGGTCAAGGTAAAGAGTGCGGTCATGGCTACATCACACCACACAACCCATAAAAGAGCCATCCACCACCACTACTGACCACAACCCACGATTCGGCCTTCGAAAGGTAACAGCCGACAAGGGACTTTCGATTCGCGAGCAAAACACTCGGGGAGAAATCAACGCTAAGGAATCCATCGTTGCGGTTACGCAACGCCGCTGCGAGTGAGTACACTCACTCGATTCTAAGCCTAGCGTACGAGCACCGACATCGGGTCGCACGATTAAAAGACGCACGACCATAGGCCGTGCGTGCACAATTACACCTAAACGCCTCAATTAGGCAAACTAGGAAAAATCCCAAACCCTAGACCTACACCTAGGCCTAACATAAACTCAACCCGACGCTAACCCACATCTACGCTACACACCTACCGCGACGCCGTCCTAAATCGGAAACTACTAGCGGGAGGGTAGAAATCCTAATTTTTCTAGCGCGTTTTCAATAGGGATTAGGTTAAGGAGAAATTCAATTATCAAATTTCAATTTGCATGAATATATGAAATTAACAAGGAATTGAACAAAAGGGAGGCCAAACGGCGAAAAGAGGAGAAACACTTGCCTCGCACGTATCACCGAAAAATTCGCCGGCACAACGGCGCTATGGCGGACGCCCAAAAGCTCGAAAGCTCCAACAAACTCCAAATCCAAAACCTACATAGCATCTATTCAACAAAAAAAGGAACAAGAACACCCAAAAGAAATCCAAAACCGAAATGAAGATCCAAAGAAATCATAGAGGAAAGGTCGAAATGAATACCTAGGCTCGTAGGCCTCGGCGAGGGGAACGCGGATCCGGGCTCGGATCGGGAGGAGGGGGCCGGGGCTGCCGGCGGCGGGCGGCGGAAGGAGCGGCTAGGGCTCCGCCTTTCTTCTTCCGCTCGGCTCGGACAGCAGCGCACAGGAAAAAAAATAAAGGGGGGGGGGGCCGGCTGCTAGTTCACGGGAGAGGGGGGGGGAGTTATAAACCTAAATATTATAAACCTGTCTAATAACTTATATATATATATTATATACTTAATATATTTCTAACTAATTAAAACTAACTATCTAAAGGACCCTAATCCTAACCAATAAATAAATTCTCATAACCAATCTTAATACCATAAATCCTATAACTATATACTCGCTAATTAAATAAAAAAAACCACTAATCACACTAGTTACACACACTAATATATATATATATGCGTCTATTAACATGCATCCGCGCGCACAAGTTTCTACCCCGCACGCACGCACCCGCACTCGCACGTGCAAAAGGCACGCCTCAACCACGCGCCACACTACACATGTGTAAATAAGCAAATACGTCATCATAAAATGACGACTCGCTAATTAGCGTCCGCCAAAATGACGCAAAAATTTAACGTCCTCGGAATCCGGCCAAACTCGCACCGTAGCTAAATACCCGTGCTACGAACACAACGGCAAAGTCGAAAACGACCTCCGACGATCAAACACTCGGGCTAACCTCGCCCGAAGCCAAAACACGAGGATTCCCTGAAAGGCTCAACCGGGCCTCCAAAACAGACACCGGCTAGCTGGGGAACCCCGCAAACAGGCTAAACCTCTAAGAACACCTAACGAGGTACTCTAACAACGGCACGAGCCGGAAAAAGCCAACGTAACGCCAAACGAGAATTTAAATAATCGCAGAAAATCGGGGGCGTTACAGTCACTCCCCCTAACAGAAAGTTTCGTCCCGAAACTTTACATACGCTACTTCTACTACAGAGGGAAAGAAACCAACTACTAGAAAGGGAACGTACCCGACAACTCAGGGGAACAAATGAGGGTGAGCCTCCCTCATAGCCGACTCTAGCTCCCAAGTCGCGCTCTCCAAATCTTGATTCTTCCAAAGAACCTTCACCATCGGAATAGACTTCGTCCGTAACACTCGAGCTTGAGCATCCAAAATGCGGACCGGCACCTCAACATACGAGAGGTTGGGCTCCAACTGGGGCACAGCGTCCAAGACTTGCCCACTGCTCCGCACGCACTTCCGCAACTGGCTCACATGAAAGACATTATGAACCCCCGGGAAGCTAGCTGGCAGATCCAGCCTATAAGCAGCCACACCAATACGCTCCAAAATCCTGAACGGGCCCACAAATCTCGGATCCAACTTCCGATTCTTGCCAAACCTCTTCACTCCTACCATCGGAGACACCTTCAAGAAGACCAAATCATCCACTGAAAACTCTAAATCGGACCTACGCCGATTGGCGTTCTTCTCATATCTCTCCTGAGCCACCCGAAGCTTCTCCCGAATGAGCGTCACGGAGACCTCCATTTCTTCGAGTGCATCAGGACCCAACAAAGGCCTCTCACCGGCCTCGGCCCAAAACAAAGGGGTTCTGCAGCGCCTCCCATACAACGCCTCGAAGGGAGCCATCTGTAGACTCTCTTGGTAGTTGTTGTTGTAGGCAAATTCCATGAGCCGTAAACGCTCGTCCCACGCACCTCCATGATCAAGAATATAGCACCGGATCATATCCTCCACAATCTGATTCACACGCTCGGTCTGCCCGTTGGTCTGCGGATGGTAAGCTGTGGAATACCTCAAATTAGTGCCCAAACCCTCCTGCAAACTCCTCCAGAAACGTGATGTAAACCGAGAGTCTCGATCTGAAACGATGCTAACTGGAACACCGTGCAATCTAACGACCTCATCCAAATACAACTCAGCAATCTTCTTCATCGAGTAATCGATCTTATAAGGTACGAAGTGCGCACACTTCGTCAATCGGTCCACGATCACCCAAACAGAATCAAACCCCCTCGGAGATCTCGGTAAGCCTGTAATGAAATCCATCGAGATGCTTTCCCACTTCCAAGTCGGGATCTCCAAAGGTGCCAGCTTGCCACCAGGCCTCCCATGGTCGGCCTTCACCCGCCTGCAAGTGAAACACTCCGAGACAAAACGAGCTATATCGCCCTTCATCCCATACCACCAGGCGATCTGCTTCAGATCATGGTACATCTTCGTGGATCCCGGGTGGTAGGAAACACTGGATCCGTGAGCCTCTTTGCATACCATAACTCTGATGTCTCCAACTGCGGGGATGCAAAACCTGCCGCGGTACTTCAGAGTACCCGCCTCGTCGATGGAGAAATCTGGCAACTCTCCCCTCTCAGCTCTGAGGTACAAGTGCAACAAATCCGGGTCCTCTTTCTGGTGCAATCTGGTGAGAGAAATCCATGATGGCTCTGCCACTACCAAACTGCTCTGCAACTCACAGCGTCCTGCGGTGATGTCCATCAATAGAAACTCCTCCACTAAACGATCCGCGGTGAGATTGAAGACTTTCCCCGTCTTCCGGCTCAAGGCGTCGGCCACCACATTGGCCTTGCCCGGATGGTACTGAATCTCAACATCATAATCAGCAACATACTCAAGCCACCGCTGCTGGCGCAAATTCAGCTCCTTCTGTGTAAACACGTACTTCAGTCTCTTGTGATCTGTGAAAATCTTGCACTGAGCTCCATAGAGTAGGTGTCTCCACAACTTCAAGGCAAAAATCACCGCTGCGAACTCGAGGTCGTGCGTAGGGTAATTTCGCTCGTGAGTCTTCAACTGCCGTGACCCATACGCGATCACCTTCCCCTCCTGCATCAACACGCCACCGAGCCCGACATGCGAGGCATCCACATAAACATCATAGTCCTGTCCCTCCGCCGGTAAGGTCAACACAGGGGCAGAACATAACCGGCTCTTCAGCTTCAGCTCCAGAAAGGCCTCCTCGCACTTATCACTCCAAACGAACGCCGCATGCTTCTGCGTCAGCTTTGTCAAGGGTGCTGCCAAGGTAGAAAAACCCTCGACGAATCTTCTATAATAGCCGGCCAACCCCAAGAAACTCCTGATCTCCTTGGGTGTGCTCGGTCTATGCCAATCCATCACTGCAGAAATCTTCTCCGGATCCACTGAAATACCATCCTTGTTCACTACATGGCCCAGGAAGGAAACCTGAGGCAACCAGAACTCGCATTTGCTCAGCTTGGCATACAACTGATGATCCCTCAAGGCGGATAACACCAACCGCAAATGCTGATCATGCTCCGCCGCATTTCGAGAATAAATCAGAACGTCGTCAATGAACACGACGACAAACTTGTCCAGAAAGTCCTTGAACACCCGGTTCATCATGTCCATAAATGCTGAAGGCGCATTGGTCAGCCCAAAAGACATGACTAGGAACTCGAAATGACCATGCCTCGATCGGAAAGCCGTCCGTGGAACATCCGACTCTCGGATCCTAAGCTGATGGTAACCCGAACGGAGGTCTATCTTCGAAAATACTGAACTGCCACGCAACTGATCGAATAAATCGTCGATTCTGGGCAGTGGATACCTGTTCTTGATGGTGACTTTGTTCAACTCTCTATAGTCGATACAAAGGCGCATCGAACCATCCTTCTTCTTCACAAAGAGAACCGGAGCACCCCAGGGCGACGAGCTTTGCCTTATGAAGCCCTTTTCCAATAACTCATCAAGCTGAGTACGAAGCTCCTCCAGCTCTCGCGGGGCCATCCGATACGGCGCCTTGGCAATCGGGCGCGTACCAGGCTCCAAATCAATCACGAACTCCACATCCCTGTCTGGAGGAAGACCGGGAAGATCGATAGGGAACACGTCAGGAAACTCTCGCGCAACCGGAATCTCATCCAAAAGCGGCACACTGCTAACAGTCCCCAACACTGAGACTAAACAAGCAAAACAGCTAGCAGGAAAAACCCTCTGAGCACATACCGCAGAAATCGCCGGAGAGTCCCGACGCGAATCACCGAAAACACTCCCAGGCTGACCGCTGTCCTTCCTGAAATCCAAGCGCTTTCCCCTGCACTGAATCACTGCATCATATCGGGACAGCCAGTCCATACCCAGGATGACATCGAAATCCTCCAGGTCTATAACCTTCAGATCAGCCTTGGCCAGAAAATCCCCCAACCAAATAGGGCAGTCCAGAATGCCCTGATCTGATATCACGGATTCACCCGAGGGGAACTTGACGCTAAAGGCACCACCAACACGATCAAGAACCCACTGGCACCGCTCGACAAAGGCCCTAGCCACAAAGGAGTGGGTAGCACCTGAGTCAAACAGAACGCGGGCCCAGCGGTTCCTTACCTTAAATTTCCCTATACACAAACAAAATATTAAACGCACAAGCAATTAACAAAACAATAGCAACACTAAAACTGCTACAAAAGAGAAAGTCAAGCGAGGGGGGGGGGGGTTACCTGAAATGACCTGCGTCGAAGTCTCAGCCTCCGCTGAAGATACCACATTCAGCTTCCCTTTACCCTTGTCCACTGGCTGAGGCGGAGGTAAAGCCTGAAGCGGAACAGCATGAAGAGCGGACTGAACCTGAGGGCACCTCGACTTAATATGGCCCTTCTGGCCACACTGGTAGCAAACACGATCCTTGGACCAGCACTGAGCAGCATCGTGACCGGGTCGCTTGCAGACAGGACAAGGAACATCCCTCCTAGGAGCACCCTGGATGGCATGCACATGCTCCTTCTTCTGGACCCTTGCCCTCTTGAAGCACCTCTCAGCTGGGTGGCCCGGATGGCCACAGAAACTGCACACTACCTTGCTCTTCTTCTCAGAAGCAGCACCAAGAACCTGGGGACCCTTTTCCTCAACTGACCTCCTCTTCTCGCTTCTCGCCTGCTGTCCGCGCTGCTTCGCGTTCTCGATAGCCTCTACCTTCAAAGCGGCCTCAACTGCTCCCGCATAAGTAACTGCGCCGTGAGCAACCGCAAGCTGCTGGACATCGCTCCTCAGGCCACCAAGAAACCGCTTCACCCTGTCCTCCTCGGAGCTCACCAAGTTAGGACCAAAGCGACTGAGTTTGCTAAACTCAATCTCGTAATCGCTGACGGAGAGCTGCCTCTGCTTCAGATGAAGAAAGTCATTCATCAGCCTGTCTCGCTCTACTGACGGTAGAAACTTCCTCATCAGGATCTCTTTGAAGGATGCCCAAGTACATCCTCCCACCATGCCTTCCTTCTCTCGCATCCACCAGCCCTTCGCTAGCCCCTTCAGCTGGTAGGCGGCTAACATCACCTTCTGGTCCTCAGTCACCCCAGAGTAGTGAAACATCTCCTCTATGGAGATCACCCAGTCATCCAGTACCATAAAGTCCGCCTTACCATCGTAGGTAGGAGGTTGCAGCCGCTGAAACTGGGAGATGAAAGCCATCCCGGGGGGCACCACCACTAGAGGCACGAGAGGAGCAGGAGGGGCAGGAGGGGCTGGAACAGCTGTACCCACGGCGGGGTCCTGAACTCCCGGAGTCTGACCCACCGCTCCGGATAAGAAGGACTGCATCTGGGCCCGCAACTCCACCACCTGCCTTGATAAGGCCTCGTTGCTCTGCCTCAGACTTTCCACTAACGCATCACTTTGAGCACCGGAGGACTCACCCTCAGACTGGGGAGTCGACCTCGTCACTCTACGCTTCGGCGGCATGCTATATAAAAAAAAAAAAAATAAAAAAAAATAAAACAGATCAAACAATTAGAACTTAGCTAAACTCCTAGGATTAGACAAAAAGAGTACAGACAATACATACATAAATATGATCTTCTACTGCTATACTTGCTCTGAGATTTTATTTTATTTAATACAAAAGGAATGATATGCTTAGCCTAAGATGGTTCACCACCATCACACTAACTCTTGTGCCTAGATCGGGAATGCATGAATTATATTATTTTTGACTCAAAAATTATGTGTGTACACATGTCATCCTGCACGTCTTTAGCTTGGCGCGTTGTGCTTATGCAATGTTATGCTATGTATGAATATGTTATGCATTCTAAAAAGGCCCTAATGCATGCCATGGCGGCGTACACATGAAAATGTTATGCATCCCATAATACATAACATTCTCATGCAACGAAAAAGAAAACGTGCTAGTCGCATCCATGCGGTGAGTTTATGCACCCCATAATACATAACCCTCGCATGTTGCCCCTATGGTGGATCCATATACAAACACATATTATGCATTTCACATTACATAATATGCCCCGTATACTTCATGTTATGCTATGAGTGTAGTGCAGTGTTCGTGCTTCAGCCAAGACGTGCTGATGACATGTCGGTGTGTGTATGATATGAAAGGTTGCCCGACCAACTTGTCGAGCAACCTCCCTCTGATACCAACTGTCACAACCCGCATTTTTCTCACCATTTAAATAAATCAGAGCAAGAGAAAACTATGAGCTGTGATGCCACGTCGAGCAGGGGATAACTGCCGACGCTCAGGCAACACTCTAAACCTTCAAATCATAAGTTAGAATGATTATAAAACTGGTTCAATTAATTAGCCGTATCCCTCGGCTCAGTGGATCAGATAGTCCACGGTTCGAAAACTAATTTTTATACGTAGCGGAAAATACTTCATTTTTTTTTTGACAACATCCTAAATGAGCGCATAAGTGATCCCGAGGGACCCTTACGCTGACCCAACATTCTAGTTTCAATTTATACATATATAGGAAAAATCATCTGTTATACGTAATTTAAGAAAGTACGCTAAGTGAGTTCTTTTTAGAAATCATGCTGATCATGCTTTATACATAATATAGTTGAGGTTTTATAGTTTTAAAATAGCTAGCATCCTAGCATAAAACTTCCCAGAGCAAATAGACTATCTCCCAGAAAGGGTAGCAGTAAGAAGAAAAGCATATCTAGTACAAAAAGGTAAAACTACCAGGGGCGCCAACAGCTGACACGAACCCACTGGCAAGTATGTATGTCTGTAGAAAATGCAGTAAAACTACCTCACAATGACTCAAGAGAGTCTCAACAGTCAACAGAAGGACCTCCAACAGCACCACAGCAACAGCCACCTACTGGCTACCGCCCAGAACCTGAGGCGTTCAGAAGAAAATAGAACACCTCAGAGCAAGGAAAAAGGAAAGCAAGTGCTAAAAAGGGAAGTAAGGTAAAAGCAGGTAAGGTAAAGTAAAGAGAGTACAAACTAGAGTAAAAACAACAATGCCCAAGGAAGGGTGAAAAGCAATCCTGCACCAAGTGTGGGTAAACAGCAACTACTCTGCCTAAAAACCTGCAGAGTCAACATGGCCATGATGCCAAAAAAAAAAATGCTGCAACACCTACGGAAGAAACGCCTAACATCCTAAACTGTGAGAGGCGGCAGTAGCAAAAACAAGAAACTTGGAATCAGGTTGAAAACGTTTCAAATCGCCCAACCACTAATTCCAAGTCAACAAATTGCTCAAGGGTTGACACGTGAAGGCACAAAAGACCCATCACTCACTTGCCCAGAAAACTACTCGGGTCAAGGTAAAGAGTGCGGTCATGGCTACATCACACCACACAACCCATAAAAGAGCCATCCACCACCACTACTGACCACAACCCACGATTCGGCCTTCGAAAGGTAACAGCCGACAAGGGACTTTCGATTCGCGAGCAAAACACTCGGGGAGAAATCAACGCTAAGGAATCCATCGTTGCGGTTACGCAACGCCGCTGCGAGTGAGTACACTCACTCGATTCTAAGCCTAGCGTACGAGCACCGATATCGGGTCGCACGATTAAAAGACGCACGACCATAGGCCGTGCGTGCACAATTACACCTAAACGCCTCAATTAGGCAAACTAGGAAAAATCCCAAACCCTAGACCTACACCTAGGCCTAACATAAACTCAACCCGACGCTAACCCACATCTACGCTACACACCTACCGCGACGCCGTCCTAAATCGGAAACTACTAGCGGGAGGGTAGAAATCCTAATTTTTCTAGCGCGTTTTCAATAGGGATTAGGTTAAGGAGAAATTCAATTATCAAATTTCAATTTGCACGAATATATGAAATTAACAAGGAATTGAACAAAAGGGAGGCCAAACGGCGAAAAGAGGAGAAACACTTGCCTCGCACGTATCACCGAAAAATTCGCCGGCACAACGGCGCTATGGCGGACGCCCAAAAGCTCGAAAGCTCCAACAAACTCCAAATCCAAAACCTACATAGCATCTATTCAACAAAAAAAGGAACAAGAACACCCAAAAGAAATCCAAAACCGAAATGAAGATCCAAAGAAATCATAGAGGAAAGGTCGAAATGAATACCTAGGCTCGTAGGCCTCGGCGAGGGGAACGCGGATCCGGGCTCGGATCGGGAGGAGGGGGCCGGGGCTGCCGGCGGCGGGCGGCGGAAGGAGCGGCTAGGGCTCCGCCTTTCTTCTTCCGCTCGGCTCGGACAGCAGCGCACAGGAAAAAAAATAAAGGGGGGGGGCCGGCTGCTAGTTCACGGGAGAGGGGGGGAGTTATAAACCTAAATATTATAAACCTGTCTAATAACTTATATATATATATTATATACTTAATATATTTCTAACTAATTAAAACTAACTATCTAAAGGACCCTAATCCTAACCAATAAATAAATTCTCATAACCAATCTTAATACCATAAATCCTATAACTATATACTCGCTAATTAAATAAAAAAAACCACTAATCACACTAGTTACACACACTAATATATATATATATGCGTCTATTAACATGCATCCGCGCGCACAAGTTTCTACCCCGCACGCACGCACCCGCACTCGCACGTGCAAAAGGCACGCCTCAACCACGCGCCACGCTACACATGTGTAAATAAGCAAATACGTCATCATAAAATGACGACTCGCTAATTAGCGTCCGCCAAAATGACGCAAAAATTTAACGTCCTCGGAATCCGGCCAAACTCGCACCGTAGCTAAATACCCGTGCTACGAACACAACGGCAAAGTCGAAAACGACCTCCGACGATCAAACACTCGGGCTAACCTCGCCCGAAGCCAAAACACGAGGATTCCCTGAAAGGCTCAACCGGGCCTCCAAAACAGACACCGGCTAGCTGGGGAACCCCGCAAACAGGCTAAACCTCTAAGAACACCTAACGAGGTACTCTAACAACGGCACGAGCCGGAAAAAGCCAACGTAACGCCAAACGAGAATTTAAATAATCGCAGAAAATCGGGGGCGTTACAGCTAACCTCTCAGGCGTCGTCCGTCGTGGCCAGACGGCGACAGTGGAGCGGGCGTCTCCACTACTAGGTGGTATCACACTACCTATCCTAGGCCCCCGTACGCCTCAACGCTAAGAACACAACAGCGGAGCTCACATGCGTACTACGGCTCAGAAGGGGTCTTGGGTAAATGTGCACCAAGAACACAGCCCAACCTGGCCTTTGATTTCGAACCGGATGGAACCTCGGAAACGCACGAGGTGCAAGCCCAACCGTTCTCATGGCGCGGAGGAGATCTCGGGTTATGGACACCAAGTATCTAACCCTACCGCCCAAGGTCTACCCATTGGCTCCCATCGGTGTGACGACTGGCGAACCCGTAGACCTGCCACAGTCATTATCTCAATATCGCGACACGATGAATCGTCGCACATCACATGCCCCAAAACAACTCACTCGATGCTACCCGTAGGGAGACTACCACTCTAAGCATCGGTTATTAATAAACCCCTTGGGCTCGGATTACGGTTACAAAATACTCTTCACATAGTGTTCATCATGTTCACGCCCACCTATTCAATGAATTCACCTCAACACTACGCATAATAGATAAGTTCAACACCAAATAGTATAAATATATCCTATACCAATCTCAACTCCTAATATCTAGCCTTCCCATCCAATCCATTTCTCTACCATTGCATGGTTATTCCTTATTACACAACCAAATGAGTAACCATGCTAAATTATAGTAACAACAACATTATAGATATATGGGAGCAAGATAACAAATGGGCAAATCACAATCATTGCAAGAGTGCTAGCATTATAAATTAACAAGTGCATTAACATAGGATAGCCCGATACTAAAACTGGGATTCCCGGAGCTACAGGAATCCGATCACACTGCACAACCCCTCGTTGGAAAGGTATTCGCGAGGGCTACGACTTTCGTGTTGAGTCAATCGCCCAGATCTGGTCGCAACATACCAGAAATTCAACTCGAATACGTATAGGAAACAGTTTCCTGTACAGGAATTTTCCCGAATGCAGCGGACTCGAACCAGCTTTCCCGTGGCTACAGGTATCGCATGGAAACGAGCAACCACTCGTTGGAAAGGTAATTTCAAGGGCTACGACTTTCGTGTTGAGTCGTTCACCCAGATCTGGCCAGAACACCTCCGAAATTGGCCACGAAGGTCGCCGCGTGCAGAAATCAGATTTCTGCACGCATCTTAAGGCGAGATGAACGGCATCCGTTCATCTTCTTCCTTGCAACGACCTCGCATAAACTTCTCCAGAAATCACACCCAACCTTATTTCTCCTTTCGAAGCCAACCCGCAATGAAAACCCCTCTCATCTCCACTTTGAATGATGAGAAGGTTGAGGGAGACTAAGCCTAGAAAACCTAGGCATGGCTTATCCTAAGAGCTCTCCTCCTCACCATCAAAACTCTATGGAGTCGATGTCTCTCCTAAAATAACTATAGATCTAGCACCAAGGGAGAGGGGAGGAAGCTCACCTCAAGTCCAGCGGTACCACCATGGCCGGCCATGAGCCTTGCACTCCTTCGCGGCGGCATTGTTTTTCCCTTGACGGTGGCGGCGTTTTGATTCCTCCAAGGATGGCTCCGGCAAGCTCTTCCTCCTCCTCCAGCCAAGAACTCTCTCAGAAATTTCGGGGCAGAAGAAAGGGGAATGAATGCTAGGGTTTCACAACTTTTTCCTTTTTATACACCGCAGACACGGGTAGGCACACGGCCGTGTTCCTACCCGTGTTCAGGTGACACGGCCGTGTTGCCTGCCGTGTCTAGGGCCGTGTTCATCCCAGAACGACTTTCTGCCGTGTCGGGGTTGCGGCACACGGGTAGAGACACGGCCGTGTCTCTTACCGTGTCCACGGCACACGGGTAGGGACACGCCGTGTCCCAATACCCGTGTACCTCTCTGACTGGTAAGCCTAATTTTATGAGGCACACGGGTATGGACACGGCCGTGTCCATACCCGTGTCAGCCAGAAATGCCATTTTGCCTTGTTTTCCTCATTTCCCGTACGTTCGCACCTGCTCCCCCACACCCCCATTGGGCTCACCACAGCCCCCTACACTCAAATAGGCAATCAAGGGGCCTAGCGCGAATTGGGACGTTACAAATCCTATAAACAAAATAAAAGATTTCGTCCCCGAAATCAGGGTAAGGCTATGGGAGTGAAACACATAAAAGGAAACTATGCTTTCAAATAAAATTCTTACCTGTAGTAAACAATTCCGGGTAGCGCCCTTGCATCAAATCCCTTGGCTCCAATGTGAACTCCTCCTTCCCATGATTAGACCATAGCACTTTCACCAAGGGAACACTTTTGCGGCGCAAGGTTCTTGTCTCGTTATCAACGATCCGCACCGGCTCCAGTCGCACAGACCTATCAGACGCCACAGCACCATCCGCCGTGGGGATATACTGTTCAGGCCGCAACAAAGCCTTCCGAAGCGACGATACATGGAACACGTCGTGAAGGTTCTCCAGCTCCGGTGGTAACTCCAATCGATAGGCCAGAGGGCCAATCCTTTCCACTACGACATAGGGCCCAACATACCTTGGGCTGAGCTTCTTGACTCCACGTACCCGCGACACTCCGTGCATCGGTCGAATCTTCAGGAACACCTTATCACCCACTTGAAACTCCACCATACGGTGCCTTGCGTTGTAATATTTCGCCTGTCGGCTTTGAGCCTCTAGCATTCGATCCCGGATCAACCTAACCACCGCGTCCATGTCATCAATATACTCATTTCCCAATGTCTTCGGATCTTCGTCTTGCACCCAGGACAAGGGTGTTCTACACCTCCTTCCATACAAAGCTTCATGAGGTGCCATTCCAATACTGGCTTGATGACTGTTATTATAAGAGAACTCCACGAGAGGTAAGAGTCTCTCCCATGGTTCTCCTTTATCTAGCACACACAACCTCAAAAGGTCCTCCAAGGTTCGGATGGTTCGTTCAGATTGCCCGTCCGTTTATGGGTGAAAGGCTGTGCTAAAGGCGAGGTGCGAGCCCAAATAAGCCTGTACAGCCCTCCATTCTCTTGAAGTAAACCGACCATCCCGGTCGGAGACGATCGTCTTTGGCACACCATGGTACCGCACAAATTGTTCCACAAAGAGACGCACTAAGACGCCCACTTGCGCCTCCTTCTTCATTGGGATAAATCGGGCTACCTTGGTCAACCGGTCAACTATCACCCACACAGAATCATTCCCCGAGCGCGAGCGAGGTAACCCATGGACGAAGTCCATGGAGATGTCCTCAAATTTCCATTCGGGGATGGGCAACGACTGTAGCATTCCACCGGGGCTTCTGCATTCCGCCTTCACCATTTGACAGGCCACACAATGAGTAACAAAGTACTTGACATCCCTCTTCATGCCCGGCCAACACAATGTCTTTCTCAAATCGGTGTACATCTTCGCGATCCCCGGGTGCACCGAGTACTTGGAGCAATGGGCCTCCTTTAGAATATCCTCCCGAATGTTATCACCTTCGGGGATGTAAAGCCGGCCACGAAAATGGACGAGGCCGTCTTTTAGGGAGTATTCTTCCATAGTCCCATCCTCCATTGACTTGAAAGCCGGGGTTAAAGCCGCATCATTCTTTTGTTTCGTCCGGATCCGGTCTCGTATGTTGCAAACTATACTCATCGCGGCCAAATATTCTGTATACTCTTCCGATCGATTCTTAAAGACCAAAGTGATTTCCATCTCTTGCAGTGTCCGGATTAACTCCATCCTCATCAAGCGGGATTCCGTGCTCGTTCCCGGTGCCTTTCGGCTCAAGGCATCAGCTACGGAATTAACCTTCCCGGGGTGGTAATTCAAGGTGAATTCGTAGTCGCACAAGAACTCCAACCACCGCCGCTGTCTCAAGTTTAACTCCTTTTGGGTGTGAACGTACTTCAGATTTTTGTGATCCGAGTAGATCTCGCAGTGGACGCCATATAAATAATGCCTCCAAATCTTCAAGGCGAATACCACCGCTCCCAATTCTAGATCATGCACCGGGTAGCTGGCTTCATGCTTCTTCAACTGTCTTGAAGCATAAGCGATCACATGCCCATTCTGCATCAACACAGCTCCCATCCCTTGATACGACGCATCCGTGTACACTTGAAAGCCCTCCTTCCCAGATGGAAGAGCTAGGATGGGTGCAGTCGTCAATCTGTCCTTCAACTCTTGGAATGCAGCTTCGCACTGGGGCGTCCATTCAAACGGCACACCCTTCTTGGTCAGCGTAGTAAGGGGAAGGGCGATCTTCGAGAAGCCTTTCACGAACTTGCGATAGTACCCGGCAAGTCCAAGAAAGCTCCGTATGTCGGCCGCTGAACTCAATGGCAACCACTCCTTCACGGCCCGCACCTTGGCCGGATCTACAGCTAGCCCCGCCCCACTAATCACATGGCCCAAGAACGCGACCTCTCGAAGCCAAAACTCGTATTTGCTGAACTTGGCAAACAAAGTGTGCTCCTTTAGTTTCCTCAGCACTAAAGTTAGATGTTCGGCGTGTTCCGCTTCAGTCTTGGAGTAGACTAGGATATCATCGATGAACACGATGACAAAGATGTCCAAATAAGGGCTGAACACCTTGTTCATCAAGCTCATAAAGGCGGAAGGGGCGTTTGTGAGCCCAAACGGCATCACGGTGAATTCATACAAACCATATCTCGAACTGAACGCTGTCTTCTGAATGTCATCTTCTTGTATCCTCAGCTGATAATATCCCGAACGCAGATCTAACTTGGAGAACCAATACGATCCCACCAATTGATCAAATAATTCATCAATGCGCGGTAGGGGATAGGTGTTCCGCACCGTTAACCGGTTCAACTCTCGATAATCAATACATAACCGCAGGGTGCCATCCTTCTTTTTGACGAACAAAACGGGCGCTCCCCAAGGCGACGAGCTTGGGCGAACGAACCCTGCTTCCACCAATTCCTGAAGCTGGACTCTAAACTCTGCAAGTTCCTTCGGAGCCATTCGGTATGGAGCTCGCGAGACAGGCTTGGCACCCAGAATTAGCTTGATTTGGAAGTCCACTTCCCTATGCGGGGGTAGTCCCGGCAATTTCTCGGGAAATACCTCGGGAAATTCTCGCACCACCCGCACATCCTTGACCTCTAATGTCAATTTCTTCAACTCGAAGCAAATTACATAGACCTCGTCCCCTTCCATATGAGATTTCATAACTTGGATTGAAGATAATAATTTACGGGGTGCGAATTTAATACCTTGGAAGATGACTTCCAAGTCTCCATGCCTCAACATAACTTGCTTCTCCGCACAATTGATCCTGGCGTGGTGCCAGTTCAACCACCTCATGCCCAGGATGAGATCGAACTCCGGGATTCTTAACACTGTAGCCGGAGTTTCAAAGAACTTTCCTCCAATAAGGGTGTCGAAGTCGCAACTTGCTGACGACGTCATCTCAGAGCCGTCCGGAAGGCGCACCCTTTGAGTAGTGCCCGTGAAGTGTTGCACTCCCTCCAAGTCCTTCACGAAGTCCGCCGAAATGAACGAGTGAGACGCACCCGTGTCAAATAACGTATAGGTGGGCCTCCCGCTAACCATGACAGTGCCTAGGTTCCAAAAAGGTAATCACCATTCAAAATTGCGCGTATCATTTGTATCGTAAATCTAACAAGTCATATAATATTAATAAATTTGCACGTACCGGTGATGACTTCCTGCGGATTTCTCTCCTGAGTCATATCCAATGCGAATACATGCTCCCGTGCATGTCCTTGATTTCTCCCTGGTGGTCCTCTTCCTCGGCCACGCATGTGCCCTCGCCCCCGTGGAGCTACTGGAGGGGGAGCAATAGGAGCATCCCCGATCAGTTGCGGGCAAACTCGTCGGACATGCCCCGGTTGGTTGCACTCAAAACATATCACCTCACGTCGGCCCCCAGGTTGTTGATAATATTGCTGCTGCGGTGGTGGTGGTAAAGGTAGTGGTTGCGGAATTGGGTACTCCACCCGATAGTTCCGGTTGACCCACCGACCGCCTCTGTGGTTTCCCCTTCCTCTGCCATGATCATTCCGCCTTCTATTACTAGGGCCAACTTCAATTACTCCTTCCGCAGGCCTCTTGCCACATCCCATGTGGTCCGCCTCCAGTCTCTTTGCCATGTCGATGATTTCTGCCAGGCTTCCATCGGCTATAAACAAAAGGGCCTCCCTCAGGGGGTCCCTTAATCCTTTGTAGAAGCGCTTCGCGTAGCCTCTATCGTCCAAATCATAGGAATCGGCAAACCTAGCGAGGTGTTGGAACTCCCTCTGGTACTCCGTTACGGATTTCGATCCCTGCTTCAGCTGCAGAAATTTTTCTTCAAGTCCATCCCGAGCAGAAGAAGGGATGAAGTGATCCAGAAAAGCCTCGGTGAACTCGTTCCAACTGATGTCCGTGTACAACCGCCCTTGGAAGGTGGAGCCCATGAGGGACTTCCACCACCTTTTGGCGTGCAGCTCTAGCAGCGTCACTACCAATGTCACTGCCATGCTGTTCGGACATCTTATGCCAGCCATCAATTCCTGCACGGTATCAAGCCATTCCTCGGTGCGCACCGGCGATTCTGTCCCAAGATAGGCAGGAGGGGACAGGGCACAGAAGGTGCTCAACCAGTTGGAGCCTGGCGCTTGTTGTTGCACCGGAGCTTGCTGGGCTTTAAATGCATCCAATATGGCTGACAGCGTTTGTCCCAGTTCCGACTGCTGGAATTGTGAAGGGACGGAAGGGGTAGGAGTGCCCCCAACCGGCTCCACCTGCGCTGGGACTTATACGCAAGGTACAAACTAGGGTCAGGTTGGCTAAAACTAATGTCAAAGTTGGACAACTTAGTGTGAATTACATATGGGCACACCACTGCTTCCGCTAAGTCGGTTTGTCCCCAAACCGACTAATCGAACGGGAGTGGCCCATTGTTATCTGACTGCTCTAGTTGAAGATCGGCTAAGTCAGAGTGGCGCAGCGGAAGCGTGGTGGGCCCATAACCCACAGGTCGGAGGATCGAAACCTCCCTCTGATACCATTTGTAAGACCCCCCTCCCGGAACACAACACACGGCACGAGGGGAGTCTTATGCCCGAAATAGCCGCCTTGTGGTAGCACTAACACACGGGTTAGCCTTTACCATAAGACGCCTATTCCGCCGGCTACAATCCATATCGTAACAATTATGCCAACCCAACCATAACAGGAAAGTAAAACAGTTCAATTCACAGCTAAGCATAAGTCCAAAAGAGCGGAAGATAACAAGCACAACAGGCTTGTACAAAAGAACAAGAGTCTAGAAATGTTTTGCCAAACGGCTACATGAAAACACTCACGACTGTCACTGACGGT
Organism: Platanthera zijinensis; assembly: GCA_039513925.1. Taxonomy (NCBI): domain Eukaryota; kingdom Viridiplantae; phylum Streptophyta; class Magnoliopsida; order Asparagales; family Orchidaceae; genus Platanthera; species Platanthera zijinensis. Next base: position 149,452,357 of record CM077088.1, read on the forward strand.
GCCGATGGCACCACCACCTCAGGTCCTATCATCCGGGCCTGGGTGTCCTGCTGCATAGTCCGTTGCTGCTCTACCTGCGGGGTTTCCTCCTAAAAAGGAAGACGTAGCAACCGTTAGTCATAAGACTAAGTGGCTTCACATCCGCTCCCCCGGCGACTCCTCGGCACCGGGCGGAGAAAGGAACAAGGTACAATATGTATATATATAAGCAAGTAAACAAGCAGGTGACTGTAAATATGGTGGAGTATAAACTTCGCTACACAACTAGCAATTCTACAAATATCAATAATATATGACAACAGGTATAATTAATCAAAATAATAACTCAACTTATAAGAGTGCCCATACAAACTTATAAGTTAAGGATCGGGTTAACAGTAAAGTAACTCATCGTATAAGAGTGCCCATACAAACTTATACGATGAGGATCTTGTGTATGCAATGAATGACATGATATGAATGTTATGGTATGACCGAATCATGCGCATGCACATGCAAGTTGCTATGTTGACACAGACTAGAAGTTCCCACTTTTCGAGCAGGTAGCTAACCTCTCAGGCGTCGTCCGTCGTGGCCAGACGGCGACAGTGGAGCAGGCGTCTCCACTACTAGGTGGTATCACACTACCTATCCTAGGCCCCCGTATGTCTCAACGCTAAGAACACAACAGCGGAGCTCACATGCGTACTACGGCTCAGAAGGGGTCTTGGGTAAATGTGCACCAAGAACACAGCCCAACCTGGCCTTTGATTTCGAACCGGATGGAACCTCGGAAACGCACGAGGTGCAAGCCCAACCGTTCTCATGGCGCGGAGGAGATCTCGGGTTATGGACACCAAGTATCTAACCCTACCGCCCAAGGTATACCCATTGGCTCCCATCGGTGTGACGACTGGCGAACCCGTAGACCTGCCACAGTCATTATCTCAATATCGCGACACGATGAATCGTCGCACATCACATGCCCCAAAACAACTCACTCGATGCTACCCGTAGGGAGACTACCACTCTAAGCATCGGTTATTAATAAATCCCTTGGGCTCGGATTACGGTTACAAAATACTCTTCACATAGTGTTCATCATGTTCACGCCCACCTATTCAATGAATTCACCTCAACACTACGCATAATAGATAAGTTCAACACCAAATAGTATAAATATATCCTATACCAATCTCAACTCCTAATATCTAGCCTTCCCATCCAATCCATTTCTCTACCATTGCATGGTTATTCCTTATTACACAACCAAATGAGTAACCATGCTAAATTATAGTAACAACAACATTATAGATATATGGGAGCAAGATAACAAATGGGCAAATCACAATCATTGCAAGAGTGCTAGCATTATAAATTAACAAGTGCATTAACATAGGATAGCCCGATACTAAAACTGGGATTCCCGGAGCTACAGGAATCCGATCACACTGCACAACCCCTCGTTGGAAAGGTATTCGCGAGGTCTACGACTTTCGTGTTGAGTCAATCGCCCAGATCTGGTCGCAACATACCAGAAATTCAACTCGAATACGTACAGGAAACAGTTTCCTGTACAGGAATTTTCCCGAACGCAGCGGACTCGAACCAGCTTTCCCGTGGCTACAGGTATCGCATGGAAACGAGCAACCACTCGTTGGAAAGGTAATTTCAAGGGCTACGACTTTCGTGTTGCGTCGTTCACCCAGATCTGGCCAGAACACCTCCGAAATTGGCCACGAAGGTCGCCGCGTGCAGAAATCAGATTTCTGCACGCATCTTAAGGCGAGATGAACGGCATCCGTTCATCTTCTTCCTTGCAACGACCTCGCATAAACTTCTCCAGAAATCACACCCAACCTTATTTCTCCTTTCAAAGCCAACCCTCAACGAAAACCCCTCTCATCTCCACTTTGAATGATGAGAAGGTTGAGGGAGACTAAGCCTAGAAAACCTAGGCATGGCTTATCCTAAGAGCTCTCCTCCTCACCATCAAAACTCTATGGAGTCGATGTCTCTCCTAAAATAACTATAGATCTAGCACCAAGGGAGAGGGGAGGAAGCTCACCTCAAGTCCAGCGGTACCACCATGGCCGGCCATGAGCCTCGCACTCGTTCGCGGCGGCATTGTTTTTCCCTTGACGGTGGCGGCGTTTTGATTCCTTCAAGGATAGCTCCGGCTAGCTCTTCCTCCTCCTCCAGCCAAGAACTCTCTCAGAAATTTCGGGGCAGAAGAAAGGGGAATGAATGTTAGGGTTTCACAACTTTTTCCTTTTTATACACCGCAGACACGGGTAGGCACACGGCCGTGTTCCTACCCGTGTTCAGGTGACACGGCCGTGTTGCCTGCCGTGTCTAGGGCCGTGTTCATCCCAGAATGACTTTCTGCCGTGTCGGGGTTGCGGCACACGGGTAGAGACACGGCCGTGTCTCGACCCGTGTCCACGGCACACGGGTAGGGACACGCCGTGTCCCAATACCCGTGTACCTCTCAGACTGGTAAGCCTAATTTTATGAGGCACACGGGTATGGACACGGCCGTGTCCATACCCGTGTCAGCCAGAAATGCCATTTTGCCTTGTTTTCCTTATTTCCCGTACGTTCGCACCTGCTCCCCCACACCCCCATTGGGCTCACCACAGCCCCCTACACTCAAATAGGCAATCAAGGGGCCTAGCGCGAATTGGGACGTTACATAGACCAAATGGCAAAGCATGGTCCCCGGGCGGGGGGAACTATCACCGACTTATTTCGGCCCTCCATCGAGGAAGGAGAATTGATGGAGGTGGAGCAACACCCCTCATGGATGGACCCGTTCACGACTTTCCTATCCACGGGGGAATATCCCGAGGGGATGGACCGGAAGAAGCTCAAGTATAAGTCAGCCTATTACCTTACGTGAGACGGTCAGCTGTACAGGAAGACCCTCTCAGGCATGTTGGCTCGTTGCGTGGCCGAGGGAGAGGTCCGGAGAATCTTGGAGGAGGTTCACTCCGGAGAGTGCGGGAGCCATTCTGGGAGTCGGACATTGGAAGGGAGGATCGTCAGATAGGGGTACTTCTAGCCAACCTTAGGCCGCGACGCGGCAAAATTCACCAAGGAGTGTCACAAGTGCCAGCTCTTCGCTCCACTCCAGCTGCAGCCGGCCCAACGTCTCAGGAGCATCTCAGCCCCTTGGCCCTTTGCGATCTGGGGAATGGACTTGGTTGGACCATTCCCCCAAGCCAGCGGACAGAGAAGATTCCTGCTCGTGATGATCGATTATTTCTCCAAGTGGCTGGAAGTGAAGGCGTTGGCCAAGGTGACCTCCCAAGTCGTGAGGAACTTCGTATGGGGGGAAATCATCTGCCGTCATGGGCTCCCCCAAGCCATCGTCACAGACAACGGACCTCAGCTCGCGAGCGCCGAATTCTTCAGCTTTTGCAAGCAGCTCGGGATTGATCTTAGGTTCGCCTCGATCCATCACCCGAGGAGTAATGGGCAGGTGGAAGCGGCAAACAAGATCATCGTCAACCTCCTCAAAAAGAAAGTGGAAAACTTGAAGGGTAGTTGGGTGGAGCAGCTCCCCTCGGTCCTCTGGGCTCTCAGGACCACGCCCAACGCGGCCACAGGAGAGACCCCTTTCAAGCTCTCCCACGGATGCGAGGCGGTGCTCCCGATAGAACTTGAAGTCCAAACCACCCCGGGTGGCTGAGGCAGGAGAAGGAAGGGAAGAGTGGAGAGTCGGGAATGAGGAGGAGCTGCGACTCTCCCTTGACTTGGTAGAAGAGCTGCGGGACCTCTCTGCCATCAGGCAGGAGGAGGTTAAGAGGAGAATGGCCAAATACTTTGACAAGCACGTCAGGATCAAACAATTCGCGGAAGGGGACTTAGTATTGAGAAAGGTGGACGCAGCAGGAAGATCAGCCGCAGTGGGGAAACTTAACCCCAACTGGGAAGGGCCATACATAGTACAAGAAGTCTTTAAGTCAGGTGGTTATCGCCTTCGAAATGCGGAAGGTGCAACCATGGGTCTCACCTGGAATGGAGACGACCTGAAGCGTTTCTATCCCTGAGTCATGTAACTTTCGCTCTATGAAATAAAAAGTTCTTTTTTGAAATGCTGAGGTTTACATGTTTTCGTATGATTCGGAGGAATTTACCCCGGACCCCGAGCAGATCCCGCTGTCAGGCTCCCATCAAGCTGGCAGGGCTGGATGTCACTCGGAGAAGTTTGCCCCGGACCCCGAGCAGATCCCGCTGTCAGGCTCCCATCAAGCTGGCAGGGCTGGATGTCACTCGGAGGAATTTACCCCAGACCCCGAGCAGATCCCGCTGTCAGGCTCCCATCAAGCTGGCAGGGCTGGATGTCACTCGGAGAAGTTTGCCCCGGACCCCGAGCAGATCCCGCTGTCAGGCTCCCATCAAGCTGGCAGGGCTGGATGTCACTCGAGGAATTTACCCCGGACCCCGAGCAGATCCCGCTGTCAGGCTCCCATCAAGCTGGCAGGGCTGGATGTCACTCGGAGAAGTTTGCCCCGGACCCCGAGCAGATCCCGCTGTCAGGCTCCCATCAAGCTGGCAGGGCTGGATGTCACTCGGAGGAATTTACCCCGGACCCCGAGCAGATCCGCTGTCAGGCTCCCATCAAGCTGGCAGGGATGGATGTCACTCGGAGAAGTTTGCCCCGGACCCCGAGCAGATCCCGCTGTCAGGCTCCCATCAAGCTGGCAGGGCTGGATGTCACTCGGAGAAGTTTGCCCCGGACCCCGAGCAGATCCCGCTGTCAGGCTCCCATCAAGCTGGCAGGGCTGGATGTCACTCGGAGGAGTTTGCCCAGGACCCCGAGCAGATCCCGCTGTCAGGCTCCCATCAAGCTGGCAGGGCTGGATGTCACTCGGAGAAGTTTACCCCGGACCCCGAGCAGATCCCGCTGTCAGGCTCCCATCAAGCTGGTAGGTCTGGATGTCACTCGGAGAAGTTTGCCCCGGACCCCGAGCAGATCCCGCTGTCAGGCTCCCATCAAGCTGGCAGGGCTGGATGTCACTCAGAGGAATTTACCCCGGACCCCGAGCAGATCCCGCTGTCAGGCTCCCATCAAGCTGGCAGGGCTGGATGTCACTCGGAGAAGTTTGCCCCGGACCCCGAGCAGATCCCGCTGTCAGGCTCCCATCAAGCTGGCAGGGCTGGATGTCACTCGGAGGAATTTACCCCGGACCCCGAGCAGATCCCGCTGTCAGGCTCCCATCAAGCTGGCAGGGCTGGATGTCACTCGGAGAAGTTTGCCCCGGACCCCGAGCAGATCCCGCTGTCAGGCTCCCATCAAGCTGGCAGGGCTGGATGTCACTCGGAGGAATTTACCCCGGACCCCGAGCAGATCCCGCTATTAGGCTCCCATCAAGCTGGCAGGGCTGGATGTCACTCGGAGAAGTTTGCCCCGGACCCCGAGCAGATCCCGCTGTCAGGCTCCCATCAAGCTGGCAGGGCTGGATGTCACTCAGAGAAGTTTTGCCCCGGACCCCGAGCAGATCCAGCTGTCAGGCTCCCATCAAGCTGGCAGGGCTGGATGTCACTCGGAGGAGTTTGCCCCGGACCCCGAGAAGATCCCGCTGTCAGGCTCCCATCAAGCTGGCAAGGCTGGATGTCACTCGGAGAAGTTTTCCCCGGACCCCGAGCAGATCCCGCTGTCAGGCTCCCATCCAGCTGGTAGGGCTGGATGTCACTCGGAGGAGTTTGCCCCGGACCCCGAGCAAATCCCGCTGTCAGGCTCCCATCAAGCTGGCAGGGCTGGATGTCACTCGGAGGAATTTACCCCGGACCCCGAGCGGATCTCGCTGTCACACCCCCATCAGGCTGACGGAGCTGAATGTCACTCGGGGGAGCCAGTTTAGGCCCCAGCCAGTACGAGCCCGCGGGCGGTGTTCGACTATCGTCGATCTCCCTCTCGACCAAGGCGGTGTTCGACTATCGTCGATCTCCCTCTCGGCCAAGGCGCCGTTCGACTATCGTCGATCTCCCTCTCGGCCAAGGAGCCGTTCGACTATCGTCGATCTCTGCTTTCGTCGAAGCGCCGTTCAACTATCGTTGAGCTCCGAATAGAGATAGTCGAGCTTCAGTTTGTCTTAATTCCACTGTCCGCTCGACGCTTTTCCGGGGAAAGAACGCCGAGCTCGGATTTGTTTGAAGTCGTTCGACGCTCTGGCGCCTTTCTAGGAGGAGATCATTGGCCGACCCGCGCGAGCTTTAGCACAATAGCCCGGCCTACTCGCTCGCTTCGCGGCAAAGAGTATGACAGCGAACCTAGACAGGCGATGCGAGTCGCCCATCCGCGTTGCGACTGCCCGGCGTTCCTCGCACTCCCAAGTCAAAAATCTCACTCAAGAGCGACTCTACAACTTCACTCGCGCGCGACGACAAAGACGTAAAGTGAGCGACTCAAGGCAAAATACAAGAGGCGAACGCGAGAAGCGAATAACGAAGAATGAGCAAAGAAAGCATTCACATTACAGCGAAAGAATGAAAGATTTATCATTACACTTAGGTTTGTCAAAACGAAAATATTACAAAAACCCCAGACATGGGCCCTCGACGCTGCGACAAAAAGAAAAGGAAAATCAAGTGTGCAAGCCCTCGGCGAGGCGAACCCTAAGCTGCGAGCCCCCTCATATGGGGTGAAAGCGAGACCCACCCGGCTTCGGTATCGGGAGGAACAGCTCCGGTACCACCTCGTCAGCCGAAAGCTTGGCACAACTACTCCTAAGGAGATTGGCCCACTGTAACGTCTGGAAGGTGTATTTCGCCGCGCTGGCCGCGTTCTTCTGCATCATCACTTCTATATCGTAGTCGCTGTAATGAGTAAGTTGACAGCCGCTTGTGGATGACGGTGGCGCAGCCGCAGCAGCCTCCAGTGCATCCACCCGCGCCCGTAATGCCTGCTTCTCCTACTGAAGGGTGACGATTTCAGTGCCCATCCGGCTAGCCGTCGCCGCGTCCTGCGAAAAGGAAGATTATTGAGTCAGATCGCTCTGGGCGAGGAAAGGCCGATGCGAGTTAGCTCGCTTACCACTCCCCCCAAGTATTGCGCGAGGGCAGCATCAGATGCCTCGGCCCGCTTCCGTAGCTCGTCCGCCTCCTCTTGAGCAAGCTTGCGAGCCGCCTCCTTCTCGTCAATAATTTTTTCGAGGGGGGATGTTATTCTCCATCCGAAGGCATCGCCGGCTGACCATGTGGGCCAGCTCAAGGCTGCGAAGCTGGGCCCGCGCGCTTTCGTAGACCAGCACCCGCGTCCCCTCCTCGTCATAGATGGCGGCGTCCTCCCGCCCGTAGACGCCGAAGGAGAGGTTATACGCATCTCCGCGGCTGGTTTCCTGCTCCACCTAACTCGGCAGCGCCGAGGATATGGAGACTCGGTTGATCTCTTTATCCCACTGAAGTAGCGGGACCCCGAGCTCGTCCAAGGGCCCCTCCCCGAATCCGAAGTTGCAGTGTCCCCGGGGACCAACTTCTTCGCGGGCTGACCCCCTTCTAGCGATTGCGATGTGCCCGCCCCCGCACCGGCTGAGCCGATGGCCGGTGCGGCCGAGGGACAAGGCGGAGGAGGATCAACAGACTGTTGACCGACAGGAGCCTTGCCCTTGTCGGGAGTCGGGAGAGGTGCGCCACTCGCCTTTTTGGACTTCTTGGGTGGCGGCAGATCCTGGGTCCGCTCATGACTGGGTCGCTTTGAGGTAGCGGGGGCTGATAACTCGCGGTGTGCAGCGGCCGCCGCCTCAGCCGGGCGAGCTCGCCGGACGCGAGTCGCGCACTCTCGTAGGGAGGACGGAGGGGAATATCGCGCTCTCCTGTAAAAGTGAGGAACTTAAGGTTACTCGAAGAATGGTTTTGGAAAACGGAAGTAGTCGAGTCGCTTACCTTCACCAGGCGGGATGGGGGCGAGATCGTCCAGGTTCCTGCGGAGGTATGCCACCTCAAAGTTCTTCCAGGCGAAGAACCCGTACAGTGCCGCCTCGTGACCCCCCAAAGACGGGGGGCGATAGCTCGCCTCGCTGAGCTAAACCGGCGAGAAGGGGACATTTCCAAAGTCCCCCTTGACGAAGACAAACTTCTTTAGCCAATTGTGGCTCTTGTTCACCGTCTCTCACACCTTCGCCTGGCTGCTGGCGAAGCAGGCGGTCCCGTCCTTATTCGTGCGGAAGGAAAATAGCTTGTGGAAGACCGCGAGGCTGAACTCAATCCTCTCCTCCCGAAGGTAGCAAGCAAACCCAACCACCACCGCGACGGAGTTAGGGGTCATCTGCCCGGGGACAACCCCGAAGTACTTGAAGATTTGACGGATTTCCGGCCACAGGGGAAGCCGGAGACCCGCCTCGAAGTGGGCAGTAGGAAGCGCGAGCTCGTCCCCTGACAGATCATTTATGCGCTCGCTCGCCTCAGGCCGCCTCGCCTCAAAGCCCGGCGGGACGAATCGACCAAGGGCTTCAAGGAATTCCGCCGCGGTAATGACGGCGGGAGGGAAATCGTGCTCAGAAAAGGCCCAAGCACACTTCCCCCTCCCGTCCGCATCGCCGCTGCCACCGTCGCCAACCATCTTGCGAAAAGGTTCACTGGGCGAAACGAGGAAAGGTTCTCGCGAGAAGAAGGAAGAATCAGCTTTTAATATGGTAGGTGAAAAGTGGATCGGCTGAGTCTACTTATAGAGTTGAGAAAGGCGGGAAAAAACCTTGGTGGCGGGAAAAGTGCGGATAGCAAGATTAACCCCGACGCTTCGACTTCTGAACCCGATCGGGATCCTCGTCGGCTCGCAGGACGGCCACGAGAGGTTCTCGACCACAAACCTCCCTCGCCCGCTCTCGCATGGGAGAATGAATGGCGACGCGGGCCCCTCCAAGAACGACGCGCGAGCCTATACGAGGGGGGACCGCGGGAAATTGGCCCGCTTTCGGCAGCATAAATGCGGTTAAGGTCTAGGCAGGTCAGCTCCTCGGCATCACGCGAGTAAGAAGACGAGCTGGCGGGCGCAGCTCACTTCGCCCGCATCTCCTGAATAGGGTCATGGACTATTGTTACCTTGAAAGGGTTGGCCAGAACAGTCAGCCGCGGGTCGACGAATATCGTCGACCATGGATCGACTATCGTCAACCGCGGATCGACTATCGTCGACAACGGATCGACTATCGTCGGCCGCGGATCGACTATCGTCGATCGCAGATCGGTGCGAATCGACTACTGACGACCGCGAGGAGAGCCAGAATATAAAACAGAAGAACACAGTAAGCACATGCCCATGATCGGGCAGGACAGATCCTGAATTATTACAGAAACCATTGTTCTCAAAACAAATGTCTTGCAGACCTAATAGCTTCGACCGGCATCCGAGGCGACCCGGACCTAGCAAGCGGTGGCAAGCACCGACGAGAGCGAGGCAGGCGGCTCAATATTGAATCCATTCCACCTACCCCGCCCTCGCTTGCCGGATTGGGGCGGAATGCGAGGATAGTGATACTCGCGAACCGCCGTCAGCTCTCGCTGGGTCAGGTCGACCTGCTCTGAAATCTACCTAAGTCACTCCTCGGCTCGCGTAATATGCGCGTCCGGCGATGATTGCCCCATCCTCGCCAGCAGTTCGCCCAGCTCCCTCTAGAGCTGTGAGTCGCTCCTCCGTCTCAGCTTTATCTTTCTCTACTCTGTCGAAGATTTCATTCAGCAGCAGCGTGTGTTTCTGAAATAATCGCGTCACTTGCGTCTTTATCTTCGCGGCATCAAGCGGGTCGCCCAGGTAGCCTGCGATGTCGTCCAGCTCGGGGGGGGGGGGGGGTGTCACAACCAGCATTTTCTCCAAATATAAGAATTATCAGAGTATGAGAAAACACGCGTCATGATGCCACGTCAAGCAGGGGATAACCGCTGACGCTCAGGCAAAACCACTACAAACTTTATGCAAGAAAATCCTATGTTTTATGAATAGAAAATCAGTTATATTTTAGAGACCGTATCCCTCGGCTCAGTGGATCACCTAGTCCACAAAAGAAAAACTATATTTATACGCTGCGGAAAGAAAGATACTTTAATTAGGTTTTTACACCCTAAAGAGCGCATAAGGGTCCCAAGTGAACCACTCATGCTATGCAAGACACTATATTTAATTTATATAATATATAAGAAAACGGTTTTCATACGTGATTTGGAAAATAGTGATTAAGCTTATAAAACATGCTGATCAGGAGCTACATTTATAATAATATTTATAGTTTAAAAGTAACTAGCAACCTAGCATAAAACCTTCTCAGAGCAAGTAGACTATCTCCAGAAAACGGTAGCAGCATAAGTAAATATATCCAGTACAAAGGTAAGAAAAACTACCAGTGGGCGCCAACAACCTGACACGAACCCACTGGCACATATGTATGTCTGCAAGAAGGTACAGAAAACTATCTCACTAACAAGGTAAACGGAACTCCAAAGCCCGGGAGTCCACCAGCAACACCACTGCCTCAGCTAGCCACCAGACCGGCTACAACTCAGAACCTGAGGCATTCCAAAAGAAAACAGAATACCTCAACAAGCAACAAGGTAAAAACAACTGCATGCAAGAGTCAACCAAAAGGAAGAAGTAATTGAAAAAAATGAAGTAGGAAGAGTCACAACTGTCCAAAACAGGACAACAAGAAAAACACAACGAGCAAAGGAAGCAGCAACAACCCCACTCAGGAACAATATCCTGCCGGGCCTACTAGGCTACCAAGAGCCAAAAGTGCTGTAAACTACCAAGGAAGAAACTTCTAACACCCTAAACTGTGGGAGGTGGTAGTAGCAAAAACAAACAACGAGGATCCGGATCGAAGGCAAACGCAGTCCCCCAATCCACCATGTCCAAGTCAGCAAGCTCGAGGGTCTACACATGAAAGCACAAGGGACCTTCCACCCACACATGCCCAGCCCGTACCTGGAGCAAGAAAAACAAGAGTGGCCTTGGCTATATCACACAACTCCACCCTCCTAAAGAGCTATAAACCACCACTACTAACCACGACCCACGATTCGGCCTTTAAGAAGGTAAAGATAACGGCCGACAAGGAAATACCAGAAATATAACAAGAAAACCACTCGGGAACGAAAAACAAGGTAAAGGAAGAGTGTTGAAAAGAATCAACACGACAAGGCGCTGAGTGAGACCCACTCAGTGCCTACCTAAACCTTGGCGTTGAGTGAGCTAGCCTCACTTAAAGCCAAAACCAAATTCTAACCACAATCCCACTAAGGTAAAACGGAGCTCGATGATTGTCGACCGGAGGTCGACGATAGTCGAACGGCCTAAAGCAGAAACCGAGATCGACGATCTCCATTCAGAGATCGACGATAGTCGAACGATTCTAAGACAGAAGAAAAGGCAGGGAATTTCCAGTACTCGAGTAGTTACCAATACTCGTGTACCTCGTCCCTCTACTCGAGTAGTCGCATACTACTCGAGTACCTCAACCCTCTACTCGAGTAGTTGCCTACTACTCGAGTACCTCAACCCGCTACTCGAGTAGTTGCCGACTACTCGAGTATGCTAAAGCCACTACTCGCGTATCTCCAAACCTGCACTCGAGTAGATGCCTACTACTCGAGTAAACCAAACCACTTACTCGAGTATCTCGAGTCCACTACTCGAGTAACCCAAAGCCCCTACTCGAGTAGTTACCTACTACTCGAGTAACTCAAATCCCCTACTCGAGTAGTTACCTACTACTCGAGTAAACCGAAACCCCTACTCGAGTAGTTACCTTCTACTCGAGTAAGCCAAAGCACCTACTCGAGTATCTCGAAACCACTACTCGAGTAACTCAGAACCCCTACTCGAGTAGTTACCTACTACTCGAGTAACTCCAAGGCTAATACTCGAGTATCTTAACCCACTACTCGAGTATCTCAAAGCCAACACTCGAGTATCTACCACCTACTCGAGTACTCCAGAACTAATACCCGAGTAATCCACCTCTACCTCACGAGTAACATACTCCAATACTCGAGTAAAACACTTACTAACTTCTGGAAAAATCACCCCCCCTCCCCTCCTAACACTCTCTCTCGGCTACACCCAAACCAGAGCAAATCTGAACAAAGATAAACGGCATTACGCCGGCAAAGTTGGGTTCCATCAGCACAAGTAGGGAGGGGGGGGGGTCAATAGGAAGAACTAATTCCTATAGATAGTAATAAATATGAGAACAACAAGGCCTCTAACCTGGGCTAACAGGGATTTCAATTTCAGCAAAAATAATCAAAAAGAAACTTGGCAAGGGCAAGAATACCACTTGCCTCAACTTTTGGCGAAGGACGGACGGCTCTCCTCCTCTTCACACGGAACGAACAGCCGCAGCACCTAGAATTAATCTCACGACCATTAATGGCTGAAAACTCCAAAACCGAAACCCAAATCTCATCAAAACTCCACAAAAATCGAATATCTTACCGTCGAAACGAAGATCTCGGAGTGAGCAAGACAACGCCGTTTTCGGAATCGAATTCTGTCCACGAACAAGCCCGGAATCGCCGACCGAAGGAGGTACAGGACGGGCGGTTTTCTCCTCTGATTTCCGCGAAAAAGGCAGCGACGGCTTCTCTCTCAGGAAAAGAAGAAGAAGAAGTGGGCCGTCACTTCTTAAACAGAGCTTTTATACGAAAAGCTAAACACCGGTTCATCCATAACCGAACCCTAAAACGCCTAATTACTTAATTTCATTAAGTAAATACCAAAATAGGTATAAGCCAAAAATATGGCTGCCACCAAGGCGAGGCAATAACTGCCCAAATAAATTCTCCCGCAAAATTTATTAATCGGTCAAAACCGAAGGGCTACAGAACAAGCCAAATCAATTTAATTAATTGATCACAAATACTAATAACACACCAAACGACACGAAAACTGAATCACCTCGGAATTCGACGAAATTCGCACCGTAGCTAAATACCCATGCTACGAACACAATGACGGAGTCGAAATTAACTTTCGACGAACAGAACTCGAGTTATACCCAAACAAAGCCAAACACAAACATCCCTCCGAGAGGCCACACCGGGTCACCCAAAACGACTCGGCTTGCTAGGGAGATCTTGCCAACAGGCTACAAAACAGGGCACTCAGTTCAAAGGAGCTAAACCATACTCCACACATGGCACAAGCCACGGAAACGCGTCATCGTAACGCCAACGAGAATACAAATGAACGCAGGAAAATCGGGGGCGTTACAGTCACTCCCCCTAAAAGAAAGTTTCGTCCCGAAACTTTACACACAACACTCCTACTAAAGAAGGAGAAACAACTAATAGGAGTTACAAGAAGGAAAACATACCGATTAAATCAACGAAACAGGTGAGGGTAAGCCCTCCTCATAGCCGACTCTAACTCCCAAGTCGCGCTTTCCAAATCCTGATTCTTCCATAGAACCTTAACCATCGGTATGGACTTCTTTCGCAGCACACGCTCCTGAGTATCCAAAATACGAACCGGCACCTCAACAAAAGAGAGGTTGGGCTCCAACTGGGGCACAACATCTAAGAGCTGCCCACTGCTGCGAACACACTTCCGCAATTGGCTAACATGAAAAACATTATGCACACCTGGGAAGTTCGCTGGTAAATCCAATCTATATGCTGACACACCAATCCGTTCCAAAATCTCAAACAGGCCCACATACCTTGGGTCCAACTTCCGATTCTTACCAAATCTCTTAACACCTACCATCAGGGAAACTTTGAGGAATACAAGGTCCCCGACGGAAAACTCCAAAGCAGACCTACGCCGATTGGCGTTCTTTTCATATCTCTCTTGGGCTATACGAAGCTTCTCCCGAATAAGCTTCACTGCGACTTCCATTTCCTCAAGCGCATCAGGACCCAACAAAGGCCTCTCACCAGCCTCAGCCCAAAACAACGGAGTCCTACAGCGCCTCCCATACAAGGCTTCGAACGGAGCCATCTGCAAACTTTCCTGATAACTGTTGTTGTAGGCAAATTCCATGAGTCGCAACCACTCATCCCACGCTCCACCGTGGTCTAAAATATAACACCGGATCATATCCTCAACAATTTGGTTCACCCTCTCCGTCTGCCCATTGGTCTGCGGGTGGTAGGCAATAGAATACCTCAGATCCGTACCCAAACCCTCCTGCAGACTCTGCCAAAAACAAGAAGTGAACCGGGAGTCTCGATCAGAAATGATGCTAACCGGCACACCGTGGAGTCGGATGACTTCATTCATGTACAACTCCGCTATCTTCTTCATCGGGTAATCAATCTTATAAGGCACGAAGTGAGCGCACTTCGTCAATCTATCTACTACAACCCAAACCGAATCAAATCCTCTCGGGGATTTTGGTAAACCCGTAATGAAATCCATAGATATACTCTCCCACTTCCAAGTCGGGATCTCTAGCGGAGTCAACTTACCACCAGGCCTTCCATGATCGGCCTTCACACGCTTGCAAGTGTGACACTCAGCAACAAATCGGGCTATATCTCCTTTCATGCCATACCACCAGGCAATTTGTCTTAAGTCACGGTACATCTTCGTAGATCCTGGATGGTAGGAAACGCTGGAACCATGAACCTCACTGCAAATCATCCTCCTAATATCCCCAACCGCGGGAACGCAAAACCTGCCGCGGTACTTCAAGGTACCCGCTTCATCGATAGCAAAATCGGGCAACTCTCCTTTCTCAGTCCTGGTGAAAAGGTGCATAAGATCAGGATCGTACTTCTGGTGCAGCCTAACCAAAGAAATCCAGGACGGCTCTGCCACTGACAAACTACTCTGCAAACTACAGCATCCCACTGAAATATCCATAAGGAGGAACTCCTCCACTAAACGATCGGAGCAGAGGTTAAAGATCTTTCCCGTCTTTCGGCTCAGGGCGTCGGCCACCACGTTGGCCTTGCCCGGATGATACTGGATTTCTACATCATAATCAGCCACATACTCCAGCCACCGCCGCTGACGCAGATTCAACTCCTTCTGCGTGAACACGTACTTTAGGCTCTTATGGTCAGTGAAGATCTTGCATTGAGCCCCATAAAGTAGGTGTCTCCACAACTTCAAAGCATAAATAACTGCTGCAAACTCGAGGTCATGCGTGGGATAATTCTTCTCATGAGTCTTCAGTTGCCTTGACCCATTGGCAATTACCTTTCCATCTTGCATTAAAACGCATCCCAGACCTACGAGCAAAGCATCCACATAGACATCATAATCTACTCCCTCAGTAGGTAGGGTCAGAACGGGAGCAGTGCACAATCTCTCCTTTAGCTCAAGAAAAGCTTCCTCGCACTTTTCGCTCCAAACAAACGCCACATTCTTCTGAGTCAACTTGGTCAAAGGTGTGGCTAGGGAAGAGAAACCCTCCACAAATCTCCTGTAATAACCAGCCAACCCTAAGAAACTCCTGATCTCTTTAGGCGAACTCGGTCTACTCCAATCCATCACTGCTGCAATCTTTTCTGGATCGACCGAGATCCCCTCCTTGGTCACCACGTGGCCTAGAAAAGAAACTTGAGGCAACCAAAATTCGCACTTACTCAACTTGGCGAATAACTTGTGATTCCTCAACTCCTATAGGACCAAACGCAAATGCTGCTCATGCTCCTCAGCACTGCGTGAATAAACTAACACGTCATCAATGAAGAGCACAACGAACTTATCGAGAAAATCCTTGAACACCCGGTTCATCATATCCATGAAGGCTGAAGGTGCGTTGGTCAGACCAAATGACATTACCAGAAACTCAAGGTGTCCATGTCTCGACCTGAACGCAGTCCGCGGAATATCCGCCTCACGGATCCTAAGCTGATGATAACCAGAACGAAGATCGATCTTGGAGAACACCGTGCTACCACGCACTTGGTCAAACAAATCATCGATCCTCGGCAGAGGGTACCTATTCTTGATAGTGACCTTGTTCAACTCTCTATAGTCGATGCAGAGCCGCATCGACCCATCTTTCTTCTTTACAAACAAAACAGGAGCACCCCAAGGCGACGAACTCTGCCTAATAAACCCCTTAGCTAACAGCTCATCCAACTGAACTCGCAACTCCTCTAACTCACGAGGGGCCATCCGGTACGGCGCCTTAGCAATATGACGCGTACCCGGCTCTAAATCGATCACAAACTCAACATCCCGATCAGGAGGAAGACCAGGAAGATCATCAGGGAAAACATCGGCGAAACCACGAACAATAGGAATCTCTTCCAAGCGTGGCACGCTAACAGCGGCTCCAATCGCCGAGACTAAACAAACACAACAATCAGAAAGAAACAATCTCTGAGCACATACCGCAGAGATGACAGGAAAGTCCTGACACAGATCAGCATACATGCTACCGGGCTGACCGTCGTCCCTGATGAAGTCCAAGCACTTTCCTTTGCACTGAATGACCGCATCATACCGAGAGAGCCAGTCCATGCCCAAAATGACATCGAAGTCCTCCAGATCAATCATTTTCAGGTCCGCCTTCGCAAGAAAGTCCCCCAACAAAATCGGGCAATCCAAAATGCCCAAATCTGACAACACAGATTCACCAGAAGGAAACTTGACACAGAAGGAATCCCGAACACGATCTAGAGTCAAACGATGACGCTCTACAAAGGCTCTAGCCACGAACGAGTGGGTAGCGCCGGAGTCAAACAGAACACGCGCCCAGCGGTTCTTTACCTTAAACTTCCCTATAGGAACACACAAAACTAAGGAACTACCATAGCAATACCGCAACACTCTAGCAAATAAAACTATCAGGCTAGAAAAAAAACAATCAAATAACCTGAAATAACCTGGGTCGAAGTCTGAGCCTCCTCAGAAGAAATCACGTTCAGCTTCCCTTTTCCCTTGTCCACACGCGGAGGTGGAGGTAAAGCCTGTAACGGAACTGCAGGAAGAACTGACTGAACCTGAGGACACCGCGACTTGATGTGACCCTTTTGCCCACACTGAAAGCAGACTCTGTCCTTGGTCCAACACTGGGCCACATCATGCCTGGATCACTTGCAAACTGAACAGGAGATGTCTCTCCTAGGAGCACCCTGGATCGCATGAACCTGCTCCTTCTTCTGAGCTGCTGACCTCTTAAAACATTTCTCGACAGGATGGCCTGCCCGGCCACAGAAACTGCACACTACTCGGCTCCTCTTTCCCGGGACAGCATCGGGTACCAGGGGTTTCTTCCCCTCCACAGACTTTCTCTTGTCCTTTCTCATCTGCTGGCCTCTGCTCTTTGTCGTTTCAATAGCCTCAACCTTAAGAGCAGCCTCTACGACTCCAGCATAAGTCACTGACCCATAAGCACTGGTCAACTGCTGCACTTCGCTCCTCAAACCACCAAGAAATCTCTTAACTCGATCTGCCTCAACGCTGACCAAGGTAGGGGCAAAACGGCTCAACTTGCTAAATTCTATTTCATACTCACCCACAGTGAGTTGCCTTTGCTTCAGATAGAGAAAGTCATTCATGAGGCGGTCACGCTCGACCGAAGGCGAGAACTTCCTCAACAACATCTCCTTAAACATTTCCCAAGAGCATCCAGCTACTAAGCTCTCCTTCTCTCTCAGCCACCAACTCTTAGCCAATCCTTTAAGCTGATAGGTGGCTAGCATCACCCTCTGGTCACCAGCAATCCCTGAATACGAAAACATCTCCTCCATGGAGATCAGCCAATCATCTATAACCATGAAATCTGCCTTCCCGTCATAAGTGGGAGGGCTCAGTCTCTGAAATTGCGAGATGAAGGCCATCTCCGCTGGCACCACCACTGGAGGTCTCACGAGCGCAGGGGGAGGAGGAACAGCGAACCCCCCAGCAGGAACTTGCGCACCCTGAGCCTGTCCTGCCACAACTGCCACCAAAGACTGAATCTGGGCTTTCACCTCCCCCAACTGTCTGCCCATAGCTTCGCTACTCAGACGCAGACTCTCGATTACTGCATCACGCTGAGCCCCAAACGACTCACCTTCAGACAGGGGAGTCGATCGAGTCGCAGGTCGCCTAGCCATCCTATAATCATAACCACCCCAAATCAGATCCCCTAACAACAACTAGAACCCAAACACAAGCACAGGCCATACATATATAGATATAGACTTAAAGCTGCTTAACTTGCTCTGAGAGTTTATCTTTTTAACCAAAAATTTGATGACATGCCCTAACCTAGGATGGTTAACCATCACCTTGCTAACTCTCGTGCCTAGATTGGGAATGCATGACTTTATTTTGTTTTGAAAACATATGTGTATACATATGTCATCCTGCAAATCTTTAGCTTGGCACGTTGTGCTTATGTAATGATATGCTATGCATGTTTGTGCTATGCATTCTAAAAAGGCCCTAATGCATGTTATGAGCGGCGCACACATGAAAATGTTATGCATCCCATACTACATAACATTCCCATGCAACGAAAAAGAAACGTGCTAGTCGCAGTCATGTGGTGAGGTTATGCATCCCATACTACATAACCCTCACATGTAGCCCCTATGGTGGATCCATATACAAACACATATTATGCATCCCATAATATATAATATGCCTCGTATACTTCATGTTATGCCATGAGTGTAGTGTTCGTGCTTTTGCCAAGACGTGCTGATGACATATCGATGTGTGAATGACATGATGCTGAACTACTAAAGCAAACAAAGGAAGGTTGCTCAACTAACTTGTCAAGCAACCTCCCTCTGATACCAACTGTCACAACCAGCATTTTCTCCAAATATAAGAATTATCAGAGTATGAGAAAACACGCGTCATGATGCCACGTCAAGCAGGGGATAACCGCTGACGCTCAGGCAAAACCCACTACAAACTTTATGCAAGAAAATCCTACGTTTTATGAATAGAAAATCAGTTATATTTTAGAGACCGTATCCCTCGGCTCAGTGGATCACCTAGTTCACAAAAGAAAAACTATATTTATACGCTGCGGAAAGAAAGATACTTTAATTAGGTTTTTACACCCTAAAGAGCGCATAAGGGTCCCAAGTGAACCACTCATGCTATGCAAGACACTATATTTAATTTATATAATATATAAGAAAACGGTTTTCATACGTGATTTGGAAAATAGTGATTAAGCTTATAAAACATGCTGATCAGGAGCTACATTTATAATAATATTTATAGTTTAAAAGTAACTAGCAACCTAGCATAAAACCTTCTCAGAGCAAGTAGACTATCTCCAGAAAACGGTAGCAGCATAAGTAAATATATCCAGTACAAAGGTAAGAAAAACTACCAGTGGGCGCCAACAACCTGACACGAACCCACTGGCACATATGTATGTCTGCAAGAAGGTACAGAAAACAATCTCACTAACAAGGTAAACGGAACTCCAAAGCCCGGGAGTCCACCAGCAACACCACTGCCTCAGCTAGCCACCAGACCGGCTACAACTCAGAACCTGAGGCATTCCAAAAGAAAACAGAATACCTCAGCAAGCAACAAGGTAAAAACAACTGCATGCAAGAGTCAACCAAAAGGAAGAAGTAATTGAAAAACATGAAGTAGGAAGAGTCACAACTATCCAAAACAGGACAACAAGAAAAACACAACGAGCAAAGGAAGCAGCAACAACCCCACTCAGGAACAACATCCTGCCGGGCCTATTAGGCTACCAAGAGCCAAAAGTGCTGCAAACTACCAAGGAAGAAACTTCTAATACCCTAAACTGTGGGAGGTGGTAGTAGCAAAAACAAACAACGAGGATCCGGATCGAAGGCAAACGCAGTCCCCCAATCCACCATGTCCAAGTCAGCAAGCTCGAGGGTCTACACGTGAAAGCACAAGGGACCTTCCACCCACACATGCCCAGCCCGTACCTGGAGCAAGAAAAACAAGAGTGGCCTTGGCTATATCACACAACTCCACCCTCCTGAAGAGCTATAAACCACCACTACTAACCACGACCCACGATTCGGCCTTTAAGAAGGTAAAGAAAACGACCGACAAGGAAATACCAGAAATATAACAAGAAAACCACTCGGGAACGAAAACAAGGTAAAGGAAGAGTGTTGAAAAGAATCAACACGACAAGGCGCTGAGTGAGACCCACTCAGTGCCTACCTAAACCTTGGCATTGAGTGAGCTAGCCTCACTTAAAGCCAAAACCAAATTCTAACCACAATCCCACTAAGGTAAAACGGAGCTCGATGATTGTCGACCGGAGGTCGATGATAGTCGAACGGCCTAAAGCAGAAACCGAGATCGACGATCTCCATTCAGAGATCGACGATAGTCGAACGATTCTAAGACAGAAGAAAAGGCAGGGAATTTCCAGTACTCGAGTAGTTACCAACTATTCGTGTACCTCGTCCCTCTACTCGAGTAGTCGCCTACTACTCGAGTACCTCAACCCTCTACTCGAGTAGTTGCCTACTACTCGAGTACCTCAACCCGCTACTTGAGTAGTTGCCGACTACTCGAGTATGCTAAAGCCACTACTCGCGTATCTCCAAACCTGCACTCGAGTAGATGCCTACTACTCGAGTAAACCAAACCACTTACTCGAGTATCTCGAGTCCACTACTCGAGTAACCCAAAGCCCCTACTCGAGTAGTTACCTACTACTCGAGTAACTCAAATCCCCTACTCGAGTAGTTACCTACTACTCGAGTAAACCGAAACCCCTACTCGAGTAGTTACCTTCTACTCGAGTAAGCCAAAGCACCTACTCGAGTATCTCGAAACCACTACTCGAGTAACTCAAAACCCCTACTCGAGTAGTTACCTACTACTCGAGTAACTCCAAGGCTAATACTCGAGTATCTTAACCCACTACTCGAGTATCTCAAAGCCACCACTCGAGTATCTACCACCTACTCGAGTACTCCAGAACTAATACTCGAGTAATCCACCTCTACCTCACGAGTAACATACTCCAATACTCGAGTAAAACACTTACTAACTTCTGGAAAAATCACCCCCCCTCCCCTCCTAACACTCCCTCTCGGCTACACCCAAACCAGAGCAAATCTGAACAAAGATAAACGGCATTACGCCGACAAAGTTGGGTTCCATCAGTACAAGTAGGGGGGGGGGGTGTCAATAGGAAGAACTAATTCCTATAGATAGCAATAAATATGAGAACAACAAGGCCTCTAACCTGGGCTAACAGGGATTTCAATTTCAGCAAAAATAATCAAAAAGAAACTTGGCAAGGGCAAGAATACCACTTGCCTCAACTTTTGGCGAAGCACGGACGGCTCTCCTCCTCTTCACACGGAACGAACAGCCGCAGCACCTAGAATTAATCTCACGGCCATTAATGGCTGAAAACTCCAAAACTGAAACCCAAATCTCATCAAAACTCCACGAAAATCGAATATCTTACCGTCAAAACGAAGATCTCGGAGAGAGCAAGACAACGCCATTTTCGGAATCGAATTCCGTCCACGAACAAGCCCGGAATCGCCGACCGAAGGAGGTATAGGATGGGCGGTTTTCTCCTCTGATTTCCGCGAAAAAGGCAGCGACGGCTTCTCTCTCAGGAAAAGAAGAAGAAGAAGTGGGCCGTCACTTCTTAAACAGAGCTTTTATACGAAAAGCTAAACACCGGTTCATCCATAACCGAACCCTAAAACGCCTAATTACTTAATTTCATTAAGTAAATACCAAAATAGGTATAAGCCAAAAATATGGCTGCCACCAAGGCGAGGCAATAACTGCCCAAATAAATTCTCCCGCAGAATTTATTAATCGGTCAAAACCGAAGGGCTACAGAACAAGCCAAATCAATTTAATTAATTGATCACAAATACTAATAACACACCAAACGAAACGAAAACCGAATCACCTCGGAATTCGACGAAATTCGCACCGTTGCTAAATACCCATGCTACGAACACAACGACGTAGTCGAAATTAACTTTCGACGAACAGAACTTGAGTTATACCCAAACAAACCCAAACACAAACATCCCCCCGAGAGGCCACACCGGGTCACCCAAAACGACTCGGCTTGCTAGGGAGATCTTGCCAACAGGCTATAAAACAGGGCACTCAGTTCAAAGGAGCTAAACCATACTCCACACATGGCACAAGCCACGGAAACGCGTCATCGTAACGCCAACGAGAATACAAATGAACGCAGGAAAATCGGGGGCGTTACAGGGGGGGGGGCGAGTACCCCTCACTCATTTCCACATCAGAAGAGACCGTGTTGTAACCTACAAGGTTAAAGTTAGAGGGAGCCGGCGATTGATAAATGGCCTAGAAGCAAAAGAGTTACCAGGCGTCGGCACGACACTCGCATCATTAGCGGGTCGAGAAGAGCCCGGCCGACCCTGGAATGCAGGTCCTCCCGGGGCGACGAACGGTTTCCCCAGACCCGGGGGCCTTGGCGACGAGGAAGATGCAGGAGGAAGATGCGCCGGAAGGGAAGGACTGACGGCCCGACTCGTCGCCTTCAGGGGAGATTTCCCTGACCCCCCTTCATCCACTCCGACGTCTTGAAGCATCTCCTGCCAAAAAGAGAAAGTCAGGTGGAACGGCGGATCGGACAAAGTGATCTCCTATCGAAGGAACAACCTCGGCATCGCCGGCCGAGCCAGAGGTAGGATCAACATCCGGTCGGGAGCGCCGAACGTTCTTTCCTTTCACCGGCTTGAAAAGAGGACCGGACGCTCCCCGCGCTAGCCACGGGGCGGCTTCTAGGGCAGCCTCCCGGGCGCCCTCCCTCGCAGCCGCCAATCGGGCCCGTATCTCCTCAGACGTAGGCATCTCTCAGCTATGAGCAATGGGAAAATGCCAGGAAAAAGTGGTGGTCTTCCAAAAGCCCGACAACTTATTTATAGAGCCAGGGTGGGACCCTTCATCAAAGATTCCCTCCAGCTCAGCAGTACTTCTGCCGGACACGTAGGGTTGGATGTTTCTTTCCGAGCTTCTGCGAAGCCCGTAAAGAGCGGGGATTGTGTACAACCCCGTGTCCGCCGGAGGATCTTAGACCCCTCTACCCGCTCCTTTAGGCGGGCCAGCCCCGACCCGCTCCTTTAGGCGGGCAAGCCCCGACCCGCTCCTTTAGGCGGGCCAGCCCCGACCCGCTCCTTTAGGCGGGCCAGCCCCGACCCGCGTTTCTCGGTTATCAGGTCGGGACGGACTGCGCATAGTTGGTCAGGACAGCGGGATTAGGCTGTTGGCAGACCATCCCTAGGGGTCTTTCAGTAATTTCAAGCCATCAGAGGTTAGTTATTGGCAGGCCATCTTCTAAAAACTATAAATAGGACTCAAGGGGTACCTCAGAGAGGAAGGACTGGTCTCCCAGTCTTTCAGTGTTCTCTGAGATACCTTAGCCCGACCTTTTTGGCTAAGGAGGGGAAGCGCTCTGAGATCTTCCGGGTTTGTGGTGGGACCTCCGCGCCGGGCCCTTGGTCTAGTCCTCTGTTCTTTCCTTCTCTTTGGTTGCTTTTCTTGCAGGAACGAAGTAGGTGTGCGACCACCCCTTCCCCAAGGGTGAACTCCACAGAGACCGATCTTTCGGTTTCAACAACTCAGATCCAAATACTGGATCCTACACTCAGGCAAATCTGCTCTACCTCAGGCACAAAGCCCTTACAACTCAGATCCAAAAGGATCCTACATAAATGAAATTGATTTGTATTAATTTGACACAGAGATATTTCTCCGTGTCTTCTTCCTGAGCTGAGTTATCTCAGCCCTAACTATCTTCACAGCAGCAGGAAGATGCTCTCCAGTAAATAGTTTCCTCTGCTGGAAGTATCTCAGAAATATGCTTCTGAACTTTCTGTAGAATACTGAAGACTTGACTGATCTTAAGTTCTTCAGATAGCTAACATAAACCTGGAAAAAACTGAAGGATCTTCTTCTCTTTCTTTATCAGAAGCTCATCTGAACTTACTGTAGCAGAAGAAATTGCTACAACTATCTGGAATGAACTTTTAGTTCAGCTGGACCGACTTCAAGATTTTAGCTCGGCAGCAATGGCGAGGAAGAAGAAGTCCAGCCGCACTTTGGGAAAAGAAAGAAACTATAAAAGTTAAGTTCTTCCTTCTAAAGCTGTCCCTTTTATCTTCCACCGATTAACGACTCCAAGAAGCAGTGGGGACCACCTACAGTTGACAGCTGCAACTTGCTTTAACGAAAGATGTACATTAGAGTGCTGGCGCTATTTGTCGTGTTCTATAGCTTTCCCGCAACTATTTTGAACTCTGTTTACTTTTGTTGACTTTGGCTAACTTCATCAGTTATGGACTTAGCCAATTTCTCAAATCCACTCCAAGCATTGAGTGCGTTGAGTGAACAAGCTTCACTCAATGATTCTGGACTTAGCTAATCTTTTTCTTCCTTAGGCATTGAGTGCGTTGAGTGAACAAGCTTCACTCAATGCCAAAACCCTTAGTAAACTTTCTGAACTATTCTGCATCTTAGGCGTTGAGAGCATTGAGTGAACCTTCATCACTCAATGCTTTCTGACAGCTCATCATTCTGCTTCTAGGCATTGAGAGCATTGAGTGAGCCTTCCTCACTCAACGCCTCAAGACTTAGCCCAAATCTGACTTTCATAGTCCAATATAATCTGCACGATTAGGTATTGAGAGTGTTGAGTGAACTAGCTTCACTCAACGCTTTTATACTTAGCTACTACTTTGAAGTCTGTCAGCTTGCTAAGGTGTTAAGAGCGTTGAGTGATGCTTCATCACCCAACACTTTTGTTGTCTGGTGTTGAGAGCATCGAGTGAAGCTTCATCACTCAATGCTTTTGTACTTAACCGCTTTCTGTCATCTTTCTTCTTAGGCTTTATCATCACACGATGCCTTCTGTTTTGGTGATGAGTGAGGCTTGTTCACTCGACGCTTCTAGACTTAGTCGAATATTCAGCACGCTAATACTCAGGCTTTGACAGATTCAGCTATACTCGACGATTCTTGATATATGACGTTGAATGAATTTCCATTACTCAATGCCCGCGGACTTGGCCATAGAATTGCTTTGCAGACTGCATGGCTTTGTCTGTCCATAACTAACTCAGCGTTGTTTGGCATCTTGCATTGAGTAAACTGGCTTCACTCAAAGCCTGTTGACTTAGGCAATTTTCAGCCTATGCAGCATCCTCCCTTGTATCTGGCGTTGAGTGAACTGGCTTCACTCAACGCCTGTGGACTTAGACAGATTTCTGTCTCTCCACATCTTTACTTTGTGACCACCTGTCACATCTCTTGGAATATCTGTCCTATCATATTACAAGGACAAACTTGCATGCATGAACTTGAACATACATTAAATACAACAATGTGAATATCATTGACATGTTTGACTTCTACAAATCTGACTTCTACAAGTCTAGGACATTATGGGAAATGGACCCAACGCCAGGGCATGCCCTGTGAAGGGCTCTTGAGGGCACTAGGAACTATGATGGGTTGAAGCCCAAAGCTCCCTTTCTCAAGGCACTTACTTTATGAGTATCTATTTATTACCAAACCTTTTTCCCACGTTGCCTTTTTAGCTAATCTTATGTGGATTTATATTCCTTGGAAGAAGACGATACTCCGTCGACCTCGAGCATAACCCCATCTCCATGTTTCCCAAAATACTTAGGGTTTTTGCCCTAAGGGTGACCTCATCAAGACTCCACCCAACAAGGTGCACTCACTATATCTCCACCCATGTATGGCCTACATTTCTATGCTGAATACTTGAATTTACTATATGCAGACCAAGTGATCTATCCTGAGCATATGAAAGTAAATACTCAAGATTACCTTGCTTACAACCTTATAACTATTACTGGGGCTCTACCATGACTTGTAGAGCCCAAAACCAGACTTGGTATTTTTCCTAATTAAATCAGCCTTTAAGTAATTTTTCGTAAATCATAAATCCCTATGATTTTGAACACAATGTATAAAATTATGACATGCAAGAATCCCACCAAAATTTCCAGAGCTTCCTATTGACTAATTAACATAAAGGTATGTGCTTCATAATTTTCAAGAAATGATTTCTACCATAAACCAAAATATAATCTTTTTGATCTTAACAATAATTAACAAAGTGACTAAAAGATTTAATCATCCAAAAATAATAATAAAATTACCATAGGTCAAATATGATTAGAAAGTATCACTGCACAAATTTCATCATCTTTAAATTTCTTATTGCTATATAAATAAATTGATGAATAAAATAACTCCTATGACACTTTATAAAGAAACTTCTATTTAATCTCTTTCAAAAATTACAATAAAATTAACAGGGCATAGTTGTAATCAAAAAAGTTTACCGACCAGGTTTCATAATTTTCTAGTACCTAGTTTGTCCTAAAACTATTTATTTCTTAATTTAATAATTTCGAAAATTACAAAGAGAGTACCATAATTCTTCAATAAAAATTTCAATAAAATTTGTGAACATAAATAACTTAATAAAAAACCCATTTTCCATGTTTCATGATCATTCAACACTAGGTAGATATGTATTTTACACTTGATAGGAAAGTTCATATTCTTATTAATAAGTGATTCGTGGGAGAGAATTACTCATAAAATTCTAATTAAATTATCCAAGGTGTCTCTCCACCCAGTGAAACTACCTACAAAGTCTTGAGCCAAGACTTGAAGATTTGACCCTATTTCCTTCATTAACCCTAATAGCCAACCCTAAGGTTTGAACTAGGGTTTCATGATATTCCAACCCTAAATACTTTATGATATCCATGTTCATGATCATTAAACACTAGGTAGACTTGTATTTTACACTTGATAGGAAAGTTCATATTCTTATTAATAAGTGATTCGTGGGAGAGAATTACTCATAAAATTCTAATTAAATTATCAAAGGTGTCTCTCCACCCAATGAAACTACCTACAAAGTCTTGAGCCAAGACTTGAAGATTTGACCCTATTTCCTTCATTAACCCTAATAGCCAACCCTAAGGTTTGAACTAGGGTTTCATGATATTCAAACCCTAAATACTTCTACAATTATTTCTTGGGATATTCCAAGTGATAATATGTCAAGGGCCAGGGTTTTACCTTGTTTAGTTGAAGGGTTGATCACTCAACCACTCTAAGTGCACTTATTGAAGCACTAAGCCTATTAACTTTAAATGGCCAACATTACACACCAAGTTACCCGACCAAATCAACTCCAAATGGGATGATATATTTTTTCTTAGCCTTATAATATCCCCTCTGGTTACCCACCGGAGTTTGGGAAAAAATTGAGGTCCATTGACCCAATTTGAATTACATATATGAATTATTAAATTATTACAAAAACTATAGAAAAATCATCTCCAAAAATTTTGATTTTTAGATATGTTGTAGACCATGGCCAGAACAACCTATGGTCAAAATTTCAATCCATTTGACTGAGTGGGCCACTGGGGGAACTCATTTAAATTTGTGGTTAGACTTTGGACACCTTGCACCAAAAGTATGCTCAGGGAGATACAGTAGTCAAAAGGGTTGATTTAAATTTTGTATTAAACTAGACGCCAAGAGCTAGGTTTTCTATGTTGGACATATTTACAAAAAATACATCTAGGGGTTTTTAATAATTAAGACAATGAGACTGAAATATTTTTACAGAATTGAATTAATATATATAAATAAATAATTGGCATGCGCTTATTGATCAAGGCCAACTTGACGGCTCCTGGTCATCATCCCCGATGATCCAACAGCCTAGATTGCTTCTTCCTGGAGGTTTTCAAACTCAAATTTCCGGCCACCCGGCCACCTCCCTGGCCGGCCACCACCACTACCACCTCCGTTGAGGTGGTGGCTATCGCCTGGCTGTGGAACGGCCGCCGGAGGGGCCCTTTCTGGCGAACCCGAGGGGTTGTTTTTTCATGGAAATTCGCTTATTTTCTCCTCACTGATCGGGCTCGTATGAGCCTGATATCTTTACCTTTTGATTTACAGATCTAGCACAGAGGAGAAGGATAAGGATTAAACCTTCAGGCGGGCTTGGCGGCGTATGTGATGGTGATGTGACATGGCCGGCAATGTCAAGCTTCTTCCTTGTCGAATTCTCTATTCTCCTCCTAAACCAGTGATGTAACGGTCCATTTTGATTACTTGGAAGATTTTAAAGCGTTGGAGTGGTTGTTTTGGGAAGAGGGAGAGGCTATTCTTGAATATCCATTAATGCCCATGAAGGGGGATGTTCATCCATGGTGGATTGGTGCCTCTTCATATGCTGGGCTGGCTAGAATTGATGTCAAACTCTTCCCAAAGGTCGGTGGAGATGCATGGAACCTAAGGGAAGGGGAGGGAGAAAGCCTCTTTGCATTTCACCATTAACTACCCTCTTTATCTTCCTCCCTTAAATGGAAAACTCCACCTTCTCTCTCCTAGTCAACACCTCAAGAAATTGAGTGCCTCTTTAGATAATTTCCACTTGCTAAAGTTAGCGGGCCATTACATTTGGGCCTAGCCCAATTAGATTGGAGTTGGGCCTAGTTTCCCCACATTGAGCTTTGTTTAACCAAGGTTGACTTGGATGGTTTGACTTGGTCAAATAGGTTGGTTAACTGGTCAGCTAGTTATCTTGAGTCCATGGCAACATCCAAGTCCATTTGTCGCTTGATGTAATCAACTTAGGTCAAATTAGGGCAATTTGACATAACTAGGGTTAAGGTTGACCCTGGTTAGCTTGACCCCTTAAGTTGGCACCAAATGGGTTGTATTGGTTTTCAAGGGTCCCTATGAGGTTGAAAGTGGTATGGTGGGGTCAAGTAATCATGTTGGGAGTCATTGGCTAAACCCTATCTTAGGTGTCCAGAAACTACTATTTGCAGACGAAGGTGCTTTCACCTATCTACATAGGCACCCATGGTTCTCTTAATCCTCTTAGAGCTTCTTCATGACCTAATCATGACAAAAACTTCCTAGGGGTCTGGTTATTTGTGGGATGTTAAAAATCCCAATACATAAAAATAAAAATTTCGTCCCCGAAAAAAAGACTTGGCCTATGGGGTTTACACTGAAAGTTAAAGGATATGAAATTCTTTGGTAAAAAGGTTATACCTGCAATGAAGTGTTTCAGATACTTCTGCTGCATAAGGTCCAGAGGCTCCTAGGTGTGCTCCTCCTGTCCATGATTTGACCACAGGACCTTGACCAGCGGAACATTTTTTCATCGCAAGACTCGTACCTCTGTATCGTCTATCCTGATTGGCTTTAAGCAGACTGATCGGTCAAATACTACTGGGCCAACCATAGTGGAAATTTGTTGCTCTGGCCATAGGAGAGCCCTCCTAAGAGAAGAGATATGGAAGACATCATATAATCCTGTAAACTCGGGTGGTAGCTCCAGTCTATATGCCAAGGGGCCGATTCTCTCCAGAATCCTATAGGGCCCCATAAATCTTGGACTGAGTTTATTTCGTCTGCGAACCCGCGTGACTCCATGCATCAAGCGTATCTTCAAGAATACCAAATCACCAACCTTAAACTCCACCTATCAATGACGCACTTCATAGTATTTATTTTGTCTACTTTGGGCTTCCAGCATCCTATCCTGAATCAGTCGAACCGAAGCATCTGTATCCTCCACAAACTACGAGCCAAGTGCCTTTAAATCCCTATCCTGGATCCAAGATAGTTGAGAACTGCACCTCCGTCCATATAATACCTCATAAGGAGCCATGACTATGCTAGAATGATGACTGTTGTTATAGGAAAACTTGATAAGCGGTAACAGTCTCTCCCATGGATCCCCACTATCCAAGATACATAGGCGTAAGAGATTCTCAAATGTTTGATTTGTACGCTCCATTTTCCTATACGTCTAGGGGTATAATGCAGTGCTAAAGGTCAGTCGGGAGCCCAAGTAAGCCTGAACTACTCTCCACTCCTTGGACATTAACCGCACATCATGATCTGATACAATCGTCCCGGGAACACAATGATAACGGACAAACTGCTCCACAAATCTCCGTACTAGAATTCCGAACAGGATGTCCTTCCTGACTGGGACAAATCGAGCAACCTTCGTTAGTCTGTCAACAATCACCCAAATGGAATCATTTCCTGCATGGGAGTGAGACAGTCTGTTTATGAAGTCTATTGTGACGTCATCAAACTTTGACTCAGGCACCGGTAGTGGCTGAAGTAACCCCGCCGGGCTCTTGCATTCAGCCTTCACATGCTGGCAAGTCTTGCAATGAGTCACAAAGTGGATAATCTCCTTCTTCATACCTGGCTATTACATGGTCTTCTTCAGATCGATAGTCATCTTTGTGATCCTCGGGTGCACTGAGTACCTACTAGTGTGTGTTTCAGTCAAAATATCCTCACGTATGTTGGAACACCCTATTACTTATTTGGGCTAGGATCACTATTATATATTTAGGATGTTTAGTTTGACCCAACTTGTATAGATTAGGGTCATAGGATTATTTCCAGGGTTGTTACTTCAGAAGGAATCCAGAGAAGTTCAGTTTGACGAACACAGAATTCAGATCGATGAATGACGAGCTCAGTTCGACGAACACCGAGTTTAGTTCGACGAACTGAAGTTTCTAACTCTGAGTTTAGCTCGACGAAGGCTGAGCTCCATTCGACGAACTCTGATCTCAACTCAGAAGCTTAGCTCGACGAAAGCCAAGCTCAGTTCGACAAACTCTGAGCTCAGATCGACGAAACAGAAAACTCAGTTCGACGAACTCCAGGCTCAGTTCGTCGAATTCCTTGATGTGTTTGACGATCAGGCAGTTTTTATATTCAGAGGCAGAATGTTTTCAAAAGCTTAATTTCAATCAGTTACAACTCTGATATTTAATGCTAAATATTCTAATTGAATATAGCTATTTAAGGAAGCATTAAATATGGATTTATCACAGAGTTTTAATTATAATTAACTCCAAGGGCAATTACAATTCTCAGAGATTCTTCAGGCATTTCAGAATGGTTTTAATTCAAATGTTTGAATTCCTTTCCGATATTATATATTCAGAAGATTGCTACTTAATGGGGTAACATATAATGTGGTTACAGTTTTAGGAGTGACAATATCAATATAGATCAACACATATATAGATATAGATATTCTGCTTCTGAGACTTCTAGTGCAAAATCTTCAATCAATCAGAAACAAGAAGGACTACACCCTTAAGAAAAGTTCCCTCTCCTAATCTCAAATCTCTATTCAAATCAGGGGGAGCTTTTTGCATCATCATCCACTAAAGTCTTCTCAGAGATATTTTACAGAGAAGACAACATCATTTCTTATAGTTTATTTCTAAACTGTGTACATGATTTTTAACTCCCTTCAAAAGTTAACGCTTGGTTCCTAAATCACCTGATCAAAAGACATAAGCTTGGTTTTTGGGCACATGGTCAAAAGCTTAAAGGGTTGCCAGATCTCCCTTAGAAAATAGATCTTCTGGTGGCAGGGCACCTGATAAAAAACCTGTACTGGTTACTTACCAGGGTGGTAAAAGAGTAGACGTACCCAGATTTATTGGGGATCTACTATAAAAATCCTTGTATCATCTGTGATTGCTTTACTTTCTATTGTGTGTTGTGATTTTCATATATATATATATCACTTACTTTAAATCTGCTATAAAAAAATTAAAGTTTTTTAAAATACTCTATTCACCCCCTTTAGAGTAAAGTTAGATCTATCCCTCACTTTCCATTGTTATTAGAGGTTGGTTAATTGGTTTTGCAGGCTAACACAACAACCAACAAATCTGATAGATCTTATTTTACCAAGAAATTTATCATGGCACAAAATAAAGATTATTCAAGCACTAGACCTCATGTTTGAAATCTAAATAAGTTTGCACTATGGCAGACAAGGATTAGATTAAATATAAATTCTATTGATGAGGATATCTACAATTCTATTTTGATAGAACCACATCTACCACTTGCAAAAAGAAGCACCAGTGATGTACCTCCACCAGAATTGACAGAGGCTCGGAGAAAAGCAAAAATTGTTGATGCAAAGGCTATGAATATACTAGTCCAGACAATATCTGATGATATTTTTCAAAAGGTTTCTGAATGCACCTCAGCAAAAGCTATCTGGGACTCCCTTATAATAATGATAGCTGGATCAGCAAATTATAGAAAAGATAGAAGATCTCACCTGATTTCTCAATATGAGAATTTAAAAAGGGGTGAAATTGAATCTATTGCTGAGATGTATACAAGACTCAGTCTCATAATTAATGAACTAAAGACCTTGGAGAAGGATATCACTTTGATAGAAGTCAATGACAAAATTCTCATGTGTTTCCCTAGCACATGGGATTCAAGAATCTGGCCAATTAGAGAAGACAAAAGTGTAAATGAAATCTCAACAGAAACCTTATTGGACAAGCTCAAATCCTATGAGCAGCTCATCAAAATAAGAGAAGCTGAATAAAAGACTTTACTCTTAGTAAAGAAAGAGAAAAGTATTGCTTTCCAAGCTACTAAGGAGGAAGAATAACTTCTAGAGAATGAAGAACTTATGAGTCTTTTGGCAAAGAGATTTTACAAAATGGCCAGAAAGGACTTTAGGAGAAGATCTTCAAGGAACAAAGACCCACCAAGGTATGACAAAACACTAACTAAAGAAATTGTTTATTATGGTTGTAGGAAACCAAGACACATTCTTCTAGAGTGTCCTGAAATTCAAAAGAAAGAAAAGAAGAAGGAGAAAGACTACAAGAAGCACTCCAACAAACCCTCTTCTGGTAAACACAAACAAAAGGAGAGAGGCTTTATAGCTGAAACATGGAGTGAATCAGATACTGAATCTTCATTTAGTTCAAGTGAAGATGAAGAAGAATCAAAAGCTAAAGAAGTCTGTCTGATTGTAATTAATGCATCATGCAACAATTCTGATGATGAATCTGAGTCTGAGGAAGACCAGGTAATTTCTATCTTTGATTTTACTTAAGAACAATTTAAAAAATATTTTAAATTACTTTGAAAAGATTTAATACAATCTGAGAAGGAATTAAAATTTCTCAGAGAAAAATTAATTGAATTAAACAGACTATCTTCAAAAAATATTAAACTTGAAGAAGATGTGAAAATTCTTAAGGCACACGTAGTTTTTTTAGAAAACAAATTATCTGAGGTAAAGAAGTTTGAAGAATCTCTTAATGGGAGAAATATCAAATTGATGAACATCACAAGTACAGTCAATGCCAGACTAAATGGTAAACTTGGCTTAGGAGCTTCATCTAGTCAACCTCACCTTCTTTAGAAGAATATTTTAACTACCCCTGTCAAATTCATATCTGCTAAAAGAAAAGAAATATTAGAAATTACTAATAAAGAAACTGAAGTTTTTCCAAAGAATGTTCTAAAACAAAATAAAATTTTCAGAAAAATTATGTTCAACAAAATTCGTCAAACCGAGATCGACGAAATCAATATTATTCGTCGAACAACGATCGACGAACTCGGAAAATAGGATTTGAGTATAACTATTCAACGAATGGTGTTCGAAGAAATCAATATGATTCGTCGAACAGAGATCCATGAACTCTGAACACATAAAATGAATATTAATATTCTGTGAATGGAGCTCAATGAACTCACTATAATTTGTCGAACAAAGCTCGACGAAATCAGTATATTTCGTAGAACTCAAAATTTTCAAATAGAAATTTTATTCCTTTTCAAAAGAATAATCAAACACAAAGATTGGAAAATCCTTTTACTTAGTGGATCATTCCTTCTAGGAGATATCATCCACTTGGTTATAGAGATCAACCTGAATGTTCTTATATTTCAAATTATTAAGAAAGAAAACTAGAACCCATGGAAATCTGGGTCAAGAACACCTAATTTGTTTTATATAGGAAAAGAACCATCCTACCACAGAGGAACAGTGGTATTTGGATAGTGGATGCTCAAAACACATGATAGGAAGAAAGGCTAACCTAAGAGACTTCAAAGCAACGCTTGGACCAAAAGTCATTTTTGGAGATTCCAACCGTGGACAGACAGATGGCTATGGCAATGCCAAAGTTAGAGTAGTTATCTTCAGAAAGGTAGCTTATGTGAAAGGTCTTAAGCATAACCTTATCTCCATCAGTCAACTATGTGATGAAGGTTATTAGGTATCTTTTGATTAAGCTTTATGTTTTATTAAATCTGATAAAAACAAAATTGTTTTAACTGGAGTTAGACAAGTTAACATTTATTTAGTCAACTTTAACTCGGCTAAATCAGAAATATTTTTATTGAATCAAATTAGTAAATCGAATGAACTTTGGCATAAAAGACTAGGACATTTAAACCTTAGAACTATTGCTAAATTATCTAAGGATAACCTTATCAGAGGACAACCTTCTAGTTCCTACAAGAAAGAAGGACTTTGTAGGGCTTATCAATTAGCTAAGCAAACTAAAAATAGTTTTAAATCCATATCTAAGGGTGATTCACCCAAAATTTTGTATTTGCTACAAATGGACCTTTTTGAACCTATTGCAATACAAAGTTTGGGAAGAAAGTCATACACTTTAGTGATTATTGATGATTTCTCTAGATTCACTTGGGTGTTTTTTCTTAAAAACAAGTCAGATAACTTTAAAGTTCTTACAGACTTTCTTAGGAATATCAAGATTGAGTACTCTACACAGATTGCATTGATCAGAAGTGATCATGGCACTGAGTTTGAATATCTTCTGATGAAAGAATTCTGTGAGAAAGAAGACATTAGGCAATGTTTCTCTACTCCTTGAACTCCTCAACAAAAAGGGGTAGCTGAAAGGAAAAATAGAACCCTAATTGAATTTGCTGGAACATTACTTGCAGATGCTTATTTACCCCTATCCTTTTGTGTAGAGGAAGTAAGCACATCAAATTATGTTCTTAACAGAAGTCTCATTCATAAACTAAAATGTAAGACTTCTTATGAATTACTTAAAAAAAAGAAACCTAAAGTAAATTATTTTAAAGTTTTTGGGTGTAGATGTTATATTCACAATAATGATAAGAAATACTTAAGAAAATTTGAAGCCAAAGCTACAGATGGAATATTTCTTAGATATTCCCTTGATAGCAAGGCTTATAGGATCTTTAATAAATCTACCCTTAAAATAGAAGAATCTATACATGTATCTTTTGATGAAGCTAACATGTTTTATAAGGATAAGAACACTTCTACCATAGACTCTTTTCAGGTACCACTTCTGTGTGAGAAGTTAGATGAACTAAACCTTAAGCAAGAGGAAACCGTATATCCTTCTCAACAGATTGCTGAAGACAGTGATGAAGAAAATCATGAAGTTTAAGTTGAACAAACAATTGCTAATGAAATTCCACAAGAGGAATTAACGACACAAGTTATTAAACAACCAACTCCATGTGTTGATTTTGTCACACTTAGAGATCATCCTAGATCTTAAGTAATTGGAGACATATCAGCTGGTGGGCAAACAATGCATCAACTCAATCAAGATCAGATGCATACTTGTTTTCTATCTCAGATTGAATCTCTATCCATAAAAGATATAGAACAAGATCCCCACTGGATCATTGCAATGCAAGAGGAACTCAATCAGTTTGAGAGATATAAAGTTTGGGACTTAGTTCCAAGACCCAAAGACTATCCATTCATTGGAACCAAATGGGTCTTCAGGAATAAATTGGATGCTCAAGGAGTCATAGTAAGAAATAAAGCTAGATTAGTAGCTCAAGGATACTCATAGGAGGAAGGAAAAGATTATGATCAGACATTTGCTCCTATTGCAAGATTAGAAACTATCATAATATTTCTTGCTTTTGCAGCATTCAAGAAATTTAAGGTATATCAGATGGATGTGAAGAGTGCATTTCTGAATGGAGAACTCAAAGAGGAAGTTTATGTTGAATAACCTCTAGGTTTTATCTCTTCAACTTATTCTACTAATGTCTTTAAACTTAATAAAGCTCTTTATGGTCTTAAACAAGCTCCATGATTTTAGTATTAGACTTTTGCTAGTTTCTTATTATAACATAAATTTTGTAAAGGCATGGTAGATAAAAATTTATTTTTTTAGACATAATGAAACCAAAATTATACTAGTTCAAATATATTTTGATGATATAATTTTTGGTTCTACTGATTCCAAACTTTGCAAAAGGTTTTCTGACCTAATGGATTCAAAGTTTGAAATGAGTAGCATGGGTGAATTATCTTACTTCCTTGGCTTACAAGTGAAGCAAACACCTGATGGCATTTTCATATCTCAATCTAAATATGCTAAAGAGCTAACTAAAAGATTTGGCATGTCAGATGCCTTAGCTATGAAAACGCCCATGCCCTCTAATGCTATAGTTGATAATGATGAACATGGCAAACCTGTTGATCAGAACACATATAGAGCAATCATTGGGTCTCTATTGTATTTAACAGTTAGTAGACTAGATATTATATTTGTAACCTATATTTGTGCTACGTTTCAAGTTAATTCTAAAGAATCCCACCTTATTTTAATAAAAAGAAATTTAAGATATATAAAGGGTTATCCTAATCTAGGACTCTGGTATCCTACTGAGTCAGGATTTGAATTAACTGGATTCACAAATGTAGACTATGCTGGATGCAAAGTTGATAGAAAAAGAATATCAGGAACTTGTCAGTTTCTTGGTGATAGGCTTGGGTCATGGTTTTGCAAGAAGCAAACATCTGTATTTAATTCAACCACTGAAGCTGAATATATTGCAGCAGGTAGTTTTTGTTCACAGATTTTATGGATTCAAAATCAGTTACAAGATTATGGTTATAACTTAAATAATTCAACAATATTTTGTGATAATACTAGTGCAATTTCTATTACACAGAATCCAGTCCTTCATAGTAGGACTAATCACATAGAAATAAGGCATAATTTTATCAGAGACAATGTAGATAAAAATTAAATTAGCCTAGAATTTATTTCTACTGATTTTCAAAGAGCTGACATTTTCACCAAACCCTTAGATGAAAAGAAACATATTTTCTTCTTAAATTAGTTAGGAATGATTAATGACGAGTCTTTAAATTGATTTTTGTTTTGAGATCGATGAATTGTGCACCTTTCGTCAAACAAAGATCGACGAATTGTGAACTTTTCATGAAACGTTCGTCGAATGCGGATCGACAAACTTTCTTTGTGAAACTTTCGTCGAACGAAGATCAATGAATTAGTTTTGAGTATATTTCGTCGAACGGAGCTCGACGAATTGTATTCCTTTCATAAAACCTCCCGTCGAATGGAGATCGAAAAATTGTATTTCTTTTGTGATTTTTCATCGAATAGAGTTCAATGTTTTGATTTTCGTCGGTTGGAGTTCGCCTTTTCGACTTCCAAAAATTTATATTTAGGTTTTCATCGAACTCTATCCCGCGCATTCTCCATTTCTATTGCACTTGGTTTCTGTTTTGCAGGCTAATGGCGATTTCACAAGCAATCTTATTTGTAATGAAATTTGATGCAGGTTTCGACATCGACATGGAATCATTTTCTCATTCAGATCAAGTTTTCCAGGATATTTTGAAACTTTTTGAGGCACAGAATTTGCGACACTTTATGACTACCAGAATCAAACTCCCAGTCACAGAGGTTAAGGAATGGATCCACACCGCAAAAGTTCTTGATACCACAATAATTGGATCAATCACAGGCAATCAGGTTCCTCTAACACCTGAAATTTTATCTGAAATTTTCAGTTTTATCAATGGAGAAGACGATATAGAGTTATTTATTACTGAATTTTATATAATGCTAGATATATTGGGTCACTCTCAAGGAAACCCTAATCATTTATTGAATTTTTTTAATTGAATATATGTTTTTAGCTGATGTGGTTGGAAAGGTTCTTTTGGACAAACATTCAGCCCACGACTATGTTACCAGGCACCAATTTCTGTTTATGTGTGCCTTGGTTGATCAAAAAACTATTAACTGGGGGTCAATTCTATTTGATTCCATAAAGAAGAAGGTTAACAACAAGTCTGGAGGATATGGCAGGATACTGGGCATTTTCCTACAGACTAAGTGTCCAGAGCTTTTGGTCTCTCAGACCAGTCATTTTAATGCCTCCAAGAGGATTACCTCTGCCCTATTTTGAAAATGGGAGAGGGTGATTCCCAAGCCTTCCAGGGCTGCACCCTCTAGGGTTGCTTCTGAAAGCACCAGGGTTGTCCCAACCACTCTCACTACCATAGAAGAGGTTTCTGCTCCTCTTGTTTCTTCTCCTTTACCACCTCCTCACCATTCACCTAGACCTTCCATACCTCCTTCTCTACAAAATACTTTACCTGAAGCTTTTCCATCCACATCCTTCCATACAAATTCCCCAATTCCTCAGTCACCTCATCCGTCACAACCTTCATCTCCACTTCTTTCTTCTCCACCTCATTTCTCTCTATTTCCTTCATCTTCACAATAATTATCTCCAACACATTCATCACCAATCTCCACCTCACTCACTCATCCAGGAAATCATTCCTAATGACATTTCCCCTACCATCAATCTTACATCTATACAACAGTCATCTTTCCTATGTCCAAGCTGTGCTGACAATTCAATTCCATCTACTTCCATTCCATCCTCTGCATCTACTCAGGCTCCACTTGAGTTTATGTATCTTGATTTCTCTTCCATTACTTCTAACCTTCTTGAATTCATCACTCCAACTCTAAAGAAACTCTTGGATGAAGCCTTGGATCCTGTTCTGTCTTCTATAGCAGAACTTTCTTCTAAAATTGACTCTTCCCTTTTTGTCCCTTCTTTTGGGGGCCTAGATTCAGGTCTCCCTGGATCTAGGCAGAGGGAGATGTTTCATGAAGAAGCTCTAAATACTGCAGTTTCAATTTCAGCCAATGCAGAAGCTCTAAAGGTTACAGCAGCAACAGTTTTTGTTGAATTACAGGATTCAGAAATGATTGAAGTTATTTCAGTTGAGGATGAGTTGATAGCAGTTATAGAAGTTATTACTGTTAGTGATGTTTTTATTCATCCCACAGTTGATTTACATTCTTTGTTATCTATTTTTTAAATTCTGCCTAGTTATCTTCATGCTTTACCAGTTTTTAAAGAAGATTATTCTAGAGCTATAGTGTGTTACTCTGCTCTTGTTGATCCTTAAGTCTTAGAACATCTAAGGACCAGACTCAAAGATTTTATGGAGAAGGATTATAA
The DNA here is from genome assembly GCA_039513925.1 of Platanthera zijinensis. Classification (NCBI taxonomy): domain Eukaryota; kingdom Viridiplantae; phylum Streptophyta; class Magnoliopsida; order Asparagales; family Orchidaceae; genus Platanthera; species Platanthera zijinensis. The sequence continues at coordinate 149,491,424 of CM077088.1, forward strand.
TAAATATATTGAACCAGTCTCACAACCTATCTTAATTAATGATATTATAGATATTTTAGAGCAGGATTTCTCCCCTCCTATGTAGGATGAAACTCCTATGCCAAGTTTTGATGATCTTCTTAATGAAGATATGGAAGAAGTAGCTAATATAGCTGATGTATATAAACAACCAGAGGATCATACTAATTTTTATAAACAAATAGATGCTTTATATGAGCAAGGTTCAACAGAAGAAACTAATGATCATGCAGTGTCTGATGATTCAAAAGACTCAGGTTCTAAGAAGAGAAAGTTAAGCAAGAAGGCTCCAGTCAAGGTTGCTCCTCAACCTTCATCAACTGTAGACATTCCATATTACATTATGCATTTAATAACTCTCTCTCTCTCCAGATCTTCCACATTGGATGAGGTATTCCAAAAATGAGCGGAAGAATAGGAAGAAGATGAAGAGGTATCTTTCTCCACCAAAGTCTTGGAGAGGACCTCCTCCTCCTCTAGCTGTAGGATCAACTAGTAATGTTTCTTTATCTCAGAGGCCTATTTTTTTACTCTAGATAATCTCGGGGAGGCAAGACATACCTATAAAGTATGAATCTTATAATAACCAGAGTAGTCAACAACAGTCAAGCTAAGAAAGGCCAGCTTCAACAATATTTGATCTGGAGCTAGATCTTGTGTATAGAATAGCAAGGTTCAACAAGCAAGTTGCTCTATCTTAGATTAAGAAAGCCAGGGGAGAAGGTAAGGACACTTCATAATTCTCTACCATGTCCTACAGGAAACGAGAACCGGATAGATATCAAAATAAAAGTCTATTTAATGTTGACAAATATATGAGTTTGCATCCTGAAGCACTAGTTCCAAGAAACTCTTCTCTGAAGATCATAGGTTCTCAAGACTTAAAGATGAGCAAAAGGGAAGCTGAAGATCCATCCATAAAGTTGATCTTTACCAAATCATCTTTAGATTCTCCATCAGCTACTCCACAGAAGGACTCTTAAATTTTTGTTTATGCCTTTAAACATTGTTGTTATTTATAAACTTTCTCAAAGCACCTTTTATATATCTGCTGAAAATTTATAATTCTATCAGATAATTATGCTCTGTGTTTTTTTAATTTTTGATAATATCCTCACCCAAATAGGGGGAGATTGTTGGAACACCATATTACTTATTTGGGCTAGGATCACTATTATATGTTTAGGATGTTTAGTTTGACCCAACTTATATAGACTAGGGTCATAGGATTATTTCTAGGGTTGTTACATCAGAAGAAATCCAGAGAAGTTTAGTTCAACGAACGCAGAATTCAGATCGATGAACGACGATCTCAGTTCGACGGACGACGAGCTTAGTTCGATGAACTCAGGTTTCTAACTCTGAGTTTAGCTCGACGAACGCTGAGCTCTGTTCGACGATCTCTGATCTCAACTCAAAAGCTTAGCTCGACAAAAGCCAAGCTCAGTTCGACGAACTCTCAGCTCAGATCGACGAAACAAAATACTAAGTTCGAAGAACTCCATGCTCAGTTTGATGAATTCCTTGATGTGTTTGACGATCAGGCAGTTTTTATATTCAGAGGCAGAATGTTTTCAAAAGCTTAATTTCAATCAGTTATAATTCTGATATTTAATGCTAAATATTCTAATTGAATATAGCCATTTAAGGTAGCATTAAATATGGATTTATCACAGAGTTTTAATTCTAATTAATTCCCTGGGCAGTTACAATTCTCAGAGATTCTTTAGGCGTTTTAGAATGGTTTTAATTCAAATGTTTGAATTCCTCTCCGGTATTATATATTCAGAAGATTGCTGCTATAATGGGGTAATAGACTATGTGGTTACAGTTTTAGGAGTGACTAGATCAATATTGATCAACAAATATACAGATATAGATATTCTGTATCAGTGTCTTCTAGTGCAAAATCATCAATCAATCAGAAACAAGAAGGCCTATGCCCTGAAGAAAAGTCCCTCTCCTGATCTCAAATCTCTATTCAAATTAGGGGGAACTTTTTGCATCATCATCCACTAAAGTCTTCTCAGAGATATTTGATAGAGAAGAGAAGATCATTTCTTATAGTTTATTTCTAAACTGTGTACAGGGTTTTTAACTCCCTTCAAAAGTTAACTCTTGGTTCCTAAGTCACGTGATCAAAATACTTAAGCTTGGTTTTTGGGCACCTGGTCAAAAGCTCAAAGGGTTGCTAGATCTCCTATAGAAAATAGATCTTCTGGTGGTAGGGCACCTGATAAAAAGTCTGTAGTGGATACCTAACAGGGTGGTAGAAGAGTAGACGTACCAAGATTTGTTGGGGAACTACTATTAAAATCGTTGTGCCGTCTGTGATTGCTTTACTTTCTATTATGTGTTGTGATTTTCCTATTTATATATATATCACTTACTTTAAATCCATTATAAAAATAAATTATAGTTTTTTAAAATACTCTATTCACCCCCTCTAGAGTAAAGTTTGATCTATCCCTCACTTTCATCGTATTTGGCCTCCTACTGGTATATATACCCTGTTTTTGAAGCACACTAGGCCATCCTTCAACTTATAATCTCCAGCTTTGCTAGACTCCAAGGCCTTGAATATTGGAACTATCTTAGAGTCCTGCCTCTGCCCGTCTCTGATGTATTCCCGTATATCACTGGTGATGCTAATTGATGCTAAGTACTCCTCATATTGTTTGGGATCTGCATTGGATACTAAGGTTATCTGTATATCCACCAACATCCGAACAAGCTCTATGGCCATCATCTGGGGTCCAAATCCTGCTGTGGTAGCTCTCCTGCTAAGAGCATCTGCTACTACATTCTCCTTCCCTGGGTGGTAGTGCATCATGTACTGATAATCAGAGAGGAACTCCACCCATCGCCTCTAGCGCATGTTTAACTCCTTATGCGTGTCCATGCACTAAAGATTTTTGTGATCGGAGAAGATGTCATAATGTACTCCATAGAGGTAATGCCGCCATATCTTCAATGCAAAAATTACCGCCCCCATCTCCAGATCATGTATCGGGTAATTTTGCTCGTGTTTCTTCATTTGGCGGGAAGCATAGGCTATCACGTGCCCGTACTACATTAGAGCGGTACCCATTCCCTGATAGGATGTGTCCACGCACTTAAGATTTTATGATCGGATAAGATGTCACAATGTACTCCATAGAGGTAATGCCCCCAGATCTTCAATGCAAAAATTACCGCCCCATCTCCAGATCATGTACCGGTAATTTTGCTCGTGTTTCTCCAGTATGCGGGAAGCATAGGCTATCACGTGCCCGTGCTACATCAGTAAAACATCCATTCCCTGATAGGATGTGTCGGTGTAGACTTGGTATCCTTCCTTCCCAGAGGGGAGGACAAGAATGTGGGTCGAGGTAAGCCGATACTTCAGTTTCTGAAAGGAAGACTCGCACTGCGGCATCCAAACAAATGGCGTATCCTTCTTCGTCAAAGATGTAATAGGGAGAGAAATCTAGGAGAATCCCTCTACAAACTTCCGGTAATACTCGGCGAGTCCTAGGAAACTCCATATGTTGGATGCCGTCTTCAGTGGCGGCCAGTATTGCACTGCTTGGATCTTTGCTGGGTCACTACTAACCCTGCCCCACTAATAATATGACCTAGAAAAGCCACCTCCTTGACCAGAACTGGCATTTGCTGAACTTTGCATACAGGTTGTGCTCTCGGAGTTTATCTAAGGTTAGTGCCAAGTGCCTTGCATGCTCCTCCTTCGTCCTCGAGTAAATGAGAATGTCATCTATAAATACAATGACGAAGATATCGAGATAGGCATCGAACACTTGGTTCATCAAACTCAAAAATATCGAAGGTGCATTTTTGTGGCCGAATGGCATCACCGTGAATTCATAAAGGCTATACGGGCTACTGAATGCAGTCTTCGGGATGTCCTCCTCCTAGATCCGGAGCTGATAATATCCCGACCTCAAGTCTAGCTTCGAGAACTAGTTGGCTCCCTCTAACTGATTAAATAGCTCGCATATTCTTAGTAAGAGATACATATTCCATACTGTCAGCCTGTTTAGACCTCTGTAGTCAATGCATAGTCTGAGAGTCCCTTCTTTTTTCTTTATGAATAGTACGGGGGCTCCCCATGGCGAGGAACATGGTCTTATAAACCCAGCTTCAACAAACTCCTGCAGTTGGCTCTGAAATTCCACTAGTTCCTTTGGGGCCATCCGATATGGAGCCCTAGATACTGACCTAGCTCCTGACACTAGATGGATCTGAAAGCCCTTCTTTTGATGCGGTGGAAGTCCTGACAGCATCTCTGGGAAGACATCAATGAAATCCCTTACCACTGGGATGTTGGAGATAAAATCTTTTTCCTTGATCAACTCGAACAACACCGGATAAACCTTTTCCCCTGCAGGTGGGCCTTGACGACATGGATAAAAGAAAGCAGACAGCAGGAGACTGGGGTAGTACCTTCGAAGGTTGCTTAGTTGTCACCGTATCTCAGCACAACCTTCTTTGCAAGGCAGTTAATCTATGCATGGTTCCAGGTGAGCCATGTCATTCCCAAAACCAGATCAAATTCGGGCATCCTGAAGATCATCTCCAGAGCCTCGAATGTTAGGTCGTCGATGGTCACCTCTAGAAGGCATTTCGTAATAGATAGGATCTCCGTCACATTGGGAAGACGCACCCTCCAGGTGACTCCCATAAAATGTTGGACCTGGACCAAGTCCTTGAACAAATCCTTCGCGACGAAGTTATGATATTCTCCAGTATCAAATAAGGTATGGGCAGGCATGCCACATACCATTACAATTCCTGCTATAACCTATCCGGGTCCCGCGGTTGAGTAAGATCCAAAGCATAAATCCGACCTACAATCGTCGCCTTGGAATTCAAGTCCTCGACCACGTCCCCGACCCCTGAGTCGCTGAGCAGGTGGAGCAGCCTAAGGTGCTGGTAGTGGTGCCTGTCTTCTGGACCAGTTAATCTGAATGTGTCCAGGCTGGTGGTAGTGGTAGTACACTGGAGGAGGAGGTGCCTCATACTCTATCCTTGGCATCTCTCGCATATATAATGGCTAAGGGTTCAATACTTTCAGATCTCACTGCTCCTATCTATGCTTTGGGTGGGCTTTAGCACCATTTCTCCGATCCCTCTATTGTTCCCTCCTGCCACCAATAATCACGTCATCTGCCGGTCTTTTTCCCCTTCCTCGAACCGTGAGCTGGTTCGCCTCCAACTTCTTTACCATCTCATGGATCCGAGCCAGGCTACCATCGGAAACAAAAAGGAGTGCCTGCCTCAAGTCATCCCGAAGACTAATGAGTCCCAATTTCATACCAAATTCTGGACTCATCTAGGCTTCATTTCATGACTTTGCACTGCCATTTAGCGCCATTAGCACTCCTTTTGGTTCGCTACGACATTCCACGTCTTGTGCACTTTATTAGCCTATTTCTGTGCGTGTGTGTATTTCCCTCTTGCTATGCATTTTATTAATATTTATGACTGCCATGATCGACAACCCGTCAAGTTTTCCTGCTGGTTCGGGGATCGTGTTGGCGTCCGGTATAGGGCTTTCACCATTTTTTTTGCAAAGGAGTCAATGGTCGTGCGTTTTTACCCACGCACGACCATCGACCTCTTTGGCGCACGATCATCAGTTGTGCGCAGTCTGGCTTCTCTTGTGAAAGTCTTTCCCTGCCATATCGCACGGTCACCAGCTATACCGCGCACGATCACTGCTCGTGCGTTGCTGGTCGTGCGCAGTCATGCCCTCTTTTGAAAAGTTCTGTCTCGCCATTTCGCACGATCACTGATCGTGCGCTGCTGATCGTGCGCGAGCTTTGATTTCCTGGTGTAGGTTCTACAGGTTGTTGCTGCACGGGCGCTGACTTTGTTCGTGCACGACCACTGGTCGTTCTCCAGTGGTCGTGCGCTCTATTTAACTATGCTTCTATAAATCGGCCTGTTCCGCGAATTAGGGTACGGACCCTGGATTGATCTTTGCCTCCACTTCGCCGTTCCGCATCCCAGGAGTTCCATCCATCTCCACCTTCATCCCTATCATCAGGAGGTCATTTTCCGGCGATTCTAAAGCATTCCGCATCCTCCGGTGATCCTCCCGGCCATTAAAGACCTCTTCTCCGAGCTTTCCACCGAAGAAGATGATGAAGACAACCTAGAGAACGAACTTAAAGGCCCTCGAGGGGACAGCTTATCAGTACCGGAAGCCTTCTCGGACTGCGCGTGGAAGCAGATTGACAACCCGCACCTCCAGCCAACAACCGCGGTGGATCTTCACTTTCTTAGTTTAGTCTTTCTCCATCTCTCTTGTTGTATGAAATGACTTAAGCTTGTTATGGACTTCGATTTCTAGTTGTTTTAATTAGATTATTGTTGTTTAATCTTGCTCATGAGATTTGTGATTTGATGCGCCTCGCCCCATCTCACTTCACTCCGTTCCTTCGTTCCATTCGATTGCACTCTGCACTAAACACCTCACTCACTGGCTCACCGTCCATTCGCCCTACCGAAGTACGGCATCGCGACCGTTACATCCATCTCACCTTGTGAAGCGGTGATTGCGACCCGCATATTTCACTTTAGTTTATTTGTTTGCAAAACCACCTTCAAAGCCCTTTATTTTTCCTTTATTTAATTAACTCTCATAACGATAATTTCGGATCATTCGTTGTACTACGCTAATTGCATTCCTCAAGAGACCGACACTCGGGGATTCATTCCCAAAAATTTATTACTTGTGCGACCGGTGTGCTTGCCGTATTTACACGCATCAAGTTTTTTGCGCCGTTGCCGGGGAATGCAACTGTAGAACGACCATGACGTTTGAAAGTATTGTTGTAAGAGTTAGTGTTTTTTGACCGCTGTTTCTTTGTTTAGTTGCCGCAGTGAATGCAGGGACGCGCTGCAAGAGATCTTGTAGCTTATGACCCCGAGATCGAACGAACTCTTCGTGCACAAAGACGTGCTGCTGCCATCAATCCAGTCCACATGGGGGACTAGCTTAACATTGATGCAAGAAACCGTGTTGGAGGGATCCTTCATGGTGACCGAAATGGCGATGAGAATGAAGTAAACCCTCCCCAGGTCCACACCATGAGGGACTACACCACACCGACCATTGGGAGTATTTACCCCGTCTTCGGACCGGCGATTACCAACCAGCAATTTGAGATCAAACCAGCCATTCTAAACATAATCCGGAACAACGCACAGTTCTCCGGAATGGCCACTGAAGACGCCCATCTTCACTTGGCTGAATTCTCCGAGATCTGCGCCACGTTTCGCTATGCTGGGATCCCCGATGATACAGTCAAGCACCGTCTTTTCCCCTTCTCCCTCAAGGACAAAGCCAAGACATGGCTCCACTCTCTTCCGCCTGGAACAGCCACCACTTGGGAGGCATTGATAATGAAATTCTTAGCCAAGTTCCATCCGGTGGACCGGATTGTGAGTATGCGGCATACGATTGCCAACTTTCGGCAAAATGATCAAGAAAGCCTAGCTGAGGTGTGGGAACGCTTCAACAAGTTGCTGAGGAAGTGTCCAAACCACGGATTCCAAACTTGGAATCTCGTTGAAAGCTTCTATTTCTCTATTGAACCACAGCACCGAGCTATGATTGATGCCGCCTCTGGTGGAACGATAATGAATCTTGCGCCCGATGATGCATTGAGAATTTTGCAGGATACCGCCATCCACACCGCATATTGGACCGCAGGAAGGAATATTCCACGAGGTACGAGTGGAGTTTTTGCTCTGGAAGCATCCAAGCCCGCCGCTGCCGCTGCTCCAGTTATGGCAATCTCATGCCAGGGTTGTGGAGGTTCCGACCACCACAGCTTCGAATTCCAAGAAGGCGAGGTACGTGATGAAACTACTTTCCTTAATGAATCAATTAATTTTATTACAAATCAAAATAGGGGAGCACCTTATGGGAACACGTATAATCCGGGGGTGAGAAATCATCCAAATTTTTCTTGGAATCAAAACGCACCAGGCCAACGATGGCAGCTGGGGCAGCATCAAAATGATGCGTATGCCTCCGGAAGCTAACCGCGACTGCCTCAACCGAATTACCCCCAAGGGCCCCCTGCTATAAAATTAAATTCTTTAGCTGAAATGTTTGAAAAGTTTGTTGAGGTCTCCCAGACTAACATGACGAACTAAGCGGCCTCAATGCGTAAGCTAGAGGCACAATTGGGCCAACTGGCCCAAATGGTCTCTGAGCGAACCCAAGGCACTTTACCGAGCAACACTGAGAAAAACCCCTATGAGCAAGGAAAAAGCCTTGGGGAAGAAAATTTGAAAAAAAACTCACGAGCTCGTTGTAGCTTGTAAAATTAATAATATTGAAAGTACTGCATTGTGCGATTCCGGAGCGTCTAGCAACATCCTCACCATACAGGATGTTGCGAAGATGAACCTGCATGTTGATCCAGCAAACCGGAAGTCGCTAATTTTGGCAAATGGTATTTTGGTTGACACTGAGGGAGGTGTACGAGAAGTTGAAATCGAGGTTAATGGGAAGTGCTTAACCACTGATTTCCAGGTTTTGGGACCCAAGGAAAACAATTCTATTCCTATATTAGGGGTTCCATTCCTGACGGCTAGCGACGCATCTCTTGATTTCGCCAAAGGATGCGTAACTTGGCCGGTTGTTGCTTCAACCTTGGATATCACTTCTGTACATGACCCTCTTCTCCATAACAACAATTTCCAAAGTGCTGCAGATATCAAGATTGGTTTAGAACTCTCCTTGGTGAGGGATGCTCATATGGAAGAGATGATTAAGGAAGGACTTTCTAAGGAGATGATCGAGAATAATGAGAAAGAGTTCAAAGAAGAGACCGAGTGCACTGATGCAATGGCTACCTTCCCGTTTCCCGTCGCGTCAATTTTTGAGCATGGCGAAACTAGTTCTATTCGGGAGAAATCCCTAGACAATGAATTGTGTAATATTGTTTCAAACTTTGTCCAGCGATCAGTAGCTTGGGCTGATCCGGTTGCCGTTTTGGTACCGGAAATGAAGCCGCCAACCGCAAAAATAGGAGCCCCCACGGACTGCAATCATTGGAAATCTCCTACGGTGGAGAAGCTGAGGAAGGCCAAGCGTGTACGCGATGAGCGTTATGCTGCCCTCCGACACGAGGAATTGCACATTCGGAGTAAAGGTAAAGCCCTTTCTCCCAATGTAAAATGACACTCTGCTGTTCCCTCGCGCCCTACCGGAGAGACTTATCACAAGTCCGCATTTTGCTGATTGCTCTCCCCTTTCCGTAATTCCCTATGCTTTGTGCTTGCTTGTTTTGTTGGGAACTTTTCGTTGCTGTGCTTTATTTTTCTGCAATTCTTTAATTCCTGCAAGAACAGTATATAAACTGCTAATACAGGTATTTGGTCTACCTTTAGGACGGTAAACAAAAGGGCTATTCGGGAGACAACCCAAGCTTGGACCTTTTTGGTCCCTCTTTTTTGTGCTTTTTACTTTGCTCTTTTATTATATTTTCTGTTATTTGTCTTTTTTTCTGTTCAACCTAATTCGCAGGTCCAGCATACTTTTGTGCGATGCAGCAACCTCCGCCTTCTGGTATGCTCATTCTTTGGAGCATAGGTACCCTTTCTCCTCAGCCCTCTTTTTATTTTAGATGTCTATTTTCATTTCTTCCTATGTTTTCATTCAAGTTTGGGGGGAAGGGCCGCTTATGCACTCCATGAGCACATTGATAGCATGCCAGTAGTTTTATTTTATGCTTCATTATTGTAGAATCCTGCTGCACACACCTTGCCACCCACACGAGCACGCACTTAACCACGCGCGCGGCTCGAGTTAATGTTGTCATTTTGTGTCAATTTCAAAATGGCGGTGCTGACTTTGGATTTTAATTTAGAGTAGTTCGAAACTCGTGCAGTGCTCCTAATCGAGTACTCACGTGGTGTAGAATTTGTATAGGTTTAATTTTTCTTTATGCTTATAAATTTATATTTTTTCTGCACTCGTAAATCATGTTTGTCCTACTCAAAATTGTGAATCCGGAGCAATCTATCGGTAGCGTAGGAATGTATGTAGGCATCTCTAGCTTTGTATTGCTCGATTCGGGAGGACGGATCATTTCTCTCAGTGGCTAAGAACTTGCCCCAAGCTACTTTCGAAGCATTGGTGCATGGTTAGGCTAGCGTGAGAGTGATGTAGGCCATCATGTTGGCCCGGTTGAGCTTTGTACCCTTTCCTAACGTCGCCCTCGCTAGCCCCTTTGTGCCTACCCTTCCTTTTGATTCAGCTCCACTATATTCGCCAAAGCCTCATAGCCGATCCTAGTCACACGCCCAATTCGAGCATTAGTAGTTTACATTTTACGTTGGGTTGTGATGTGGTGATTCGTTTTTGTTATATGTGGATGTGCCCAAAAGAAAAATGTGCTGATTTGTAAAATAAAAATGTGAAAGCTTAAAAGAAAAATCTATAAAAAGAAAAGGAAAAAAAAGAGGAAAAGAAAAGAAATAAGAAAAAGTTTAAATGAACAATCTTTTTGAGATGGGATTGTTGTTTGGAGTAGGAGGTGCACACACCCATTTGTAAAAGTAAGTCTGGGGGTGTGGTGCACCTGCATTTATTTGGTGGTTAGCGATTACTATTTTTTGTATGTTAGCTCATTTGGGTTTGATGCATTACCCATCTTGTTTATCCTTGTTTTCCTCACCGTAACCCAAGCCCCATTATTACCCGAAGTCCTACGGACTCACGCTAGAGTCAAACTAGTGCCGTGGAGAGAGTGCGAACGAGCAAGCATATGGTCCCCGACATTGGTGGTTTCCTTTGGAGGTGATCACGAGCCCCGATCTTTGGTAATGCTTAGCCAAGCGACTTGCCTATTTTCTTCCTACACATGACCGAGCGATTCTCCGACATTCAATTTTTGAGTAGTGACAATATCTATTTACGTTTGTCGAAAGTTATAAATTTCATAGTATAATTAAAAATTTCTTCTATTATATTTTCTATACACTTGAGTTTTCGATTTCTCGTTCTACTTTAAATTGAAGTTACTTCGTCAGCTAGCTATTCTGGAGTTCACGAGATGATTATTTGCCCGGGACGTGCAAATGGTTAAGTCTTGGGGTGTGATGAGTCCCCATTTCATACAGAATTCTGGACTCCTCTAGGCTTCATTTCATGACTTTGCACTGCCATTTAGCACCATTAGCACTCCTTTTGGTTCGCTACGACATTCCACGTCTTGTGCACTTTATTAGCCTATTTCTGTGCGTGTGTGTATTTCCCTCTTGCTATGCATTTTAGTAATATCTGTGACTGCCATGATCGACAACCCTTCAAGTTTTCCTGCAAGTTCGGGATCATGTGGGCGTCCGGGATAGGGCTTTTACCATTTTTGGCAAAGGAGTCAATGGTCGTGCGTTTTTAACCACGCACGACCATCGACCTCTTTGGCACACGATCATCGGTCGTGCGCAGTCTGGCTTCTCTTGTGAAAGTTCTGCCCCGCCATATCGCACGGTCACCAGCTATACCGCGCACGATCACTGCTCGTGCGTTGCCGGTCGTGCGCAGTCATGCCCTCTTTTGAAAAGTTTTGTCTCGCCATTTCGCACAATTACTGATCGTGCGCTGCTGATCGTGCACGAGCTTTGATTTCCTGGTGTAGGTTCTACAGGTTGTTGTCGCACGGGCGCTGACTTTGTTCGCGCACGACCACTGGTCGTGCGCCAGTGGTCGTGCACGCTATTTAACTCTGCTTCTATAAATCGGCCTATTCAGCGAATTAGGGTACAGACCCTGGATCGATCTTTGCCGCCACTTCGCCGTTCCGCATCCCAGGAGTTCCATCCATCTCCACCTTCATCCCTACCATCGGGAGGTCATTTTCCGGCGATTCTAAAGCGTTCCGCATCCTCCGGTGATCCTCCCGGCCATTAAAGACCTCTTCTCCGAGCTTTCCACCGAAGAAGATGATGAAGACAACCTAGAGAACGGACTTAAAGGCCCTCGAGGGGACAACTCGTCGGTACCGGAAGCCTCCTCGGACTGCGCGTGGAAGCGGATTGACAACCCGCACCTCCGGCCAACAACCGCGGTGGATCTTCACTTTCTTGGTTTAGTCTTTCTCCATCTCTCTTGTTGTATGAAATGACTTAAGCTTGTTATGAACTTCGATTTCTAGTTGTTTTAATTAGATTATTGTTGTTTAATCTTGCTCGTGAGATTTGTGATTTGATGCGCCTCGCCCCATCTCACTTCACTCCGTTCCTTCGTTCCATTCGATTGCACTCCGCACTAAACATCTCACTCACTGTCTCACCGTCCATTCGCCCTACTGAAGTACGGCATCACGGCCGTTACATCCATCTCACCTTGTGAAGCGGTGATTGTGACCCGAATATTTCGCTTTAGTTTATTTGTTTGCAAAACCACCTTCAAAGCCCTTTATTTTTCCTTTATTTAATTAACTCTCATAACGATAATTTCGGATCGTTCGTTGTTCTACGCTAATTGCATTCCTCAAGAGACCGACACTCGGGGATTCATTCCCAAAACTTTATTACTTGTGCGACCGGTGCGCTTGCCGTATTTACACGCATCAAAGACCCTTGTTGATCCTCTTCATGTAGCATCATCCAGCTGATATGAATTCGCAAATAGAGCTAGGTGAGTAAACTCCCGATAGTACTCCAAAACTGACCTGTTTCCCTGCCTTTACTGAAGGAATATATCCTTTAGCTCATCTCTAAAGACTGTGGCACAAAGTGCTCCAAGAATGCTGTCTTGAACTCATCCCAAGTGATGTTCGTGCCCTCAAAACCTGCATAGGTAGTGTTCAGAAGGGACTTCCACCACCTCTTAGCATGGGACTCCAAACATGAAACAACTAAAGATACGGCCATATCAGCCAGGCATCATATCCCGACCAATATCTCGTGAATGATGTCCATCCATTCTTCTATCCGTATAATGGACTCTGTCCCCGGGTATGATGGAGGGGAGAGGCCTCAAAAAATGCTCAGCCAGTTTACCCTCGGGGTTTGGATGAGAAGTCAAAGCCTGCTGTGTCCTAAAAGTCTCCAAGATGGTCGTCAGTGTCTGTCCCATCTCTGATTGCTGGAATGGAGTAGGAGCTGGCGGGGGTGGGACACCATTTTGAACCAGTGGTGTTTCTTGTTTAAAGGCCAAAATTAATTTTAAGCAATCAAATGGAAGATTCCCTTATAATGTGGTTACTTAAATCTTAGTTAAGATTTGACTGTTGCATTAGATTTCCTATATGGGAACACCATAACTTCTGCTGCTTAATTTGTCCACAAACTAAACTCGAGCGGGGGTGTCCTAGGGTTTGTGGACTTCTTCTCTTCGAGTCGAGGTTTCCATCTGATACCATTTGTAAGACCCCATTTTTTCCGGGTCTTATGCCTATAACCGCAACTTTGTGGTGACACCAACTCCCGATAAGGATGACACAACAACCGGCCGATTCTACCAGCAAATACTCGAGCATATCCTTTAAGGAAAAGTAGTAGTATCATAAAGATAACCAGTTCATATCACATGAAATATATATAAAATTTGTCCACACATAATCAAATATGAAGCAAGACATATAAAAGGGACACCTGCCCAGTACATAAAATCCTCACTAGAAACGCTCATGGAATTAAAGCTACTAGACACTCACTAAACCCATGATTACTGTTATTGCTGCTGCCACACCTAGGCTAGGCTGGTTCACCTCCTCCTAGATATATTATTTCCCATGGTGTTGTACCCTGTAGCTAGATTACCCGGTGTTATGCCCACCAGGCCATTAGTTTAACTAAGTCTTGGTCCCCCTCCCTCCCCCCTGTGAAACCTAGGCACCGTGCGGGGGAGGATGAAAGGAAAGGGACTGAAAGTGGAGAGTAAGCAAGAGCAGATGACACTGACCCTAACTATCATATGCTAAAAGTATCTATCACAGTAATGACAGGAATATGAACAGAAAGTATGAGTAACAACATACTAGAAGCAACAAATTAAAGTAAAAGTAGAGCAACTATCTATCATCACAGAGAAAGTAACCTTATCTTATAAGAATTGCCATACAGACTTATAAGTTAAGGGGTAGTTTTGCAAGGCCTAACGTATAAGAGATCCCATAATAATTTTTACGTTAGGGGTAAAGGTTTTATGCAAGTTATGTATGATATGGAATGCTATGCATACTAAATGATGAATTCCATACAAGTGCAACACACCCACATGACTCTATGCGCATAGACTTTTAGTTACCCCATTTGGATTTAGCTAAACTCTCAGGTACCTCTCGTAGTGGCAAACAAAGGTAGTGGGTTGGGCCTCCCCACTCCTAGGTCGATATTCACACTACCCAGCCTAGACCCTACGTCTTACTCGTTACACCCATAGTAAGGTGCTACGGAGTCTCTTGTACTCGTGCTGGAAAAACACCAGTCTTTTATGGGCTAAGTGAACACTTTAACTTGCAAAGTCAACGTATCAACGTCGATGTGAACGACTGTCTAATAACGAGGACCCACTACTTAATGCACATGCACTCATGCTAAAAAGAGATTTCGAGCCGTCGGCTCTCCAAACTTAAACCATCTTTATATCAAACATCGAGCCCACCGCTCTTGAATCTATACCAACTATTCTCTCGAAATGACGGGGTGAGTGTTCGTGTCAGTGGTTTATTAAAGGTTACTCTTTTAATCCGCTTATTCTTACAGTTTAGGGTTAACCTTGGACTGCCTAGGGAATTCCCGATGAAGGGCTCTTGAGGGCACTAGGAACTATGATGGCGTGAAGCCTAACGCTCCCTTTCTAAAGGCACTTACTTTTATGATTATTTTTTTATTACCAAACCTTTTTCCCACGTTGCCTTTCTAGCTAATCCTATGTGGATTTATATTCCTCGATAGAAGACGATACTCCGTTGACCTCGAGCACAACCCCATCTCCATGTTTCCCAGACTACTTATTGTTTTGGCCCTAAGGGTTACCTCATCAAGAATCCACCCAACCAGGTGTACCCACTATATCTCCACCCATGTATGACCTACATTTTTATCCTGAATACTTGAATTTACTATATGCAGACCAAGTGATCTATCCTGAGCATATGAAAGTAAATACGCCAGATTACCTTGCCTACAACCTTACAATTATTACTGGGGGTCTAACATGTCTTGTATAGCCCAAAACAAGACTTGGTATTTTTCATAATTAAATCAGCTTTAAAATAATTTTCCCTAAATCATGAATCCCTATGATTTTGAACACGAAGTATAAAATTTTAACATGCAATGATCCCACCAAAATTTCCAAAGCTTCCTATTGACTAATTAATAACAAAGTATGAGTTTCATAATTTTCCAGAAATGATTTCTATCATAAACCAAAAAATATACTTTTTTATCTAAACAATAATTAATATAGAGACTATAAGATTTGATCATCCAGAAACTGTAATAAAATTACCATAGGTCAAATATGATCAGAAAGTATCACTGCTCAAATTTCATCATCTTTAAATTTCTTATTGCTACATAAATAAATTGATGAATAAAACATCTCCAAGGGCACTTTGTAAAGAAACCTCTATTTAATCTCTTCCAAAAATTACAATAAAATTAACATGTTATTGCTTTGTCCTAAAAAGTTTACCGACCAAGTTTCATAATTTTTTAGTACTCAGTTTTTGCTAAAACCATTTATTTCTCAATTTAACAATTTCTAAAATTACAAAGAGAGTACCATAATTCTTCAACCAAAAATTACAATAAAATTTTTGAACATAAATAACTTCATTAAAGACCTATTATCCAAGTTTCATGACAATTCAACACTGGGTAGACATGTATTTTACACTTGATAAAAAAGTTCATATTCTTGTTAATAAGTGATTTGTGGGAGAGAATTACTCATAAAATCCTAATTAAATTTTCCAAGGTGTCTCTCCACCCAATGAAACTACCTATAATGTCTTGAGCCAAGACTTAAAGATTTGACCTTATTTCCTTCATTAACCCTAATAGGAAACCCTAAGGTTTGAAGTAGGGTTTCATGATATTCCAACCCTAAATACTTCTAAAATTATTCCAAGGGATGTTACAAGTGATAATATGTCATGGGCCAGGGTTTTACCTTGTTTTGTTGTAGGGTTGATCACTCAACCACTCTAAGTGCACTTATTGAAGCATTAAGCCCATTACCTTTAAATGGCCAACTTTACCCACCATGTTACCCCACCAAATCAACTCCAAATGTGTTGATATTTTTTTTGGCCTTATAATACCCCCCTCTAGTCACCCACTAGAGTTTTGGAAATATTTGAGGTCCATTGACCCAATTTAATTACATGCATGAATTATTACAAAAACTATAAAAAAATCATCTCGAAAAATTCTTATTTTTGGATATGTCGTGGACCATGGCCAGACCAGCCTATGGTCAAATTTTCAGTCCATTTGACTGAGTGGGCCACTAGGGGCACTCATTTAAATTTCTGGTTAGCCTTTGGACACCTTGCACCAAAAAGTGTGCTGAGGGAGATCCAGTGGTCCAAAAGGATTGATTTAAAATTTTTTATTATTCTAGACTCTAAGGGATATGTTTTCTATGTTGGACATATTTATAGATAATTCCTCTAGGTATTTTTATTAATTAAGGCTAGGTGACTAAAATATTGTGACAGAAATGAATTAATATATTTAAATAAATAATTGGCCTGCGCTTATCGATCAAGGCCGATCCGATGGCTCCTGGTCATCATCCCCGATGAGCCAATGACCTAGATTGCATCTCCTTGGAGCTTTTAACACTCCAATTTCCGGCCACCTCCCTGGCTGGCCACCACCACCTCCGTCGAGGTGGTGGCTATCGCCTAGCGGCTGCACGAGCGCTGGAGGGGCCGTTTCCAGTGAACCCGATGGGTTAATTTTTCATGGAAATTCGCTCATTTTCTCCTCACTGATCAGGCTCATTTGTGACCGATATCTTCACCTAAGGATCTACAGATCTAACACAGAGGAGAATGAGAAGGGTTAGACCTACAGGCGGGCTTAGGGAATGTGTGGTGGTTATGTGCCATGGCCGGCAATCTCAAGCTTAGTCCTTGTCGAATTCTCTATTCTCCTCCTAAACCAGTGATGTAACCGTCCATTTTGATTGCTTGGAAGCTTTTAAAGTTGATGGAGGGGTTGTTTTGGGAAGAGGGAGAGGCTATACTTGAATATCCCTTAATGGCCATGAAGGGGGGTGCTCGTCCATGGTGGAATGGTGTCTCTTCTTATGCTGGGCTGGCTGGAATTGATGGAAAACTCTTCCCAAAGGTTAGGAGAGATGAATAGAACATTGGGGAAGGGGAGGGGGAAAGACTCTTTGCATTTCACCATTAACTCCCCTCTTTCTCTCTCCTCCTTTAAACGAAAAACTCCACCTTCTCTCTCCTACTCATCACCTCCAAAAATTGAGTGGCTTTTTAGGTAATTTCCACTTGCTAGAGTTAGTGGGCCATAATATTTGGGCCTTGCCCAATTGGATTGGAGTTGGGCCTAGTTTCCCCCCATTGAGCTTGGATTGACCAAGGTTGACTTGGAGAGTTTGACTTGGTCAAATAGGTGGGTTGACTGGTCAACTAGGTGTCTTGAGTCCCTTTCCACCACCCAAGTCTATTTATGGCTTGGTGTAATCAACTTAGGTCAAATTAGGGCAATTTGACCTAACTAGGGTTAAGTTTGACCCTAGTTAGCTTGACCCCTTAGGTTGACCCCAAATGGGTTGTATGGGTTTTCAAGGGTCCCTATGAGGTTGAAAGTGGTATGGTGGGGACAAATAATCATGTTGTGAGTCATTGGCCAAACCCTATCTTAGGTATCCAGAAAGTACTATTTACAGACCAAGGTGATTTCAACTATCTGCATAGGCACCCATGGTTCTCTTGGTCCTCTTAGAGCATTGTCATGACCTAGTCATGACAAAATTTTCCTAGGGGTCTGGTTATTTGTGGGATGTTACATGTGTTGTGTCATTAATATTAAGCATTGATTTACTTTAACACTCCCCCTAATCAGTGTTTTCTATTATTCCAATCTCTGTGTTCAAGTTAGAAAACAGATCTCGAGGAAGGGGTTTAGCTATTATGTAAGCAAGTTGATTTTTCATGGAGCAAAATTGGATCTCAATCTTCTTCTTCTCAATGAAATCACAGATGAAGTGAAAACGGATGTTAATATGTTTACTGTGTCTATGATGGACATGGTTATTTGTTAGAGCAATGATGGAGGTGTTATCGCAGAAAAATTTGACTCATTTTTCCTCCTTACCAAGCTTTCCTTCACAACTCATTTCTGTCTTAATACATTGAATCCAAAGGGTTTCAAAGGAAGCAACATTGAGAGCTATGTATTTTGCCTTCGTGGTTGAAAGGGAGACGCTATGCAGTTTTCGTGAGCTCCATGAAATTGGTTTACCACCTAGGAAGAAATGAAGCTGCTTGTACTCTTCCTATCATCGATATTACCGGCCCAGTTCGCATCAGTGAAACAAATTAGCTCATTCTCCTCTTCTTTTTGAAACATTAATCCAATGGACTTGGTCCCTTGCAGGTAATGAAGAACTCATTTTCTTGCAGCAAGACGTGTCTTGCTAGGGTTGCTAACAAATCGAGCAATGATGTTGAATGCATTCTCGATATCCGGCCATGCGTTTATGAGATAAATTAAGGAGCCAACCAAGCTCCTATATTGTAATGGATCTAGTAGCCATCCTTATAGGGGGGATAAGGTTTTTGATTAAGTTAAGAATTAAAAATAAATTTCACCAGCACAACATAGTCTGGAAGCTACGAGCAGTATGGATACCGCGTGGCGGTAGGTCACAGAGACACTTTTCCTCATAAAAATGTGTTTTCTGATTTTCCACACAATCCTAAATAACCTAGCAACATGCAAGCATGAATTCGAGATGAAATAAAAAGAAAAATAATTTTATTCGAAACTAAAAAAAGGGTTTACAATACTACATGCAACTAGATCTACAAGATGTCGGATATCAAAGGCGATGAAATAAATAATTCTTTTTGGTTTCTATACCAACCCTCAACCAGGACCAGTTGGCTCTCTCTCTTCTTCCCAAGAAGATTGATGATCTGACTCTTCACCTTCCTCCCCAGAAGGGTTGTAGAGCCTACTAGATTTCCCAAATCTAGACGTCCTCCCAGGACAATTTCCCACAGAACCATTCCCGGATTTTGAAGACATCCCGGGTCGATTTTCCTCACACAGACTGATTTGAAAATAGAAAATACAAATAAAAAAATAAAAGAGTTTGAAATTATTGCTCCCTCAAAAAAGAATCTCTCCGTAGAACTGCGCGCGATCGATGCTTCTGAATATCGTTTTTCTTGCACTCGATCAACCGTTGATGGTCGTTAGAGACTTTGTTTTTCAGAGTTCTTCGATTTAGAATAGGAGGGTGTGATTTAACTTTTCTTTACGCGGAGATGGTGGTTCACACCAATAGAGGAGATAGCCGAACCCTAGAAGCGCAATTCTTCTTCTTATTCCCTAAGAAAAAAACTCGCGCTTTTATACTCTTCTTTTAAATAAGCTACCACCGGCGATGGCGCTAGCGCCCGACGGTAGGTCTTTTCACTTGGTGTTGCCAGCTGTCCATCAAATTAGGAATACTATCCAAAAAATATTCTTACAGCTTTTGGATACCGCGGCGCGGTAACGCTAGCCCCCGGCGGTAGTGGTTTCTCCTCGATGCATTCGAATTGACGACCATCGAAATGAGTAGCACCCAACGATAGGGATAGCGCCCGGTGGTAGCAGTTGCTCCTTGATGCAGTCAAATTGGCTAGCACCCAACGACAGGTTACATAGAGTAATTGTTGGGAATATTGCCCATAATGTTCCCTAGTCTTGATTTGAAGAGGCATAACCATCAACACTAAGAGCATAATTATATTTGATGTTGTTCAAGCTCATCATGTGCAGGATGTTCTATGGAACAAGTTTAGACAAGTTATCTAAGTGGTTGTGATAGGTGGTAACAAGGTGGAGGAGTGGAGAGACAAAAATCTATCTAAGGCCACAGGCGTTGAGTGAAGCCAGTTCACTCAATGCCAGAAGTCAAAGAAAGATGCTGGAAAGGCTGAAAATCGCCTAAGTCCACAGGCATTGAGTGAAGCCAGTTCACTCAATGCCAAGTGACAAAAAACACTGAGTAAGGTATGGGCAGTCAAAGCCTAGCTATTTGCAAAGCAATTCTGCGGCTAAGTCCACAGGCGTTGAGTGATGACAGTTCACTCAATGCCATGTATCAAAAGGCATCGAGTATAACTGAGTTTGTCAAAGCCTCAGAATTGGCAAGCTGAAAAAGAGGCTAAGTAGGTGTTGAGTGAAGCCAGTTCACTCAACGCCAGAAAACAAAAGTGCTGAGTAAATACAGGACAGTAAAATCCCAGCAAGTTGCAAACACAAAATTGCGGCCAAGTCAACAGGTATTGAGTGAAGCTAGTTCACTCAACGCCAAACAACAAAAGCATTGAGTCATGTTGCGGCAGTCAAAGCCTAATAATAAAGAAGACAGAAAGCGTCAAAGTACAAAAGTGTTAGGTGATGAAGCATCACTCAACGCTCTTAACGCCTCAGCAAGCTGGCAAACTTCAGAGAAGCGGCTAAGTATAAAATCATTGAGTGATGAAGCTTCACTCAATGCTCTCAATGCCTAGCAGATAAAGAGTTGCAGCTAAGTCCAGGGGAGTTGAGTGATGCCAATTCACTCAACACACTCAATGCCTGGCAGTGCAGAAAAGATTGACTATGTCCAGAGGCATTGAGTGAAGCTAGTTCACTCAACGCACTCAACTCTTGATGATATAGAGAATTTGACTCAGTCCAAATTCTTTGAGTGAATGCCTTTAACTCAACGCACTCAACGCCTGGAGTGAATCTGAGAAATTGGCCAAGTTCAAAATTGGTGACGTCAGCCAAAATCAACAGAGTTCAAATTACTTGCGGGAAAGTTACAGAACACGCCAAATAGCACCGGAGGCCTACTATACGTCTTCTTCCGTTAAAGCAAGTTGCAGCTGTCAACTACAGGTGGTACACACTGCTTCTTGGTGCCATTAATCGACGGAAGATAAAAGGGACAAGATGTTGGAAGGAAACAACAAATTTTTAGGATTTTATTCTTCTTACTAAGTTGCGGCTGAACTTCATCTTCCTCGCCATTGCTGCCGAGCTAGAATCTTGAAGTCGATCTAGCTGATCTAAAAGATCGTTACAGTTAGCTATAGCACTTTCTTCTGCTATAACAAGATCAGATAAGATTCTGATAAAGAAAGAGAAGCAGAGCCTTCAAGTTTTTCCAGGTTCAGGTTAGCTATTTGAAGAACTCAAGACCTGGCAAATCTTCAATCTTCTTCTACAAGTTTAGAAATAAGTTTCTGAGGTTCTTCCAGCAGAGGCAATTACTTATTGAAGATCATTCTCTTGCGGCTGAGAAGATATTTAGGGCTGAGATAACTCAGCTCAGGAAGAAGACACAGAGAAATATCACTGTGTCAAATCAATACAAACAAAAACCATTTCATTTCTGTAGGATCCTTTTGGATCCGAGTTGTAGGGCCTTTTATGCCTAAGTTAGGGCAGATTTGTCTAAGTGTTGGATCCAGTTTTGGATCTTAGTTGTAGGACCTTTGGGTATGAGGTAGGATCCGTTTGGGATCTGATCTGTAGGGCCTTTGTGCCTGAGGTAGGGCAGTTTGCCTGAGCTATATGAGAGTCATCTTCTCTGAGTATAGGACCTTTGGGTCTGAGTGTAGGATCCATATTTGGATCTGAGGTTAGGGCCTTGTGCCTGAGCTATAGGAGAGTCATTCTCTTTTTGGTAGGACTATCCTCCACCACCTGAGATGTAGGACTTGGATTCAAGTCTGAGGTAAGTGATCATTTGATCATTCAGTTGTAGGGGCAAATTTGCTCTGAGGTAGGGCTTTATGCCGGAGTTGTAAGTCTTGGAGGAGACTGAGAGATCCTGAGGGATCTGTGGTGTAATCTCTAAGGAGCTGAGTTTTTGGAGAAGTGCCTTATCTAACAAGAAGTTAGAAAGGTGGGAGGAGAGTGGATATACCCATAATCTGGGAAACCATTATAAATTTTGTGTGTGTTCTTTGTGTTTTGTCTTGAAAGCATATAACTACTAACTAACTACACACTAATTTAAAGATAATAATAAAAGATTAGAAAACCTATTCACCCCCGCTAGGTGTTTAGCTACCTTAGATTTCAAATGGTATCAGAGGGAGGTTGCTTAAGAAGGATCTAACAGTCAGAGCAGATCTCCAAGGGTAGCTGAAACAAGTTATATACTTATTGGTTCTGGAGAGAACCATAAGGAGCTAGGTTCTATGAAGCTCCCCATCTGCAGGAAGGAGAGTTTTGGAATCTAGAAAGAGAGGGTCAGGCTATTTATGGAAGCCTATGACCCAATGATCTTTGTGATGGTAAAAGGGGGACCTTTCATACCTATGAAGGTCTCATTTTTGGATTCCAATGTCTAAATACCTAAGATATATTCAGAGATGACAAAGGATGAAGTTATCTTTGCTACATTGGACAAGAGGGCAAAAAACATTATTGTTAGTGCCATAGATGATTCAACCTTTCAGAATCTGGTTCACTGCCAGACCTCCAAGGAAATATGGGACACATTTGTGGTCTACATGGAGGGAACTGAAGAGGTAAGAGATGATAGGAAGTCCATACTCAACCAGGAGTATGAGGCTTTCAGGCAGTCCCAGAAAGAGAGCATAGCTGTCTGCTATGAAAGATTTTTCAGGATAATAAATGAACTAAAGACTTATGGGAGGGTCTACAGTCATTATGAGATTAATGACAAGTTTCAAAGATCTCTCACTAGAGACTTGGATACTAAGATTTGTGCCATCAGAGAAGTGGCCAAGCTAGCTGATACTCTTCCCCATACATTGTTTAGAAAAATACTCTCTTATGAGATGCAATTGGATACCAGGAAAGAGGAGGAGGCCACTAGCAAATACCTAGCCAAGGAAAAGACCTAGGCCTTCATAGAATACATCACCGGGAAGAGTAAGGAGAGGATTCCCTCTCCTCTGTGGAGGCCAGCTGATACAGTGTAACACACCAAAAATGGAAACAGAACTTTTGTTAGCTATCACCGGGCGACAGTGGGTATCGCTGGCAATTACGATAGCATTCGACCCACTCAACGCTTTCAAGCGTGTAGTAAACTCGAAGAATCATTGAGTAAGAGACTATCGCTTGTCGATAGTGGGTATCGCGCGACGATACCACTCAATACACTCAACGCTTTCAACGAAGCATTGAGTAGACTAAACGCACTCGACGCTTTTGACAAATCATCGAGTGAGCTTGTTAGGTACATTGAAAAATATGTACCAGATTTGGAGAAGCCTTATCTTAGTCAATGATATGCATCAATTTGTATTTGATAGATGTTTGAGTTACATTATGTAGGTTCAAGAATTTGAAGAAAATTGTCTAAGTAAAAGTGTCGACATTTATGAAGGAGTTGTATCGACACCCAAGCTAAGTCGACACTTATGAAGAAGTTGTGTCGTCACTAAAACTGAGTCGTAACCTAAAGAAGCTGCTGCTTAGACACCCAGAATTGTGTCGACACCTGAGGAAGAATTTGTGTCGACACCTAAAACAGGAGCTATGTCGACACCAAGGAGCTATGTCGACACTGGAAGTAGTTGTGTCGACACACTGGACTTGTGTCGACACATCAACTCTCAAAGTGCCGTGTCAAGATCAGAAGCAATTGTGTCGACATACAGGACTTGTGTCGACACACACTAAACGCTATTTAGACACACTCAATGCTGTCGACACACACTCAACGCCATCTGTCTGCAACAGTTATATCGAGACCAGAAGGTCTTGTGTCGACACACAAGACTTGTGTCGGCACACACTCAAAGCCGTCTGACATACACTCAATGCCATCTGTCTGCAGTAGTTATGTTGAGAACATGAAGACTTGTGTCGACACACTGGACTTGTGTCGACACATACAACAGAAGAATTGTCGAGTAGCAAAAGATTGACTAAGTCGACACATTGAATGCTGTGTCGACATCATAAAGACTTGTGTCGACACTTAGCCTATATGTGTCAACACATGTGAAGCAGTTTGCAGAGTGAAATGTGCTGAGTTAGAAAGTCTTTTATGAATCAACTAACTTGACTGATGACTCGACAACCGTCATAACTAACCGGTCTTTCACCTCTGTCAGAACTGTCAGAAAGTTGTTAAAAACCGGATCAGCCGATAACAATTGGGAAACTCTATATAAGAGTCAGATCTGTGACAACAATGAGATGATGAACACAACAGAAGAAGAATAACAACATTAGAGAATTTCTTCAACAAGAACATGGATAACCCTTACGAAGACAGATCCAGAGCTGTCTGCAAGAAAGATTCAGAATTCATTCTGAATTTAAGGAAGAAGCTTACTGAAGATCATCTTCTACATCAAGTAAAGATCCACCTTATTTTGTTCTATCAAGAATCTTTGAAAAGCTAAGTCAGGTTGGATCAGAAGGGTCAGTTAATTCAAGAACTGATCAAGAAGGCTACACTAATAGAGAAATCTCGCTGGTGAATTTTCTGTATCTTTATAACATTTAATTTCCTGTCGGATCTATTATTAGATCTAAGTTGTAAGCCTGAAATTATAAAGGCTAGGGTAGGGCTGAGAGCCTGAGGTGTAGGACTTGTGAAAAGTTTGAGTTGTAAGCCTAGTAATAAAGGCAGAGGTAGTACTGAGGCCTGAGGTAGGATTCTTGGGAAGAATATGAGGTAGGACTTATTTAAGTCTGAGCTGTAAGAACCATTCTGGTTCTTAGTTGTAAGATCTGTGGATCCGAGCCAGTGAAAGGAAGTTAGGCTGAATCCAGTTATCTACTGGATAGGTGAAGGGGGGAAAGTGGATGTACCCATACCTTGGGGAACCACTATAAATCTGGTGTATGCTATGCTGTGAATTATGGTCTGTGTTTTAAATTATCTGTGTAGAATTTTTATCTAGCTGTTTACCAATAAAACTTGTTTAAAAAGTTTAGAACATATTCACCCCCTCTAGGTGTTTAGGCTCTTAAAATCAAGTCTTTCAAGTGGTATTAGAGGGAGGTTACTCAAAGATTGACCTAACAGTCTGAGTGAATCTCCAAGGCAAATAACAGATATCAAGAATGGGTTCCAATGAGAATCAAAAGGAGTTTGGATCTATGAAACTGCCAATCTGCAGGAAAGAATCCTTTGGCATATGGAAGGAAAGGGTCAGGTTGTTTATGGAAGCATCTGATCCAAGAATCTATATCACAGTACAGGAAGGCCCCTTCTTTCCAATGAAGGTTCAGTCCTTGATGAAAATGTTAAAACTCCTAAGAGTTATTCTGAGATGACAAAGGATGAAATCATCCTGGCAACTCTAGACAAAAGGGCATAGAATATCATTGTAAGTGCCATAGATGATGCCACCTTTCAGAATCTAGTACACTGTAAAACCTCCAAGGAAATGTGGGACACCCTTATTGTCTATATGGAGGATCACAGAAGAAGTCAGAGAGGACAGGAAGTCTATGCTAAATCAGGAGTATGAGAGATTTAGACAAGCCAAGAATGACAACATAACTGAATGCTATTAGAAATTCTTCAGGATTGTAAATGAGCTAATGACTTATGGAAGAGTCTTCAGCACTTATGAACTGAATGACAAATTTCTGAGATCAAGGACAAATGATTGGGACACCAAGATTTGTGCCATCAGAGAGGTAGCAAGGCTGGCAGATACACCTCCTCCCACACTGTTTGGAAAGCTGCTTTCATATGAAATGCAACTTATAGCCAGGAAGGAGGAAGAGAAGAGCAGCAGATCTTGAACACAAGGTAAAGTCAGTTATCTTCAAGGCTGTAGGTACAAGAAAGGGTAGGGGAAAATCTCCTTCTCCTCCCAGAAAGAGTGCTGAGGCAGAAGAAGGTATTCCTGATAACACCTCATCAAACAGCCACACCTCTGATGATGATTTTGCAGCCTTCACAAGGCAATTCCAAAGATTCATGAAGAAGAAGAAGTAGAGAACCAGACCTTTTACATCCTTTTCTAAGGATGAGTACTATAAGAAAAAGAAGACTCCCAAGGAGGACAGGTATGCTTCTAAATCTAGTAAACAATCTAATTCTATGATTGTGTGCTATTATTGCAACAGGCAAGGACATGTTATAGTTGACTGTCCTGACAAAAGGAAAGTGTCAAAATACAAGAAGAAACAACAAGTAAAAGGCAAGAAGGAAAAATCCCTTGTTGCCCAGAAGCAAAAGAGCTGGACAGATTCTTCATCATCTGAATCAGGAGAATAAGAAGATGCTGAAGCATATGTTGGGCTATTCTCAACTGAAGAGGATTATAAGGAGTTAGAATTCCTACAAATGCTGGACTCCATAAATTGAGTGGAAGAATATTACAGCAGAGGGCTGATGGCCCTATTAGAGAATGATCAATGCTAGGATCAGGCATGTCCAAGTAAGGTATACATATCTCCCTTAGATTCTGATTATTTTACTGGATAAAAATCAGTAGCATCAACTTCAAGATAAGGGGATGGTTCTGATTCTGAGGGGGATGCACATCAACTCATTAATGAGTATGGTGGGTTGTTGCATGCTCTTAAGAAGAGAATTTTCTTGTCAAAGACCAGTCCAAGGAGATTGAGTCTCTTAAGCTGGCTGCAGTAGATTCAACAAAGCTATTGGATCTAAAATTGAATGAGGTTGCCAAACTGAAAAACATTACTGTTATTAAGATGGGCATAATCTCTTTCAAGGAGAATTATATCAAGAAACTAGAGGCAAAACTTCAGCAAGAAAGAGAGCTAGTGGCTAAATTCTCCAAGCCAAAATCTATCTTACCCTTAATAGACAATTTCATTTCACAAAAAGGGAAGACTGGTCTAGGTTTTAAGGGAAGAACTAGGGCCACCAATTCACATAGAAAAGGTAAGGCCCCAATTCAGCCTCTAGCTGCAAAACCCCCTATCTTCTTTAGGAAGGTGATGAATCCTACAAACATGTATGATCATGACACTACTCATGGTCACTGTGAGTATGCAAATCTCATGGGCATAGGTGCAATTGCCAATAGGCCACTCTATAGGCATGCCCATCATGTACAAGAGAAATTCTTGAAGTTTGCTACTCCAATACCACCACTTAATAAGACTGCTGGAAACAAAGTAGTAAAGTCTGTACCTAAGAGAAGGTATAATAGATTTGAGTGTTGGTGTTGTGGTAAGGTGGGCCACTTTGCCATGGATTACTAGTTTAACACAAGTGTTAAAATCAAGAGTAGTTTTCCTATTAGAACAGCCGCAGGATTACAAACTAACAAGGACCTAGGACCCAATAACAAATTGGGTTCTAAGGGTAAGTGATTCTTTATTTGATGCAGGTGAATCCAAGTGACCATACCCCTATATGGTACTTGGATAGTGGCTATTCCAGACACAAGACTGGAACAAGAAGAATTTTGAGGGACTTTGTACCCATAGAGAATGGTCCCAAAGTCATCTTTGGTGGATCAGAAAAAAGAGTCATCAAAGGATTTGATAACATTTCTTGTGACTCAATTACTATCACTAAAGTGGCTTATGTGAAGGGTCTGAAACATAACCTTATTAGCATAAGTCAGCTTAGTGATCTAGGTTATGACATCTCCTTTCACAAAGGGGAGTGCCATATTAAGAGGTCAAGTGATCAAGAGATCATTTTGACTGGCACTAGGAAAGGAAATGTCTATTGTCTTAACCTAGATTTTGAGTTGAACAACTCACCTATCTGCCTAGTTGTAGATGAGAAGCTTCACTATGTGTCAAATGACACAAAAGGCTAGCTCATCTATACTATAAGTCCATAGGACTGCTGTTTAGCATGGGTCTGGTGAGGAATGGTCCTCAAGTCAAGTGCATTAAAGAGGGAGTGTGCTTAGCTTGCCAAAAGGGCAAACAGACCAAGTCCTCTTTTCCTGCACTATATAACAAAGATTCATTGAGATATTTATATCTCTTGCATATGGATTTGTTTTGTCCTATGCCAGTTCACAGTCTTGGTAGGAAAGTATATACACTAGTTGTTGTGGATGACTATTCTAGATACACTTGGGTGTTCTTCTTGAGGCAGAAATCTGAAACCCCTAGTGTTTTCCTAACTTTTGTTAGACAAGTTTAGAATGAATTTAACAATTCAGTGGTCAAAATAAGAAGTGACCATGGAACTGAATTTCAGTCTGAATGTATGACAAAATTCTGTGAAGAACTTGGGATACATCAGGAGTTCTCCTCACCTAAAACACCTCAGCAAATTGGAATTGCTGAAAGAAAGAATAGAACTCTCATTGAGGCTGGTAGAACTCTACTCAGTGATACTACTCTCCCTGAATATTTCTGGGCTGAGGCAGTAAACACTGCTTGTCATGTTCTCAATAGAGCATCCATAAATAAGAAACTTAAGTTGACTCCCTATCAAAATTTGAAGGGCAGAAAACCAAACATTTCTTATTTCAGAATCTTTGGTAGCAAGTGTTATGTCCTAGTTAATGGTAAACACTACCAAACAATGTTTGCTGCCAAATCCCTAGAAGGGATATTTGTTGGGTACAGCAATAACAGTAGGGCATAAAGGGTCTAGAACGTGACTACTCAAGTTGTAGAAGAGTCAGTCCATGTTGTTTTTGATGAGTCTAGATTGATTAATAATGAATAGTCTAGTTCTTCAGTTAGTTCTACAGGTCAAACAGATAGGCTGTACAAGTTTACCATCGATGATGAAGTTCCTGCCAGGCTGGATGAAGAAAAAGATTGAAGCTATCCAGGGGGAAAACAAGTCCCACTGGATCAAGAAGACAATGTGGGGCATCAAGTTGAGGAAACTGAAGAAAGCCACGATGCTGACAAATTTCCTCCAGCTAGAAGACATCTAAAGGATCATCCAACTCACCAAATCATTGGTGATGTAAGTCAAGGGGTTCTAACTAGGAGCAAGAGCATGAACACAGTTATATGCTTTAGCTTCTTGTCTCAAATAGAACCCAGGAAGAATTAAGAAGCAATGCAAGACTCCAATTGGATTGATGCTATACAAGAAGAGCTCATTCAGTTCAGAAGATGTAAAGTCTGGGAACTGGTGCCTAAACCTAAGGATCACAACATAATAGGAACTAAGTGGATCTACATGAACAAGCTTGATGAGAATGGCACCATAGTCAAGAATAAGACAAGACTGGTAGCTAAAGGCTACAGGCAAGAGGAAGGTATTGACTTTGATCAAACCTTTGCTCTAGTGGCAAGGCTGGATGCTATAAGGCTATTTTTAGCGTATGTTGCCTATCAAGGGTTTAAGGTATACCAGATGGATGTGAAATCAACATTTCTGAATGGGGATTTAAAAGAGGAAGTCTATGTTGAACAACCCACAGGTTTTGTAGGTTCTCAAATTCCTCATTATGTATATAGGCTTATGAAAGCTCTATATGGTTTGAAACAAGCTCCAAGGGCTTGGTATGAGACCTTGTCTGCTTTCCTTATTGAGAATAAATTCTCTAGAGGAAAAATAGACAAAACTCTATTCTATAGGGAATCTAAAGGAAAACTAATACTAGTCTAGATATATGTGGATGACATTATCTTTGGTTCTATTAAAAACAACCTTTGTAGAAAGTTTGCCAAACTTATGTAAGGGAAGTTTGAGATGAGCAGTATGAGTGAGCTGAAGTTCTTCTTGGGACTTCAAGTTAGACAGACTGATAGTGGTTTGTCCATATCTTAGTCTAAGTTCACCAAGGAGTTGATTAAGAAGTATGGTATGGACTTAGCTTCTACCATGAAAATTCCAATTGGAACAAGTATGTCTATAGGCAAATATGAGGCAGAGAAACCTGTTGATGAGTCTTTGATAGAGAGATAATTGGCTCCCTATTTTACTTGACTGCTAGTAGACCTGACATCATGTATATATCATATGTCTGTGCTAGGTACCAAGCTTGCCCAAAGGAATCTCATTATACTGCAGTTAAGAGAATATTGAGATATCTTAAGGGCACACCTAATCTAGGCCTTTGGTACCCTAAGAATAGAGATTTCATTCTAACTGGTTTCTCAGATGCAGACTTTGCTGGATGCAAATAAGACAGAAAGAGTACTACAGGAACTTGTCAATTACTTGGTGGGAGGCTGGTGTCATCGAGCAGCAAGAAGCAAACCAGTGTAGCTATATCAACAAGCTGAATCAGAATATATAGCTGCAGGTAGCTGCTGTGCACAATTGATGTGGATAAAACATCAACTTGAAGACTATGACATCCAGATAAGTAGAATTCCACTATTTGATATTCTACACGTGCAATTTCTATTGCTAAGAATCTTGTATCACATAGTAGGACCAAGCATATAGAAATTAAGTTTCATTTCTTCAAGAGAACATGTAGAGAAGGAAAATATTAGCCTAGAGTTTGTGAGAATAGATAATCAAATAACTGATATTTTTCAAAACCTCTGTATGAAACTAGATTCAATTATTTTAAAATTGAATTAGGAATGTTGAACCTAGAATAGGTTAGCACAAGCTTCCTTAAGTAGCATATGTAAGCACCAAATTTCTCTAGAAATTTGTCTAAGTACAAAGTTTGTGTCGACACAAGCATGTTGTGTCGACACACTCAGTATGTTGTGTCGACACAGAAAAAGGATGTGTCAACACAGAAACAGTATCAGTATCGACAGAAGAACTGGTGTCGACACAACTCTATCGAGACTTAAATGGCCTGTGTCGACACAGACATAAGTGTATCGACACTGACACAAGTATGTCGACACATAAATATGTCGACTTAATATAAGTATTGTCGACTCAGACATTAGTATGTCGACACATAGTCGTGTCGACTTAAACTAAGTATTATCGAGACCTAGGTCATTTCTGACGACACGTATGCTGATTTGTCGACTAAGGCCCGTTGTTTGACCTGCCCTTGACAGTAACACTATAAATAGGTGAAGCCAAAAACTTGTCGACTACGCTTTTAGAATTCTTGGCTCTGCACCTTCTATCGACAAGACCTTCTCTTCTTTTCTCTCTAATCTCTCTCGTCGATGACGGCTCATCAAGAATACAAAGTTCAATGAAGGATATGAGCTGGTTCGTGAAGGGTTCACGACAGTTTCAGAAGAAATTCAAGGTGTAATTGCCCTAATTTCTGAGAATGGTTTGGAGTACTTGGTATCTGAACCAACCAAGATTTAGAGGAAGGAAGTTTTGGAATTCTATTCAACAGCAAGCGTGGATACAGAAGGGAAGAAGATCAAAGCAACAGTCAAGGATTCCCACATGAAACTTACACTGAAGACAATTAGGAAATCTCTTCAGCTTCCTTTGGTTAAGGATACAGATGAAATAACTCCATCCCTAACTACATGAGCATTAAGTTGGTGCGGGCTGAGCCCTAATATCAAGGTTGGATCATCCATAACTCGGAAAGGGATGAATTCTCAAGGGAAGTTCTTGTCAGAAATAGTTGGGAAGGTGATACTATGTAAGACTGGTGGACATGATCGAATTTAAGTCCACATGTTCAATCTGATGACACGGATCATATTCAAAGTGAAAACTGACTGGGCAACAATAATGTTTGATAAGATCCAAGAAGGAGTGAAGAAACCAAACCTGGGAAGAATCCTAAGTTTATGTTTATCTTCAGTAATACCAGATGTATTGAAACAAGTGGCTAGATCCAAAATCAATCACATGAGGAGAATGGATGTGAGAATTCTATCAAGGTGGGATAGGGTTCTGACCAAGGAAGTCACTACTCCTCAGAAACAAACTAAGAAAGATAAAAAGTAGAAGAAAGTTATTCAAAAAGCAGAATCCTCTAGTGATTCTGAAGAGGAAGTAGTCTTCAGCTCAGATGAAGACCAGCAATCAAAAGAAGCCCAAGATCAAGTGGTTGCTAGTGAGCCCTAAGAATAATAGATAGGCTCCACTCCAGTGGGAGAAAATACTGAACAAACTGAGCTGTCTGCCCAAGGGGGAGGCATGGCTGAAGCTGCCCATGAGAGTGAATTAACTGCAGATACTGTCATGAACATAGTATCTGAAATCAATAATGCAGTACAAGAAAATGTTGAGACAGAAGCTCAAGATGAGCCAGTAAGTATCTCCTCAACAATTTGGTGATATCTAGTGGTATTCTCCTCAACAATGTTCAGGGAGAAACTTTTATTTTAAAAGCTAATCTTGTTCCTCCTATACAGGTGCAATAAGAGTTCCCTATGGAAGAACTCTTTTCATATTTACCTGATGCAAGAACTGAGGGGGAGCAATCCCAGTTAGAAAAGGATTTGCCAAGGACTGGGGGGGGGGCAAATCAAAGAAACAAATTTACTAAGGACTGAGGGGGAGCTGTATTAGCATGCCCCAACTTATAATGACACAGTTGATATACAAAGTACATCTGAAACTTCTGATGATGAAGAAGCCTCAATGGCTAAGAAAAGAAAAATTGTTTCCTTAAAGAAAAAGAGTTCTGGCTACAAAAAGGCCTTGCAAACAGGCACAACACCACCTGCTCAAAGCTTGGTCTTCAGTTCTCTACAGGTCCAAATGCAAATTAAGTTGGATGAGCAAAGACAATCTTTAGAGAAATATGTGGATGTAACTCACAAGGAGTTACAATTCCAATTGGCCCAGGATATCAAGTTTATAAGATTTGAAGTTAATCAAAATAAAAAGGAAATGACAAATTGCTTCCATAAGGGAGGTAATGCTGTGGTATTCCTGACCAAACAACACAAGATCTGAAAGTACAAGTGGAAGATATTATTGTAAAATAGATCAAAGCTTAAGTCTCAAAGCAGATCAAGGAAGCTATAGATGCTATTCAGGCCACATTTCAAGCCTCACAGAAGAATATGTCTGATTTCTTGACAAAATTTAGAGATTATTATAAAGAAGGAACTGACTATGTTATTAATCAAGTCAGATTTTAAAAAGATGACCTGAGGGATCATATTGATAGAGAAGTCATAAAGGGGGAGAGAGTAGTAGTTAAAGCCTGCTCTGATCATGCTAAATGGATATCAAATAGCATCAGAGCAACTCTTGGATATCCTCCCCTATGTGATGACAATGTAGCTGAGTCTGGAATACAACCTACTCATACTGAAGGAGATCAGCCTGAAGTTGCTCAGGTGATTTACCCTCCAGCTGATTTTGAAATTATTCAAGAGGAAGTTCAGAAAATGTATAGTCCTCCACTAGAGGCACACAAAGTCATTCTGGAGAAAGTAGAAATGTCAGAAGCTGCCATAGAAGCTCAGAAGGAAGCTCAGTTATCCAAAAAGAGGTTTCAGAGAACATGCTGAGTTGAAGCAAGACTTTGAGCAATGGAGTCCTACTTCTAGAAACATTATACTGACTACCTGGAAAGCTGTGAAGGATAAAACCCATGATAGGGGTAAATGGTATTCAGAGCAAGAATGGAATAAGTATCAGGCTAGGCAGGAAGCCATTCTTCAACACAAAAGAAGGGCTAAGGCTGGGAAGCTACCTGCTAATGCTTAGGAGCCAAGCAAGTACTTCCCAAAGCCATTTCACTATTTTGAAAGGCAGAGAATAAAGGATGAAGAACATAAGAAAAAAAGCTCTGAAAGGAAAGAAGCCTGCTGATGATACTGAACCTCCTTTGCAGGCTAAGATCTAGTCTAGAAAAGGCATTATCATTAAGGAGCCTAGTCAGTAATAGGATAGTTAGGCTTATGTAAAAGAACAATATAATATTTTGTTTTTCTGTTCTAAAAAGAAAATCTTGTAAACATTTCATTTTTCTGAATTAAATGAAATCAAGTTTAGTATTAATTCTTGTTATTTACAATGATTATATGTTAACATGCAGTGAAATTGATGTACATCTATTTCTATTATGTTTTATTATAAGAGATGTATATCTTTGACTAAGGATTATGACTTCTCCAAATAGGGAGAGATTGTTGGGTACATTGAAAAATATGTACCATATTTGGAGAAGCCTCATCTTAGTCAATGATATGCATCAATTTGTATTTGATAGATGTTTGAGTTACATTGTGCAGGTTCAAGAATTTGAAGAAAATTTTCTAAGTACAAGTGTCGACACTTATGAAGGAGTTGTGTCGACACCCAAGCTAAGTCGACACATATGAAGAAGTTGTGTCGACACTCAAACTGAGTCGACACTTAAAGAAGCAGCTGTGTTAAGACCCAGAATTGTGTCGACACCTGAGCCAGAATTTGTGTCGACACCTAATATAGGAGCTGTGTCGACACCAAGGAGCTAAGTCGACCTTTGAAGCAGTTGTGTCGACACATTGGACTTGTGTCGACACATCAACTCTCAAAGTGTTGTGTAGAGATTAGAAGCAATTATGTCGACACACAGGACTTGTGTTGACACACACTCAATGCCATCTAGACACACTCAATGCTGTCGACATACACTCAACGCCATCTGTCTGCAGCAGTTATGTCGAGACCAGAAGGTCTTGTGTCGACACATAGGACTTGTGTCGACACACACTCAAAGCCGTCTGACATACACTCAACGTCATATATCTGCAATAGTTATGTCGAGAACATGAAGACTTGTGTCGACACACTAGACTTGTGTCGACACATACAACAGAAGGAGTGTCGAGTAGCAGAAGATTGACTGAGTCGATACATTGAATACTGTGTCGACATCATAAAGACTTGTGTCGACACTTAGCCTATATCTGTCGACACATATGAAGCATTTTGTAGAGTGAAATGTGCTGAGTTAGAAAGTCTTTGACGAATCAACTGACTTGACTGATGACTCGACAACTGTCATAACTAACCAGTCTGTCACCTCTATAAGAACTGTCAGAAGGTTGTTACAAACCGGATCAGCCGGTAACAATTGGGAAACTCTATATAAGAGTCAGATCTGTGACAATAATGAGATGATGAACACAACAGAAGAAGAAGAATAACAACACTAGAGACTTCTTCAAAAAAGTAGGGATAACCCTTACGAAGGCAGATCCAGAGCTGTCTGCAAGAAAGATTCAGAATTCATTCTGAATTTAAGGAAGAAGCTGACTGAAGATCATCTTCTACATCAAGTGAAGATCCACCTTATTTTATTCTATCAAGAAGCTTTGAAAAGCTAAGTCAGGTATGATCAGAAGGGTCAGTTCATTCAAGAACTAATCAAGTAAGGCTACACCAATAGAGAAATCTTGCTGGTGAATTTTCTGTATCTTTATAACATTTAATTTCCTGTAGGATCTATTGTTAGATCTGAGTTGTAAGCCTGAAATTATAAAGGCTGGGGAAGGGCTGAGAGCCTGAGGTGTAGGACTTATGAAAAGTCTGAGTTATTAGCCTAGTGATAAAGGCTGAGGTAGGACTGAGGCCTGAGGTAGGATTCTTGGGAAGAATCTGAGGTAGGACTTGTTTAAGTCTAAGCTGTAAGAACCATTCTTCTTCTGAGTTATAAGATCTGCGGATTCGAGCTAGTGGAAGGAAGTTAGGCTGAATCCAGTTATCTACTGGATAGGCAAAGGGGGGAAAGTGGATGTTCCCATATCTTGGGGAACCACTATAAATCTGGTGTATGCTGTGTTGTGAATTATGGTCTATGTTTTAAATTATCTATACAAAATTTTTATCTAGCTATTTTTCAATAAAACTTGTTTAAAAAGTTTTGAATCTATTCACCCCCCCTCTAGGTGATTAGGCTCTTGAAATCAAGCCTTTTAGAGCAATCGCATGGCGATAGTGGGTATTGCCGGGCGATACTGCCACGTGTGGCTTGACATGTGTCAGATGGCCAGAAGGCGGCCGATGAGCTGAGGTTAACTAGGGTCAAAGTGACTGCTGGAGATATCGTCTGGTTTCAGTTAATATCACGTGGAGATATTATTTTATTTGACTATTCAGCTAAAATCATTGCTTTTGCTTCCTTTTTATGAAATGATCATGTTTCTGTGATGAATCATGAGACCACTTAAGTAGAGGAGTGGGGAAAAGAGAAGTCATTTCTCTTCTTCTTCCTCTCTCCTCCTTTCATTGTTATCTTGAGAGAAAAGAGTTATGGAAGATGGCTGAGGCTGAGGCTGAGCTTGGAAAGCTTGGTGAAGGAGATCTAGTGGACAGAATCAAAATCAAAGGCTAGATCCGCGAAGATGAAAGAGAGGTGCTCCTTTCGACCCAGATAGAAAGCTTCGCCATGGATCCGAAATGGATTACGAGGGTAAAGATTTTATCCTTGGACAAGTGAAGTCCTTAATTAGCATACGTGCTTGGAACCCCTCACTAAAAGGTGAAGAAAGGGTGGTTTCCAGCAAGTCGATCGTTGTGATCCTCGATTAAGTTTGCATATAGATCCGGAAATTTGTAGTACGAAATAAGCATACTATGTGAAGCCCATCTGAACAGTTGGTCTGGATTGGTGATGTTTTATTTTGCGTGCCAGAGAAGAATCCGCATATAAACGAGTAGTTTACAGGGTCTTTGAGTTATGCTTGTGAAATGGGAGTAGCAGGAAGTACTGGAGATGCTCTCCAAGAAAATAACCAAGAATTTTCACGGTTTGGAAAACTGTTGGATATCACTGGGCGATAGTGAGTATCGCCGATGATCGATCCCAATGAGCTATGTTTGTGAGGCCTATCACATGGAGACCTGGGGGCCATTGTATGAAAAGTTGGGAGCCTGTAGTGCCCAGCTCTAAAGGATAATGAGCCGAATGGGAAAGGGGAAGTCCACCCGTGCCTTGTCGATTCTACTTGATTTCTCCAGTTGTTTGAAGTGGCATGGAGATCTGAGCAATGGGAAGTGACTAAACTGTACCTGTGTTATGTCGATTCTCTAGATTGCCTAAAGTAGCTGGTTGTCGTCGGTGGTATAATGAGAGTTTTAGGCCTAGGGCCGAAAAGACTAGAATGCTCAAGAATGAACCGTTAAGTCTTGGACCTTTGAACGGTAGGTGGTATTCTGGAAGTCCGGTTGTCAGACCCCTTTTTTGAGCTTTGCCACCAGTTCTTACGCCCAAAACTGTCTCCTTATGGTGACTCCAACTACCAAGTTAGATGCCACCGCACGGCACCGATCCTGCCGGCTAAAATGATCACATCACAGTGTATCAATAAAAGTGAAGTAAGTAATACAAGTCCACAAATCACAGCTCACTATCAATATATATAAAAGAGCAATAGTCCACAATGAGTACAAAATATGAAAAAGAGTAGAAAATGGGCTTATACCCGGTACTTATCTAATAAAAATAATCGCCCTCTCATAACTCAACATCTAAGCGAAAAGAAATTAAAACCGTCCTCGACCTATCATCGTGTAGTAGTGGTAGTGCGCAACAACTGCTCCTCAAGTCCTACAATCCTCCAGCAACTGGTGTATCAACTCGAATTCCTAAAATGATGTGGTCCACCGACCGTTAGTCAAAATACTAAGCCACTATCATCCTCTCCTCACCCCCGTGACTCCTAGGCACCGTGTGGGGAGGAGGAAAGGAATGATATTTAAGGTGGAGAATGAACAAGAGTAGGTGACAACTACCCTAGCAGGAGTATGTACAAAAGAACAATAATAATGAAGCAGTAATGTAAACGAAGTAAAGTACAGAACAGTAAAAATAGTAAAGTGAACAAGCTATATTAAAATAACCTTAATTTATAAGAATGCCCATACAAACTTATAGATTAAAGGGTCGTTTTGCAAGGCCTATCGTATAAAAAGTCTCATACCAATTTATACAATAGGGGTAGGGGTTTAAATGCAATGATGACATGATATGCTATGTTATGCTGGTTTAATGCTATGATCATACAAGTGCAACACACACACACGACTCTATGCTCACAGACCTTTAGTTCCCAAGTTTTGGAAGCTAGCTTCACTCCTAGGAGCCTCCATAGTGGCAAACGGAGAAAGTGGGTTGGGCCACCACACTCCTAGGCGGGTATACACAATTAATTTTCCGATATTGAACATCCATGATTTTGATTATGTATGTTTGTGTGCGTTTTTTGTATATGTGTGTGTGTGTGTGGTTTTTGTTTGTGCATATATATGTGTGTGTGTGTGTATATGTTTTTGATTGCGTATGTGTTTTTTTTGTTTGTGTATGTTTGTGTGTGTGTGTTTATTGTGTATTTATGTATGTGTGTTATTGATTGTGTATGTGTGTATGTGTGTATATGTGTGTGTGTGTGTTTGATTGTTTATATGTGTATGTGTGTGTGTTTTTGTTTTTGTATGTGTACGTGTACGTGTGTGTGTTTTGATTGTGTATTTGTTTATATGTGTGTGTGTTTTTTTATTTTGTATGTGTGTATGTTTGTGTTTTTTTGTTTGTGTATGTGTATGTTTGTATGTGTGTTTTTTTATATTATATTTGTGTATATGTGTGTTTTTATTTTGTATGTGTTTTTTTATTGTGTGTTTTTTGATTGTGTATGTGTCTGTGTATTTGTGTAGATATGTTTGTGTGTGTGTGTGTGTGTCTGTTTTATTGTGTATGCGTGTATATGTGATTTTTTTTGTGTATGTGTGTGTGTGTTTTGATTGTGTATGTGTGTGTGTGTGTGTGTGTTTTGATTGTGTATGTGTGTGTGTATATATATATATATATATATATATATATATATATGTGTGTGTGTGTGTGTGTGTGTGTGTGTCACAACCCGCATTTTCCCCGAATTAAATAATTATCAGAGTATGAGAAAACGCGCGTCATGATGCCACGTCTAGCAGGGTATAACTGCTGACGCTCAGGCAAAACTATCTGCTACTCTTTATGAAAGAAAATCATGAGCTTAATGATTAGAAAATCAGTTATATTATTAGAGGCCGTATCCCTCGGCTCGGTGGATCACCTAGTCCACAGTTAAAAAAACTATACTTATGCGCTGCGGAAAAATACTTTATTCAGGTTTAGCATCCTAAAGGGTGTATAAGAGTTCCAAGAGAACCACTCATACTATGCAAGACTCTACATTTAATTGGTATTATATATAGAAAAATGATCTTTATACGTTGCTTGGAAAATAGTGATTTAGTTTTATAAAACATGCTGATCATGAGCTTACTTATAAGAATAATTATGGTTTAAAAGTAACTAACAACCTAGCATAAATCCTTCTCAGAGCAAGTAGACTATCTCCAGAAAATGGTAGCAGCATAAGTAATATATCCAGTATAAAGGTAAAAACGACCAGTGGGCGCCAACAACCTGACACGAACCCACTGGCACATAAGTATGTCTGTAAGAAAGTACTGAAAACTACCTCACCAACAAGGCAAACGGATCTCCAAAGCCCAAGAGACCACCGACAACAACCACCTCAAACTAGCCACCAGACTGGCTACAGCTCAGAACCTGAGGCATTCCAAAAGAAAACAGAATACCTCAGCAAGAAAAACAAGGTAAAAACTGCATGAAAGAGTCAACCAAAGGGGAAAAAGTAATTGAAAAACATGCCGTAGAAAGAGTCACAACTGTCCAAAATAGGACGATGAGAAATGCACTACGTGCGAGGAAACAACATCAACCCAGCTCAGGAACAACATCCTGCAGGGCCTACTAGGCTACCAAGTGCCCAAAGTGCTGCAATCTACCAAGGAAGAAACTTCTAACACCCTAAGCTGTGGGAGATGGTAGTAGCAAAACAACAGCATGGATCCGGGTTGGAGGCAAACTCAGTCCCCCAACCACCAATTTCTATGCCAACAAGCTCAGGGGTCTACATGACAAAACATAAGGGACCTTCCACCCCCTTGTCCAGCCCATACTTGGAGCAAGATAGAAGAATAAGGGTGGCCTTGGCTAGATTATACAACACCTCCCCCATGAAGAGCTTCAAACCACCACTACTATCCACATCCCACGATTCGGCCTTTAGGAAAGAAAACATGTCCGATAAGGAAACTACAAATATAATCAAAGAAACTCACTCGGGAACATAAATCGAGGAAAGAGAAATAGTGTTGAAGTTACTCAACACGGCTCGGCGTTGGGTGGGATCCACTCAGGGCCTAACCAGACCTTGGCGTTGTGTGAGTTAGCCTCAATCAGCGCCAGAACAGCCATGGCGTTGAGTGAGGTCCACTCCCTCAACGCCTTCAGCAAAACCACAAAACCTAACAGCAGCGTTGAGTGATTCTACCTCCCTCAATGCCAAAACAGCTTTGGCGTTTAGTGAGGTCAACTCAATCTATGCCAAAGTTCACTTCCGCAGGAGAACCCTAAGCCAACGCCAACAAGAGAAGGTCGGCGGGAATGCCGACTGATTCTCGCCGAATCGGCGGGAATGCAGGACGATTCTCGCCGAATTCGGCGAGAATGCAGGATGATTCTCGACGACCGGCGGGAATCCAGGATAATTCTCGCCGAATAGGCGAGAATCAAGGATGATTCTCGCCGAATCGACAGGAATCACTGACGATATACGTCGAAATCGGCGGGAATCACTTGGTGATTCCCGTCGATTTTGACCTAGACGAAAAATTTCCACTCAATCACCCCACCACTCAGCCGCAAAGAACAAACCGAACTATGGCTTTGAGTGTGTCCACCACACTCAACGCCAAGTCCGGGCGGCTTTTGGCTTTGAGTGTGTGCACCACACTCAACACCAAAACTCGAGAGTCTACCAAGACTAGTTCTAACTCCGGTATCGCACAGCAGAACGAAGCATATTGAAGTGCGTTACCATTTCATTCGGGAGCACGTGGAGAACAAGGACATCTCTCTCTGCTATGTTCCCACTGACAAGCAGATTGCAGACATTTTCACAAAGCCCCTTGACGAGGCCAAGTTCAGTATGTTCAAAACTGAATTGGGGATGCTAAACTATGAAGAATGAAGACTACAGGAACTCAAGGCTCATGCGTCTAGGGGGAGCCTCTACTAGGAATTTAGTGAATGCAAAGGTACAAGAACTGAGGGGGAGCATGGTGTCACATTCTTCAGTTCCCAATTTGCAGAAGCCGAAAAGGGGGAGATTACCCTCTCGGCTAAGGCTAAGGTGACTCCAAGTTTGCTCTCAAGAAATTGGTAATGAATATCTCTCTCAACTCAATTTTAAGTTTATGATTTTCATTTCTATATGCTCTATTCACCTTAGCTTGTAGGGTTTATGCTTCTTCAAATAGGGGGAGATTGTTGGGTATTGTATCCACAATGTACCTGATTTGAAGAAGCCCCTGTACAAGCTAAGGTAAATAGACTATGTATTTGATGAATTTCTTCTAGTTGTGCTTGCAGTTATTCCATGCTAAGTACACACCAATGTCAGGGTGCAGTGGGTCAATATACACGGGTCTGTGCAATGTAATCCCTCGTTGAGCAGATCAGTGTGTTGGCCTACGTGTACTTTCTCTATTGGGGTGTACTTAATTTCAAGTACAGGGCTATGATAAAGCAAGAGCAGACAAGGAGCAAGGATGGGCCAAAGACCTTCTCACGGGTTAAAAGAGGAGAATCGTCTAAGTGTAAATCGTCGAGAATCACTAAGTGATTCTCACCGATTCGTCGAGAATCACCAGTGATTCTCGACGAGTCGTCGAGAATCATTAGTTGATTCTTGCCCGGTTGGGCTGGCTGTCTCGACGCAGTCAGAAAAATCATCTAAGGCAGAATCGTCGAGAATCACCAAGTGATTCTCGCCAATTCGTCGAGAATGACTTTGCATTCTCGACGAGTCGGCAAGAATCCAAGGTGATTCCCGCCGATTCTCCCCGGCCTCTATAACCTGTGCAGCCAGAATTCTCTAAGTAGAATTCGGCGAGAATCGTAAGTGATTCTAGCCGATTCGTCAAGAATCACCCACGATTCTCGCCGAATTTGACTTAGGTATTTTTCCGACTCTGTCTGGACCGGTCCACGACATCTGCGGGATTTTGAACCGGACTTTGGTCTTACTGATGGTGGGGCCCACAACGGTCATCTCTTGACCTAGTGTATAAATACTCTGGTATTTGTGTACAGTAACACACACAGACGAGATACAAAACAAAGCGGCCGACAAAACCCTAATCTCGCGAACTTGCTCCGCCTCCGTCGCCGCAGCCGATCACCGAAGCCGATCTCGATCTCCTCCAGATCCTCGGTGATAGAAGCCTAGTCCTGCACAGCGTCTCACGTGTCTATCCAGAGATCTTTTGTCTCTTGATTTGAGATAGGGAAATCTTTCCCCGTCCGAATCGATCGAGACGATCGATCCTCGTGTGACCGTTGGTAGACCTTGCCGACTTCGCTAAGAAGATTGGATCTCCAGTGCTTTGCTGCTGTTTTCAGTTGCCGCCGCCAACACCGAAAGCGTCGCCGCCGCTCGTCGCCACCGCCGGTCTCGGGGAGATTCTCTCCAAGTGAGATCTAGGGTTGTGGACTCTTCGTTGACTTCAAGAACACTTCGTCGAACGAAGAGGGACACCTTAGTCTCCATACGCTGTTTGTATTTCTTACAAGCTATTTTCATTTCTTTGTAAAGGACCGATTGGTCTCTAGTTGTAGGGTTGGGTGCAACCCGTGTTGTGGGAGTGTTGACTCCTACGTGTGGAAGGGTTCCTTCCATTAGTGCAAGGATTGGATTTCAATCCTGTTGGTGAAGTGACCGAGTCGTCCCTGGTTGGGAGATAGGTCGAAGGGGGAAAGTGGACGTACCCAAATCGGGGAACCACTATAAATTGCTTGTGTACTTTTTGTGCTGTGTTGTTTTGTTTTCTTGTGCAGGTAAAACCTTAATTCCGCAAATACGCTGCAAAGACACCTATCCCCCCCATAGGTGTAAGTAGTTGACACTAGGTGGACTTTCAAGTGGTATCAGAGGGAGGTTACTCATCAAAAAGGTTCACACCTTGAGTAAAATCCTTCCACCAGTGTCAAGAAGAAGACCGATATCTTCCATGGACGGACTCAAGCACTCCGGCAAAATCCCAGTATGCACCAGACTGAACTTTCCTATCTGGAAGGAAAGAATCAGATTCTACATGGAAGCAGTCGACTCCCGGCTCTTCATGATAGTGGAGGAGGGACCTTACATTCCCACCAAGGCCTCCACCATTGATCCAACCAGGAAAGTGCCCAAGAAACTTTTGGAAATGGACAAGGACGAAATGGTGCTGTTCGAACTCGACAAGAAAGCTCAGAACATCCTGGTAAGCGCAGTTGACGACTCTATGATGC
This sequence comes from Platanthera zijinensis, assembly GCA_039513925.1. Lineage (NCBI taxonomy): Eukaryota > Viridiplantae > Streptophyta > Magnoliopsida > Asparagales > Orchidaceae > Platanthera > Platanthera zijinensis. The sequence goes on from CM077088.1 coordinate 149,534,788, forward strand.
AGAACTTCAGCAACTGCAGGACAACCAGGGATCTCTGGAGCTGTCTGATCGTCCTAATGGAGGGTACAGATGAAGTGAGTGACGATCGGAGATCCCTCCTCAATCAGAAATATGAGGCCTTCAGGCAAGGGCCAAAGGAGGAGTGAAAGTGAAGGGATAGATACTACTCTAGAGGGGGGGTGAATAGAGTAATAAAATTTTGCACAATACAAAACTTAACTGTCTACCCAACTCCCTTGGAGTGAAGTGCGGAATGAAGAGATTATAGATATTGGTTTAACCTTAAAGCCTAACACAAGTGTTGTGTACAAACACAAGCTAACTGTAATTACAGTTAAGCTTGGAAAAACCTAAACAGCAACTAGCAGCCTAGTTATATCTATTCACAGCCACAGTACAAGAAAAATAATAAACAAGCCAGACGACACAAGGAATTTTATAGTGGTTCCCCAAACAACTTGGGTACGTCCACTCTTCTACCCAAACGGTAGGAATCCACTACAGGTGTTTGATCAGGTGCCCTGCCACCAACAGGATCTTCTTCAGGTAGATCCAGAGACCCTTTAGACTTTTGATCAGGTGTCTAAAAACCAAGCACAGGTTTTTGATCAGGTGCCCTGCCACCAAGGGATACTTTTGAAGGGAGTAATAACCCTGTACAGGAGGGGGAAGAAGGTTAAGATGTCTTCTCTATTTTACAATAGATTAGAGAAGCACAAAAAGCTTGCACTGAGCTAGAATGCTCTAAAGAATCAAGGCTCCCCCTGGCTCAAAGATGTCCAGGTGAAGTCTTGCTTCAGTGCAGAAACTCTTCAGAAAATTCTGAAGGAAAGAGCTACAGGAAGAAAATAAATAACAAAAAGAAATCTCTTCAAGCAGCTATTCTTCTTCTTCTTCTTCTTCAAAGAAACTCTGAGTTGAATTTCCTGAAAGCAGGAGAACTCAGGTGAAGAAGAGATGAAGATCTTAACACTTCTCAGTTAGATGGAGTTTGCTGAGAGCAGGAAACTTTTGCTTGATGGAGGCTTGAGTGCTTTTGAATATGTGTGTAACAGCTAGCTTCAATCCTTCTGCAAAGGGTTCTTTTTATATCATCATCAAGCAACGGCTCTCTTCCATTTGAATTGTTTGTCTTCTTCTAAGCCTTGAGACCTGGGCTGTAAATATCAAGAAGACAGAAGTATTTCTGCAGCAAAACATTCCATAAAAAGGAATAAACCTCTTTCTAAGAAGCTGCAGGCTTAAATCAAATAAACAGATAGACTAAATAAAGTCACATCAGAAACTATCTCTTTATAGCAAAAGAAGACTTTTCAGTCTAACGGCTATAAAGGGGCTGTCAGCAGATAAAGTAAATTAAAATGACAGCTAATAAGACAAACAACTTTATCTTAAAAGATTTGAACTCAGGCAATAAGAATAGAGCAAATAATGCCTGGAAACTTTATCATACAGCTTAAAATACTGTGCCAGAAAATGTATTAAATAATTAAATATAATAAATAAATACAAAATCCAAAGGCAGACAGAAAACGTCGAACGACCTTCGAAGATCGTCGAACGACGCCAGGAGATCGTCGAACTATCGGGCAGATAGTCGAACGATCCAGATAGTCGAGCTATCAAATAGATAGTCGAGCTACCGCAGCAGATAGTCGAACTATCAGGACAGATAGTCGAACTATCAGATAGTCGATCTATCTAGGACAGATAGTCGAACTATCAAGCGCAGAGAGATAGTCGAGCTATCAAGCAGATAGTCGACCTACCTCAGAAAACAGATAGTCGATCTATCAAAAGATAGTCGAACTATCAAAACAAACTAGATAGTCGAACTATCAACAGATAGTCGAACTACCAGCGCAGAACAGATAGTCGAACTATCAACAGATAGTCGAACTACCAGCGCAGAACAGATAGTCGAACTATCAACAGATAGTCGAACTATCAGCGCAGAACAGATAGTCGAACTATCAACAGATAGTCGAACTATCAGCGCAGAACAGATAGTCGAACTATCAACAGATAGTCGAACTATCAGCGCAGAACAGATAGTCGAACTATCAACAGATAGTCGAACTATCAGCGCAGACCAAGGCGTCGACCAACTGATAGACGATCGTCGATCAGCCGATAGACGATAGTCGAACGGCGTTCGACTATAGTCGAACGAAAAACTACTTAACCAAATTCTCAATTTGGAAAAGCGAGGACCCTACAGCTAGACTCCTAACCATTGACCATAGATATTTCTTGGGTCAAAGGGGCACAAAGGAGAGGACTAAACTCAAATCAAACTAGGGTACCAACAATCTCCCCCTATTTGAGTTAAGTCTCTCAGAATCTAAAACAGCTAGCAATAGAATATTAAAAATAATTTCAGCAGATAGTTAATTAATAAACTGGCAGATTATCAATCAGATAAACAAATAATCAAATATCACAGCAGTTTAACCAAACTATTTAGAATCTTTAGGGGCAGGTAATGGATCAGAAGAACTAGAGACAAAAGAAATTTTTCTAAGCGGGTCATCTGATTCCTTCTTTGACATCTTCAGATCCTGAGCCCCAATGATCTTTAGTTCTGTAGCTCTGGGGACAACAGCTTCAGGATGTTTTTCCATGTACTTTGCTGGATCAAATATCTCAGGGTTGACTTGGAATTTTTCAAATTCTTTCTTTCTATATGCTGACATCGTAGTAAAGCCAGTTGTATCTTTGCCTTCGGCTCTTGCTTTTCTTATTTGGGCTGCTCCTACAAGCTCTTGAAAGCGAGCCATCCTAAAATTAGGATCGAGCTCAGGATTTTCATATACGGGCTCTGGAGAAGCAGCATCAGCTATTTTATCTAGATAAGACATTAGATTAATCTTAGCAAAAGCGACTTGCTAGAAGGTTTTAAAACACTGTAAACTATTTACCTTTCGAAACACTTTTCTCAGATTGAACTGGAGAAAGAGGTGGGGAAAAGGTTGGTCTTTGGGCCACAACCTCCTTCATTGGTCTTTGAGATCCATAAGATGATCTGCCTTGAGAACTTTGATGACCTTGTCTAGGTTGGGGCTGAGCAGACGCAGATTTTCCATAGACGGCAGATTGATTAGCAGGTAGATTCCCAGAGGCTCCTGCACCAGGAGGTGGAGGAGGACCTTTGGGAGTCCATCTGGAGACTGGACTGTCATACCTCTTTGTTCTCTTCCTTTCTTTTTGCTGATTTTTCGAAAACCTCATCCAATGCTGAAAATCTTTTGATTTGGGGTCAATGCCCTTTAGAATATAGTATGGAATGTCATTATCCTTGTTTGGAGGAGGAGGAGGAGCAGCTTTTCTTTTCTTAGCAGCAGATTTCTTTTTCTTTGATTTTTCAGAAACGTCTGAATCATCATCATCATCAGAATGGGATGATGGAGGGTTCTCATAGGGATCATAGGCTTCTGAGACAGCCTTTTCTTTAAGCTTTGAGACAGATTTCTCCCTTTCTTCTTCCAGGGCATCCATAGCCAGAAGGGAGTCTAAATCTAAACCAGGAGAATCATCCCAGATGGATGACTTCTCAAATTGCAACTCTTTCTCTTTTTCTTGTAAAGATTTTACTCTTAAGTCCCAAGCAGCCCTTGCTTGAATTTCTTCCAAATTTAAAACAGGAGAATCAACTTTGATTTCCTCTTGATGTTCATCCTCTTTATCATTTAAAAACACATCCAATTTTGGATCTATTTTAGTATCAGAATCACTTGGAGCAGCCTTAGAAACAACTGCTATTTTCTTGGTAGTTAAATCTTCTTTAATAAAATCTGTAGAATCAAGAACACAGATCTGCTAAATAAGCTTGAATCATCCCTTCAAGGTATTCACCAGCAAGCAAATAAATTGACTCATCAATAAACCGGATTAGGGAATTACCTTCATATTTAACCATCTCCCAGCAGTCATTCAGATATTTAGTTATGATTCCTTCCAGGAATCTGGCAATCGTAGGAGAGGTTATATCTTCTAAGCATACTTTCACTGCAATTTCTGATAGCAGGATTCCATCTGATATTTCCTTCTCAGTCAAGACTGGAGCTAAAATTTTCTTAGCAGGAGCAATCTCTTCCTCAGCTGGAACAATTTCTTCCTCAGCTGGAACAATTTCTTCCTCAGCTGGAACAATTTCTTCCTCTGCTGGAGCAATTTCTTCCTCAGCTGGAGTTACCACTTTCTCAGCTGGAACAATCTCTTCCTCAGCAGGGGCTGTCTCTTCCTGATCAGTCATAATAACATCTTGAACTTCTTCTGGCTCAACTTGAGCAGATTCTGGCTGGACAGATACGACAACATCTGGAGCTATCTCTATTTCAGCTGGAGAGGAAGCAGGAAGGTCTGAGACATCTTCATTGAACATCTCCCCCTGCCTGATTTCAGTAACAACTGAAACCAGGCCCCTAGAGGTAGATGGCTCAGCAGATTTAGAAATGGATTGGATGGAGGCAGTGAGACGGTCAATGGAGGCAGCAAGGGGAGCGATTGCCTCGTCAATCATGGTTTTGATTGACGGGGTAATCAGCTCCACGATGCGGATGATAATCTCTGGAGAGATATCAAAAGAAGATGGATGAGAGGTGGATGGATCAGCAGCAGAGATGGTAGATGTGCTGGGATGGAGGATGGTGGGAACAGGGGATCGAACTGGAGATACAGCAGGAGAGGGAGCAGGGGATGGGGAATGAACTGGGGAATTAACGGGAGATGCATGAGGAGTAAGAATTCTCTCTGAACCTAACAAATCGAAACAAGGAGCAGATATCCTAGCCAGATATGCAGGTAGAGGAGAGGCTGGAGGAGACAGAGGAACAACCACGGTTGTTTCAGGTGCAGCAGAAGAAGAGGGTCGTACCTCAGCAGAAGTTGATGGTACTTCAACTGAGGTAGACGGCAAAACAGAGGAGGAGGAAGGGATAGCTGAGCCAGCTTCACTAGGTTGAGGAGCGACTGAAGCAGTCCTTGTGTCCTCAGATTGCGCTGGAGCAGATTTCACGAACGTCCTCTTCCACTTTGAGAACAGATGGGGATCCATCTTCTTGCTGGCATTGATGGTAGTTGCGGCAGAACTCAGCAGCTGGGGGAATTTCTCCTTAAGAAAAATTCCAATAACCCTTCCCAGGGTGACTTCCTTCTTTCCTGTCTTCTTCCTGATCAAATCAAACAGAACTGCAGCCCAATCGATTCTCTTTCGATTAACAATTGCACACATAAGTGCGAATTGCTGCCTTGTTATGTTATCATGGGCAGAGTGCTTGCCCAGAATCACTTTTCCGACAACCTCAGCGAGGAACTTGATCTTGAAAGGGAAATTTACCTTGAGCAACTTGGAGGGAATGCCTTCAGCATGTCCCAGCTCGACGAGCATCCTTCCAAACTCCTGAGCGTCTTGCTCATAATCTTCGTCACCGATAACCAAACCAAAAACATCAGAAAGAACGGCCGGAGTCAGGATAACTTCTACTCCGCCGATGGTACCGATCATCGACTCGTCTGTGGAAGACGACGTGAAAGCCCATTCTTTTATTTCTGGAATATTAATCTTGATCCTTTCAGACATCAGCTTCTCTAGGCCTTGATCTCTGCAGAGCTAGAGAACTTCCACTATGCCGGCATCGCAACTGCTGAAAGCTTCAAAATCTACACTGAATCCTGCATCGAACTTGACGACGGCTAGAACAGCTGGAGAAATCGCCATTGAATCGCTGGAGAAACGCGAGAAGGAGGAGGAAGACGAAGGGGACGGAGCGGCAGAAAATCGCAAGCGGGAAAGCAGAATGCGAAAGGGCACGTTCCGTCGACGATAAAGCAACAGATTTTTTAACCTAGGTCGACTATCGGCTTTATATTGAACCGGATATAGTCGGTCTATTAAAAAGATCTTGAACCGATAGTCGAACGGCCGTTCGACGATCGGCTCAGAAACAGAGTAGTCGGACAATCGTTCGACTATTTCTGGCTTCTCAAACAAAAGGCTGTCGTCGTCCGGAGATCGACGATAAGCTCAGCCTGTTCGACGATGGTCGAACGTCGATCGACGATCTTCAAACAGATAAACTATCATTAACCAGAGGTCGACGATAAGCTCAATCCGTTCGACGATCTTCGATCATCGTTCGACGATCTTCAAGCAGACCTCAACATAGGCAGATATCGTCACACTTAGTCTCGTCCATTGATCATGCCTAGTTGGACTAAAAAGAACAGATGCTTCTGTTCATCTAAAGGCTTGGTGAATATATCACCTCTCTGAAACTCAGTGGATATGAACTCAAGACAGATCTTGTTCTTTTCCACACAATCTCTCAGGAAATGGTGCCTAATCTCAATGTGCTTGGTTCTAGAGTGGTGCACTGGATTTTGTGCAATAGAAATAGCACTGGTACTATCACACATGATCTTGGTGTTCTTGTGTGAGTAACCATAATCCACAAGCTGGTTTTGAATCCACAGGATCTGTGAACAACAACTAGCAGCAGCTATATATTCAGCCTCTGCAGTTGAAGTTGAGACAGAAGCCTGCTTCTTACAGAACCAAGAGACCAATCTCTCTCCCAGGAACTGGCAAGTTCCTGAGGTGCTCTTCCTGTCAACTCTGCAACCAGCATAGTCAGAATCAGAATATCCAATTAATTCAAACTCTGACTCAGCTGGGTACCAAAGTCCTAGATTTGGACATCCTTTCAGGTATCTCAGGATTCTCTTTAGAAGAATCAGATGAGATTCCTTGGGGTTGACCTGGAATCTAGCACAAAGGCATGTAGCAAACATTATATCTGGCCTACTTGCAGTTAGATATAATAGGGAACCAACAATGGCCCTATAATTCTTTTGATCAACTGGCTTGCCGTGATCATCAGAATCAATAACTACATTAGTAGCCATGGGTGTAGGCATTGCTGAAGCATCAGCCATCCCAAATTTCTTTACCAATTCCTTGGCATATTTGGATTGGGAGATGAAGATACCATCAGCATCTTGCTTAACTTGGAGACCAAGAAAGTAAGACAGCACACCCATGCTACTCATCTCAAACTTAGAGTGCATCAAGTTGGAAAACTTTTTGCAAAGTTTGGGATCAGTGGAGCCAAAGATAATATCATCTACATACACCTGAACTAACAGGATTGTGTCCTTGTGATGCTTGACGAAGAGGGTTCTATCAACTACTCCCCTAGTGAAGTTGTGCTCTAACAGGAAACTAGCTAGAGTCTCATACCAGGCTCTAGGAGCTTGCTTTAGTCCATAAAGAGCTTTCTGCAACTTAAAAACATGAGAAGGCTGAGTTGAATTAACAAACCCTGGTGGTTGTTCAACAAACACCTCTTCCTTAAGCTCACCGTTCAGGAATGCACTTTTGACATCCATTTGGAACACCTTAAACTTCATGTAGGCTGCATAGGCCAAGAAGATCCTTATTGCTTCTAGCCTTGCAACAGGGGCAAAGGTTTGGTCATAGTCTATACCTTCCTCCTGTCTGTAGCCCTGAGCTACAAGCCTAGCTTTATTCCTTACTATTATTCCATTTGCATCTAACTTGTTTCTATACACCCACTTGGTGCCTATGATCAGTTGGCCTTTAGGTCTTGGAACCAAAGTCCAAACTTTACATCTCTCAAACTGATTGAGTTCCTCTTGCATTGCAATGATCCAGTGGGGATCTAGCTCTGCATCTTTAAAGGTGAGGGGCTCAACCTGTGAGAGGAAACAAGCATGCATCACATCCTGTCTTAATTGATGTCTTGTTTGCACACCAGCTGATATGTCTCCAATCACTTGAGATGTGGGATGATCTCTAAGTGTGACAATATCAGCAGGTGGGATGTGATCTTCAGCAACAGTTGGGATTAATTCCTCAGGAGGAATTTGATCTACTGTTGGTGGAACAACAACAGCTTCAACAGCTTCAGCAATGTCTTCATCACTGTCTGATTCAGTGATCTGAAGAGTTGAAAGTTGAAGGATTTCTTGAGGGGCATCATGTACCTGCAAAGAACTGGAGGAAGGAGAATTTTCTTTCTCCTTGTAAAACATCTGAGACTCATCAAAAGTTACATGCACAGATTCCTCTATCTTACAGGTTGATTTGTTATAAACCCTATAAGCTTTGCTTACTTGGGAATATCCAAGCATAATTCCCATTGAAGCTTTTGCTTCAAACTTTCTAATGTATTCTTTATTATTGTTATGAATATAAACAGTACAGCCAAAAATTCTAAAGTAATTAATTTTTGGTTTCTTTCCTTTAAGCAACTCATAAGGAGTTTTACACTTAAGTTTGTGTATCAAACTTCTATTCAAGACATAGTTGGCTGTACTAACAGCTTCTGCCCAATAGGATAGAGGCATGTTAGCATCTGCCAACAATGTGCTAGCAGCTTCAATTAGTGTTCTATTCTTCCTCTCAACTACCCCATTTTGTTGGGGAGTTCTAGGAGCTGAGAAGCTATGTTTGATACCTTCTCTCTCACAGAATTCTTGCATGAGAAGAGAGTCAAACTCAGTACCATGATCACTTCTGATCAAGGCCACATGAGTAGAGTACTCAGTCTGCACACAAAGTAGAAAGTCTGTAAGGGCTTTGAAGTTATCAGACTTAGTTCTCAAAAAGAAAACCCAACTGAACCTAGAGAAGTCATCTACAATTACTAATGTGTAATACTTCCCTCCTAGACTTTGTACATTTATTGGGCCAAAAAGGTCCAAGTGTAATAAATACAGGATTCTAGGAGAATCACTTTTATTAACAGATTTAAATGAATTCTTGGTTTGCTTGCCTAGCTGACAAGCCTTGCATAGGCTCTCCTTCTTGTAGGGGCAAGAAGGTAAACCTCTAACAAGGTTGTGCTTAGATAACCTAGATATGTTCTTGAGGTTTACATGACTAAGCCTTTTATGCCATAAAGAATTATTATTAAGGGTTAATTCATTAAATAGGCAGATTTCAGAATGAGATGAATTAAAATCTACTAAATATATATTGCCTATTCTATTACCTATTAAAACAACATTATTATTTAAAGTAATATTGCAAGAGGAGTTAGAAAAAGAAACCTGGTAGCCAGCATCACATAGCTGGCTAACTGAAATCAGGTTGTGCTTCAGTCCACTGACATAAGCAACTCTCTTGAATGTAACAGCTCCAATTGTGATCTTGCCATATCCTTCTGTCTGACCACAGCTGGAGTCTCCAAAGATAACCTTTGGGCCGAGCTTTGCTTTGTACTTTGACAGTAGCTCTTTGTTTCCTGTCATATGCTTAGAGCATCCACTATCCAAATACCACTTATTTTGAGTGATTGGATAGGCCTTCACCTGCAAAACAGCTATTTAGACAGAGTGGACCCAGGTAACCTTGGGTCCCTTGTTTTTCACATAAGAAAAACTGGAGATATAAGAAAATGCAGGCTGAGGGTGATAACCTAGTGGGTGAGATCTCCTAGGTGGGATTCTCCATGCAGATGATGGGTCAACAAACCTAGGGTTTCTATTTTCATTTAGGTTTCTATGGAATGGATTATGATTTTGAAAATCATGTTGAAATCGTCGATCGACGTTCGATGATGGGCGCTCAGATCGTCGAGCTTCGTTCGACCATGGAGCATCCGATCGTCGAGCTGCGTTCGACGCTTTTTGCATTTCTTTGAAAAACTTCTTTCTCTTTTCTCTCTTAGCCTTATTCAATGTTTTATTTACAAGGTTTACTTGCTCAGTGTTCTTCTTTCCACTAGCTGAAATGAAGTTCACTGGAGTTGAAAGATTATTTTTAAGCAAGACTGGGGGTTCACTGGGAGAAGCTCCTAAGCCTAATTTATCATTTCCTGTCCTAGTGTTAGCCATGCTGGTAATTTCTAACAGCTTAAGGCTTCTACCATTAAGTGACTCTTCTAGTCTCTTAGACTTAGCTAATTCCATTTTAAGAAATTTGATTTCTTCACTACAAGTAGTGAGTTCTTCCTTTAACCTAACATTTTCAGAGGCTATTGATTCAGAGTCAGCTAGCCTATTTCTAAGTTCTTTTATCTCTTTTTCTGAACTAATTAAATCTAAACATAGAGATTTAAAATCTAACTTAAACTCTTCTGAAGTAAAATCATAAGATGAAAGTACCTCATCTTCAGTAGGCATTTCTTCATCTGAGTCAGAACTCTCTGCAGCAGAGTGGTTGCTGCAGGCATCTATTGCCATGAGGCAAACTTCTTTTGCCTTCTTTTCTTCTTCATCCTCACTAGAGCTTGAGGATGAGGATTCTTCATCAGAATCACTCCAGGTTTCAGCAATGAAACCTCTCTCCTTCTTCTTGTTTTTGTAGGAGGATGGCTTGGAGTGCTTCCTGTGTTGTTCTTTATCTTTTCTCTTTTCTTTGTTTTTCTCCTCTGGACACTCTGGCAAGATGTGTCCAGGCTTCCTGCACCCATAACAAATAATTTCTTTAGTTGGAGTACGATCATACCTTGGCTTTTCTTCATACTTTGAAGATTTTCTTCTGAACTCTTTTCTCCCCATTTTGAGAAATTTCTTGGCAAACAATGCCATGAGCTCCTCATTTGATTGGCTGCCTTCTGAGGCTTCAGCAGCTTTAAGAGCTAGAGATTGCTCTTTTCTTGTTGGAGTGGGGGTCTTGGCTTCTGCTTCAGCTTCCCTTGTCTTCAGCACTTGCTCAAAAGATTTGAGCTTGCCGAGAAGGGCTTCAGTTGATATCTCATTGGTGCTTCTGGCTTCCTTGATTGGCCAGATCCTCAAATCCCATGTGCTAGGAAAGCACATAAGGATCTTATCATTGACCTCTGTCAATGAGATATCCTTGTCAAGGGTCCTCAGCTCATTGATGATTGAGCTGAGCCTGGTGTACATCGCTTCAACTGATTCAGCATCAGTCTTTTTGAAGTTCTCATACTGTGAGATAAGGTTGGACCTCCTGTCCTTCCTTTCATCAGCTGAACCAGCTACAATCTGGTTCAGTGTGTCCCACATGGCCTTAGCTGAGGAGCAGTCGGCCACCTTCTGGAACACCTCATCAGACATAGTCTGAGCCAGTATGTTCATTGCTTTGGCATCAGCAATTTTGGCCTTCTTGTACTCATCATTATAATCTGGAGGAGGCACTGCACTCAGATCAGATGATGAAGCAGTGGCAGCAGCAGGTGCTCTTGGGGGACCTGACAAAATAGAAGCAAAAATACTCTCATCAATAGAGTTCATATAAAGTTTGATCCTTGCCTTCCAGATGCCAAACTTTGCTAAGTTGCATGCTGGAGGTCTGGTGCTAGAATAATCCTTAGACTGGGCCATGATAGTGAATTTCTATAAACTCTTGGTATCTATCAGGATCTTATGACTTAGGTGTTAGCCTATACAGTCAGTCAACCTCCCTCTGATACCAATTGAAAGTGAAGGGATAGATACTACTCTAGAGGGGGGGTGAATAGAGTAATAAAATTTTGCACAATACAAAACTTAACTGTCTACCCAACTCCCTTGGAGTGAAGTGCGGAATGAAGAGATTATAGATATTGGTTTAACCTTAAAGCCTAACACAAGTGTTGTGTACAAACACAAGCTAACTGTAATTACAGTTAAGCTTGGAAAAACCTAAACAGCAACTAGCAGCCTAGTTATATCTTTTCACAGCCACAGTACAAGAAAAATAATAAACAAGCCAGACGACACAAGGAATTTTATAGTGGTTCCCCAAACAACTTGGGTACGTCCACTCTTCTACCCAAACGGTAGGAATCCACTACAGGTTTTTGATCAGGTGCCCTGCCACCAACAGGATCTTCTTCAGGTAGATCCAGAGACCCTTTAGACTTTTGATCAGGTGTCTAAAAACCAAGCACAGGTTTTTGATCAGGTGCCCTGCCACCAAGGGATACTTTTGAAGGGAGTAATAACCCTGTACAGGAGGGGGAAGAAGGTTAAGATGTCTTCTCTATTTTACAATAGATTAGAGAAGCACAAAAAGCTTGCACTGAGCTAGAATGCTCTAAAGAATCAAGGCTCCCCCTGGCTCAAAGATGTCCAGGTGAAGTCTTGCTTCAGTGCAGAAACTCTTCAGAAAATTCTGAAGGAAAGAGCTACAGGAAGAAAATAAATAACAAAAAGAAATCTCTTCAAGCAGCTATTCTTCTTCTTCTTCTTCTTCAAAGAAACTCTGAGTTGAATTTCCTGAAAGCAGGAGAACTCAGGTGAAGAAGAGATGAAGATCTTAACACTTCTCAGTTAGATGGAGTTTGCTGAGAGCAGGAAACTTTTGCTTGATGGAGGCTTGAGTGCTTTTGAATATGTGTGTAACAGCTAGCTTCAATCCTTCTGCAAAGGGTTCTTTTTATATCATCATCAAGCAACGGCTCTCTTCCATTTGAATTGTTTGTCTTCTTCTAAGCCTTGAGACCTGGGCTGTAAATATCAAGAAGACAGAAGTATTTCTGCAGCAAAACATTCCATAAAAAGGAATAAACCTCTTTCTAAGAAGCTGCAGGCTTAAATCAAATAAACAGATAGACTAAATAAAGTCACATCAGAAACTATCTCTTTATAGCAAAAGAAGACTTTTCAGTCTAACGGCTATAAAGGGGCTGTCAGCAGATAAAGTAAATTAAAATGACAGCTAATAAGACAAACAACTTTATCTTAAAAGATTTGAACTCAGGCAATAAGAATAGAGCAAATAATGCCTGGAAACTTTATCATACAGCTTAAAATACTGTGCCAGAAAATGTATTAAATAATTAAATATAATAAATAAATACAAAATCCAAAGGCAGACAGAAAACGTCGAACGACCTTCGAAGATCGTCGAACGACGCCAGGAGATCGTCGAACTATCGGGCAGATAGTCGAACGATCCAGATAGTCGAGCTATCAAATAGATAGTCGAGCTACCGCAGCAGATAGTCGAACTATCAGGACAGATAGTCGAACTATCAGATAGTCGATCTATCTAGGACAGATAGTCGAACTATCAAGCGCAGAGAGATAGTCGAGCTATCAAGCAGATAGTCGACCTACCTCAGAAAACAGATAGTCGATCTATCAAAAGATAGTCGAACTATCAAAACAAACTAGATAGTCGAACTATCAACAGATAGTCGAACTACCAGCGCAGAACAGATAGTCAAACTATCAACAGATAGTCGAACTACCAGCGCAGAACAGATAGTCGAACTATCAACAGATAGTCGAACTATCAGCGCAGAACAGATAGTCGAACTATCAACAGATAGTCAAACTATCAGCGCAGAACAGATAGTCGAACTATCAACAGATAGTCGAACTATCAGCGCAGAACAGATAGTCGAACTATCAACAGATAGTCGAACTATCAGCGCAGACCAAGGCGTCGACCAACTGATAGACGATCGTCGATCAGCCGATAGACGATAGTCGAACGGCGTTCGACTATAGTCGAACGAAAAACTACTTAACCAAATTCTCAATTTGGAAAAGCGAGGACCCTACAGCTAGACTCCTAACCATTGACCATAGATATTTCTTGGGTCAAAGGGGCACAAAGGAGAGGACTAAACTCAAATCAAACTAGGGTACCAACAAGGAGATCGGAGTCACCTTCGAAAACTTCCTCAAGATCGTCAATGCACTCAAAGGATATGGAAGAGTGTTCACTGACGGTGAACTCAATGATAAGTTCCTTAGATACCTCACTAAGGAATGAGACACAAAGATCTGCGCCATCCGCGAGTTTGGCAGACTTGCGGAAACTGATCCACAGATTTTGTTCGGGAAGCTTATGTCCTATGAGATTCAGTTGAACACAAGGAAGGCTGAAGAGGAAGCAGAGAAAGCCGCGGCCAAGGAAAAGACGGTGGCCCTAAAAGCCATTCAATCCAGAAAGGGCAAGGGTGTCGCTTCTTCCCGTGCGTGGAAGAGGGATGAAGAGGAAGACTCTGAGCCAAGCTCCTCCTGCTCAGAGTTATCTGAGGAAGATTTATCCCTTATCACACGGGAATTCAAGAAGTTCCTCAAGCTGAGGAATCAGAGAAAGAGAAACGGCTCTTCCTCAAGGGATCAGAAGAAGAACTATTCCTCTGACATGTATGTTTCCAAACCGAACAAACACCGCTCTTCTGACATTATATGCTTTGGTTGCAACAAGCCAGGACACGTCGTGGCCGACTGCCATCAAGGCAAGAGGGAAAAGGGAAAGGGAGAGGAGCACAGGTCCTCAAAAGATAAGAAGAAGGAGAGGAGTCACATCGCAAAGAAGCCAAAGACGCTGCGTGAATCTGACATGTCAGACACCAGCGATGATGAGGAAGCCTACTTTGGGCTAATGGGTCGCTCTGACTAAGAAGGAGAATGCCCCCCATTTACTGGGAAGGTAAAAGCTCACACCCCTCTCTCAGACTCTGACTCTGATCCTGAGTCTCAGGATGATGACCCTGAGGATAGCCCTTCTGCCCTTGAAGCTGAGCTCCTCGAGAAGTATGAGCTTCTGCTCAATACATTCCTGAAATGTCGAAAGAAACTGAAGGCTGAGAAAAAGGAAGTTAAATTCCTTAAAGGTGAGAGTGCGTCCCTGAGGGAAGAGATCACCAGTTTGATCTCCCTCCGACAGGAGCACTTGGACCTGACCTCAAAGCATTCAGAATCTCTTAAGCTCCTTGATCTTAAGCAGGAGGAAGTCGACAAGTTGGAAGAACTACTTGCGGCAGAAAGGAAGATCGTCAAGAGCTTCTCTATGCCAAAAACTGTTCTTCCATTAGTTGATACCTTCTCTGCTCAAGCCAAAGGAGCTGGCTTGGGGCATGTAGGGGTATCTAGTTCCTCATCCAGGAGATACAGGAATAGGAGGAAGAATAAGGCTACCAAGAAAGCCTCTGCTGATGAGAAAGGAAAGGCCCCACTCAGCCCTATTGAGTTCAGAAAGCCTAGCTTTCCCTGTAACCAACATGACTTTGAGTCAACATATGGGCATCACTTCAGGCCCTCGGTTGCAAAGCCGAAGAGCCGATATGATGGGTGGACCTTTCCCCATAACTTCAGTGAGAGTGTCTTCAAGGCACCTTATGAGGAAATCCACTTGGGAAATTATGGTCAATTCTCTAGCGGCCATAATAGGAAGCAGGCACCTAAGGACAAGCCTGTTACACTGAAAAGCCAAGAGGTGAAGAAGTCATGTGACTGTGGTCATCATGTTGCCTCCACCTCCAGGTCTTCGGCCCCAGCTGAACCCCACGTTTCAAGGGTAAAGCAGGCGCCCAAGAGGAAGTATAACAGGTTTGACTGCTGGTGCTGTGACAAAATTGGTCACTTTGCCGTGGATTGTTGGTTTAATCCAAGGTATAACGAGACTCCTTATGTTAGCAATGCGAGGCCGACCACTCGTAGAGTTAACCAATCGAGGGGGAGTATGCTAACAAGGAATCTAGGACCCAAGTTTGTTTGGGTTCCTAAGGCAAATTAATTCTGTTTTGCAGGGATGTCCAAAGGCCAACAAAACTCCTATTTGGTATTTGGACAGTGGATGCTCCCGTCACATGACCGGGACAAGAAGCTTGCTGAGGGAGTACTCTCCAGTCGAGGATGGACCCAAAGTCATATTTGGGGGATCTGATCGGGGAGTCACCAGAGGTTACGGTACGATTTCCAACGGTATACTCTCTATCACTAACGTAGCTTATGTTGAAGGGTTAAATCATAACCTGATCAGCGTAAGCCAGTTATGTGATAAAGGGTATGACGTTAAGTTCTGCAAGGATAAATGCCTGATAATATCATGTGACTCTTCGGAGACCGTATTAACAGGCATTAGGAGCAGAAATATTTTCTGTTTAGATTTTCTTAGTTTAGATTCTTCTACCCCAGTATGCCTCGTTGCTAAAGGCAGTGCATCTCTTTGTGAATAATGGCACAAGAGATTGGCACACATTAATTACAAGACAATTAATATGCTGTTCTCCAAAGACTTAGTAAGGGATGCTCCCATTATTAAGTGCATCAAAGATAGTCCATGTCCTGCATGTCAGATGGGCAAGCAGACTCGGGCTACCTTTAAGGGCATCCCAGACAAAGATTCCTCTAGATGTCTATATCTTCTGCACATGGACCTGTTTGGTCCAATGCAGGTTCATAGCTTAGGAGGGAAGTCGTATACGCTAGTGATTGTAGATGATCACTCTCGGTTTACGTGGGTGTTCTTTTTAAAACGCAAGTCTGATACGTTTGACATCTTCACCAGTTTTGTCAAGCAGATACAGAACGAACTTAACTGCTCAGTGGTCAAAATCAGAAGCGACCACGGAATAGAGTTTGAGTCTGGGGCTATGATAGAGTTCTGTGAAGAGCTTGGTATCTTTCATGAGTTCTCCTCCCCTCGCACTCCTCAACAGAATGGAGTGGAGGAGAGGAGGAATAGAACACTCATTGAAGCGTGCACGACAATGTTGAATGACGCTTCTCTCCCAGAATACTTCTGGGCCGAGGCTGTCAATACGGCCTGTCATGTACAAAACCGGGCGTTGATTAACAAGAGCCATCGTAAGACTCCTTATGAGCTACTGAAAGGCAAGAAACCAACCATGTCCTATCTGAGGATTTTTGGCTGCAAGTGTTATGTACTGAATAATGGGAAGTACCCGCGTACTAAGTTTGGTGAAAAATGCTTCGAAGGCATATTCATGGGCTATAGTAGCCACAGTCGGGCTTATAGAGTTTTCAACAAGAAAACCCTAGTGGTAGAGGAATCAATAAATATTGTATTTGATGAAGGAAGCTTGCTTAATTGCAAGACTTCTAGTTGTCTTCCTGAAGCTGCAGGTGCCAGACTCGAAAAGCTACAATTGGATGATCCCGAGAAAGATGCAACTCCAAAGTATGTCAAGGTCTCCACATCAATGCCGATCGGAGAAGTTGAAGATCAAAATGAGGCAAATCCTTTAGAAGAAGGAGATGCCCAGGAAATAGTCGAAGCTCCTGATGCAAGACTTCTAGAGCTCAGACACGTGAGGGATCATCCCAGACATCAAATCATTGGAGATCCCCGAGACGGTGTCAGAACTCGCCGAGGTACTCTTAACGAGATCTTGCATCTTAGCTTTCTATCGCAGGTGGAGCCAAAGAAGTTCGACGAAGCGAACAAAGACGCATCATGGATTTTGGCCATGCAAGAGGAGCTGCATCAATTCGAAAGATGCGAAGTCTGGACGCTGGTCCCCAGACCGAAAACACAAAATGTGATTGGCACCAAGTGGATCTTCAGAAACAAGTTGGATAAACATGGTGTCATCATCAAGAACAAAGCTAGACTGGTGGCTCAAGGATACAGACAGGAGGAGGGGATTGACTTTGACCAGACGTTTGCACCAGTTGCACGGCTCGAGGAAATCCGGCTATTCCTAGCCTATGCCGCTCCCAAAGGATTCACAGTCTATCAGATGGACGTGAAATCGGCTTTCTTGAATGGAGATTTGAAAGAGGAAGTATACGTTGCTCAACCTCCAGGTTTTGTCAATCCTACTTATCCTAATCATGGATGACAGGAAAAGCACCTCCGGGACGTGTCAATTCCTCGGAAGAAGGCTTATTTCATGGAACAGCAAGAAGCAGAATTGTATAACAACCTCCACTACAGAGTCTGAGTACATCTCGGCTGGCAGCTGTTGCGCACAACTCCTATGGATAAGAAACCAGTTAGCCGACTATGATCTCAAGTTCAAGGATGTACCGATGTACTGCAGAACGAAGCATATTGAAGTGCGTTACCATTTCATTCGGGAGCACGTGGAGAACAAGGACATCTCTCTCTGCTATGTTCCCACTGACAAGCAGATTGCAGACATTTTCACAAAGCCCCTTGACGAGGCCAAGTTCAGTATGTTCAAAACTGAATTGGGGATGCTAAACTACGAAGAATGAAGACTACAGGAACTCAAGGCTCATGCGTCTAGGGGGAGCCTCTACTAGGAATTTAGTGAATGCAAAGGTACAAGAACTGAGGGGGAGCATGGTGTCACATTCTTCAGTTCCCGATTTGCAGAAGCCGAAAAGGGGGAGATTACCCTCTCGGCTAAGGCTAAGGTGGCTCCAAGTTTGCTCTCAAGAAATTGGTAATGAATATCTCTCTCAACTCAATTTTAAGTTTATGATTTTCATTTCTATATGCTCTATTCACCTTAGCTTGTAGGGTTTAGGCTTCTTTAAATAGGAGGAGATTGTTGGGTATTATATCCACAATGTACCTGATTTGAAGAAGCCCCTGTACAAGCTAAGGTAAATAGACTATGTATTTGATGAATTTCTTCTAGTTGTGCTTGCAGTTATTCCATGCTAAGTACACACCAATGTCAGGGTGCAGTGGGTCAATATACACGGGTCTGTGCAACGTAATCCCTCATTGAGCAGATCAGTGTGTTGGCCTACGTGTACTCTCTCTATTGGGGTGTACTTAATTTCAAGTACAGGGCTATGATAAAGCAAGAGCAGACAAGGAGCAAGGATGGGCCAAAGACCTTCTCACGGGTTGAAAGACGAGAATCGTCTAAGTGTAAATCGTCGAGAATCACTAAGTGATTCTCACCGATTCGTCGAGAATCACCAGTGATTCTCGACGAGTCGTCGAGAATCATTAGTTGATTCTTGCCGGGTTGGGCCAGCTGTCTCGACGCAGTCAGAAAAATCATCTAAGAGAAGGTCGGCGGGAATGCCGACTGATTCTCGCCGAATCGGCGGGAATGCAGGACGATTCTCGCCGAATCGGCGAGAATGCAGGATGATTCTCGACGACCGGCAGGAATCCAGGATGATTCTCGCCGAATCGGCGAGAATCAAGGATAATTCTCGCCGAATCGGCGGGAATCACTGACGATACACGTCGAAATCGGTGGGAATCACTTGGTGATTCCCGTCGATTTTGACTTAGACGAAAAATTTCCACTCAATCACCCCACCACTCAGCCGCAAAGAACAAACCAAACTATGGCTTTGAGTGTGTCCACCACACTCAACGCCAAGTCCGGGCGGCTTTTGGCTTTGAGTGTGTGCACCACACTCAACACCAAAACTCGAGAGTCTATCAAGACTAGTTCTAACCAGAGCCCTACCACAACAACCTCCCTCACTCTCTCTCTCTCGGCTCCACCCGTAAAAGCACCCAACTAGAACTACAAATCTGGAGTCTAAATGGTGAACAAAACTAGCACGAGGAGCAAATAGCCCAAGGAGGGGGCTCATAGGGGAATCTAAGACCTAAAACTTAGCAAGATAATAAGAGAATAAGCATGGTTTCTACCCTAGGGCTAATCAGGGAAACATTCCAAAATTCAAAAGAACAACAATGGCAAGGGCAAGAATACCACTTGCCTCGATTTCCGGCGAAGCTTGGTCGGCTTTCCCTCCTTTTCGTTCAGCACTAGAAGGAGAAGCACCTAACAAGCAAACCGTACATTAATGGCGGAAAACCACAAGAACCGGAAATCCAAGTCTCCTAAAACCCCACGAAAATCAAATATCTTACCGTCGAAATGAAGATCTGAGCGAGAGCAAGACAATGCCGCTTTTGGAATCGAAATCCGTCCCCGAACAAGCCCGAAATCACCGTCCGAAGGGGAAGCAGGCCGACGGTTTTCCTCCGTTTTCCGCGAACAGGAGGGGCGACGGTTCGGTCTGGTCTCGGGAAGGAGGAAGGAGAAGTGGGTCCACCACTTCTTAACAAGGCTTTTATAATAAAAGGACACGCCTATTCGGCCCTAACCGCTGCCTAAACTGCTGGTTCACTTAATTTAAAAGGGTTTCTAATTTGTTTTTACTAATAACACACCCAAAACGACTCGAAAACCGAACCACCTCGGAATTCGATGAAATTCGTACCGTAGCTAAATATCCAAGCTACGAACACAACGGCGAAGTCGAAATTAACTTTCAACGAACAGAACTCGAGTTATACCCAAATAAAGCCAAACACAAACATTCCCCCGAGAGGCCACACCGGGTCACCCAAAACGACTCGGCTTGCTAGGGAGATATAGCCAACAGGCTACAGAATAGGGCACTCAGTTCTAAGGAGTTAAACCACACTCCACAAATGACACAAGCCACGGAAATGCGTCATCGTAACGCCAAACGAGAATTAAATAATCGCAGAAAAAATCGGGGGCATTACAGTGTGTGTGTTTGTTTGTATGTGCGTGTGTTATTGATTGTGTATGTGTGTGTGTGTTATTGATTGTGTATGTGTGTGTGTGTTTTTGATTTTTTATATGTGTATGTTTGTGTGTTTATTTTTGTTTGTGTGTGTACGTGTGTGTGTTTTTAGATTGTGTATTTGTGTGTGTGTTTTTGATTTTGTGTTTTTTGATTGTGTATTTGTGTGTGTTTTTGTGTGTGTGTTTGTCATGCAAGGATAGACAGATATCTCGTTCACACGGCCATTGGAGTGCCTTATTGATGCTTTTCCGAACATAAAAATACTTAAGTCTTATTATGAATCTCAAAAGACTACAAAAGATTTGGGATTTTCTTACGAGACTTGAGATGCATGCCCCGATAATTGCATGATTTTTAAAGGAAATGATATTACACTTGAAAATTGTGAGATTTGCGGTGAGTCACGATACAAACAACTAAATGACAATGGAAATAACATGCAAAATACAATTTCAAAAATTCCAGAAAAACAAGTAAGATATTTTCCTTTGACACCGAGATTGAAAAGGTTATTCATGTCATAAAAAACTACAAGTTATATGCGATGGCATGCAGAGGAACGTACTAAAGATAATACTATGAGGCTCCCAGCTGACTCTCCAACTTGTAAAATGTTTGATAAATATTATCCTAAATTTGCTGCAGAGTGTCGCAATATTAGATTTGGTTTGGCCTCTGATGGGTTTAATCCATATAGAACCATGTCCATTGCTCATAGCACATGACCAGTTGTTTTAATTCCTTATAATTTTCCGCCATGGATGTGCA
The DNA here is from genome assembly GCA_039513925.1 of Platanthera zijinensis. Lineage (NCBI taxonomy): Eukaryota > Viridiplantae > Streptophyta > Magnoliopsida > Asparagales > Orchidaceae > Platanthera > Platanthera zijinensis. The sequence continues at coordinate 149,555,740 of CM077088.1, forward strand.
TGATGCAATCTTTTCTCTTTCTTACTGTACTAATTGATGTACCGAAGGGGCCTAGTAATAAAATTGATGTTTACCTTCAACCATTGATTAAAGAGTTAAAAGAATTATGGAATGATGGTGTGGCTACATATGATGCATCAAAAAAATCAGATGTTCACTCTACGTGCCACATTGTTTTGGATAATTAATGACTACCCGACATATGCAAACTTATCAGGATGGAGTATAAAAGGCCATTATGCTTGTGTAAATTGTAATTTGCAAACTAAATCACAATGGCTAAGAAATTGAAGAAAATTTGGCTATTTGGGGGCATCATCGATAGTTACCCAGTGGGCATAGGTTTCTAAGAGATAAGGAAGCTTTTAATGCATGTCGTGAATTTGAAGCTAAACCTCTAATGTTAAAGGGAAGTACTATCACAACACAACTGAATGATGTACTTATTGAATACAAAAAGGATGATCTTAAAAAGAGGAAGAGAGAAGATAATTGTAGGGTTAAGAGTGTTGGTAAAAACATGGTTGTAAGAAAAAAAAGCATCTTCTTTGAATTGCCATATTGGGAGTATTTTCAAACACGTCATTTTATTGATGTAATGCACCAAGAGAAGAATATGGGTGAAAATTTGCTTTATACAATATTAGGTGTTATAGGAAAAACAAAAGATGGCTTAAAAGCAAGACGAGATTAAAAGAAATGGCTATTCAAACAAAATTACACCCACAACAAATTGCATTCGGTAAGTCCTTCTTATCTCCAGCCCATTTTTCAATGAACAAAGTTCATCAAGATGTTTTCCTACAAGTGTTAAAAAATATCAAAGTGCGGATGGTTATGCATCTAATATTTCTCGATGTGTACATTTGAAAAAGAGAAATATTTTGGGTCTTAAAAGTCATGATATGCACATTCTTATGCAACAATTCCTTCCAATAGCCATAAGGAAAGTATTGCCACCAGATGTTGTGAAAGTTATTATCGAGTTATCTAATTTCTATAGACAATTGTGCTCAAAGGATATTAAGCATGTGGACTTGAAGATTATGCAAGAATGCATTGTTCTAACATTATGTCATCTTGAAAAGATATTTCCACCTTCTTTTTTTGATATTATGGAGCATCTAATAATACATTTAGCTGAAGAGGCCTCTGTTGGTGGTCCGATGAAATTTCGATGGATGTATCCTATTGAAAGGTAATGAACATTTCATATATTTGAGTTTATATATTTATTTATATAATATTGTTTGTATTAACTTATTATATATATTGAAATTAGGTATGTACTTACCTTGAAGAGATATATTCGTAATCGCGCTCAACCGGAAGGTTCTATTACGAAAGGATATCTAATATAGGAATGCATGAACTTTTGCGAATGATATCTTGTTGGCATTGAAACAAAATATAATCGGCAAAATAGAAATTATGATGGAGGACATGACATTGTTCGCCCATTTAAAAAGGGGAAAAAGATACAACTTGATGAGGTTTCTTTGATACAAATGCATCGTCATGCACTTTTCAGCACAGATGCAATCACACCTTTTCTAACGTGAGTTGTCATATTTTTTCTCATCAATTTAATTTGGTGTTTCATTTTTACAATATCAAAATGTGTTCATATATAGGAAACACATCGAAGAACTCAAAAATACAATCGAGAAATATTAGATGCATGCCTACAAAAAGAGGTGCGAGCTCATTTGGAGCTTGTTAGCTGCCCATTGACACTAACAACAACCACTTCTAGAAGTCGGGTGAATCCTTCGATACCTTCTAGCACTGGTCAAGTAAGTAGTATTGTTTATTACTCAATTATTAACAGGTTTAACATATCCGTAATGTATATTTTTTTAGATTGGTGATGAAAATAGCGCTCAGGAAGTTACAGAATTTCAACAAATGTTGCACTACCCAAATTAAAAGCTTTAGTGTTGATATACTAATATGGAAAAAAATCATATCAACTCGATGTTTTGATCTATTTTTAATTTCATTCTTGAACTGCTTTTTTTTATTTATTTCCATGATGTTTTGAGATAGATTTTGGTGAACTTATATTTATTTCCATGATGTTTTGAGATAGATTTTGGGAACGTGTTCTTGTTGCAAACAATGCGAAAATTGATGATGCTTTTTTGTGGAATTCATATCATATTAATCCGTTTTTGGAAAAATGCCTTTCTTAGTTAATGTACTATGTTAGTTCTAAAAAATGACTAAAATTTATGGTGTCATAAATACGTCCCACTCTTATTGGTGATTTAGATTGTGAGGACCTAAATAATGAGAGTTGTGATCTAGATTGTGATGACTCCACTTAACACAAAACCATTCTTCTGATGATTTTGTTTTGCTTTCATTTCTTTTCTAAACATTCTTTAGAATTTTTAAGGGGTGAGGATAGAGTGCTTCAATCAGGATTGATTATGCTCATGATGTTATCAACTATATTTGATCTGCCTTATTCACATAAGTTTTTCTTGCAGTTTATCGGTTGCTGAACCAACCGATGTTGCTTCACTGTGGCCATATTTTGTGCAGGTCAGGGCTCTCTATCATTATCATTTTCATTTACTTTTCCTCATTGCTTTACTTATTTGACTTTGTCTGTATATGAAGTTGTTGTAGCGAGACCTCAAGAAATAATAGATACAGATGTCTAGTTTGCATAATGCCTTATGAATGCAAAGGTATTATCCTATGCTGAATTCAATTAAGTTCAACTTTATAGCTTATGTAAACGACCGATTCACTGCAGATTTGTGACCTGCAAACTATCTAAAAAAATTCTCTTCAATGTACAAGAACATGTGTTCTACTCTAACTACTTTGCAGTATGGTTCTTCAGCTGCCAATTCTGGTACAAACAGTTGTCCATTTTGGCTGCATAGAAATCATTTATATGATAGCAAAGTTCTTTTGAGTTTTCTTTCCTGTTTTAGAGAGAGGCTTATTCATGTTATTACTAAGATGCATACATGGAAGTACCTTTCACTCGAAGTTCCATCTCATGCAACAACCATGTTAAGAAGAAGCATACTCATATAACCGGAGATGAAACTTCTGTTGATGGGAAACTAATTTCTTCAACTGATAGTTTTAGAGATTCTGATAGTGGTAGTTCAATTGAAGAAGCGAAACGTGTAAGTTGCTGCATGATTTTCATTTGTTTCAAGAGTAAATCCTGCTGCTTTTCTAAATTTTTGTATGATATATGATTGATTCAAGTTTTACTGTACTGCAATTAGACTAGCGATGTTATATGATTTTGAGTGTTGGATAGTGAATTATGTACATGAGCAAAAATGGGAGTTGCAGAGATGGGAATGTTTGAGTGGATGTGTTGACACATGAGACTGGATAAAATTAGGAATGAATGTATCAAAGATAAGACATGAATGATAACAATTGTAGAGAAGATGTGAGAAGTTCGATTAAGATGGTTCAGACACATGCAAAGGAGACTATTAGAGGCACTTGTTAGGCGTTGTGAGAGTATAGCTACTAGGTCTGTTAAACATGGGAGGGGTACGCCAAAAAAGACTTGGAATGAAACTATAAAGAAAGTCATGTTGTACTTAGACATTAGTGAGATTATGACTAAACATAGAGCGCAATGGCGATAAATGATCAATATAGCAGACCCCATTATGGTGGGATAAAGGCTTGAGTGTTGTATATGATTGATTCCAGTCCTCTCTGATTGCATTTACCATTGAACATAAACGATTCTAAGTATTCTTTAATAAATCTAGAAAGCAGTATTCTATCTGAGGCAAAGTATCCTATTCTTAGGTAGCAAAAAGGAAGCCTGCAGATATATTATTAAGGGAAGGGCTCCCTTGTGACACCAAGCATCCAAAGTGTAATTATGCTAAAGAATCAAAGAAAGATTATTTTAAAAATGTCGTGATGGAAGGGCAAACCAAAGGTGTCAACAAAATATTTAAATTTTGTATACCCAACTTCTGTTTAAATTTTTTTGAGAACTATTCTGACTTGAATATATTTCATGTTTCAGTTGACTTTGATGGAAGAATCATTGGAACATGTGCATTCTGTCATTTTTTCAGAACTACTGCAGTGATCATGCCACTCTTGCTTTCTCATTGTTATTGAACTACTTCACTTTTTTAGTTGATTGTTACATCTTGGTCAGCAGTGTAGTTTACTGATACATTTACTAATCAGCTTATAAACTATCATGGTTTATAGGAAATTTAGAATATAAGAAAAATCACGTTTATATAATTTAATTTTTCAGACATCTGGAGAAATTAATGCTTCATTATTTGAATTGAAGCCAAGTATCTGGAGATCAAGCCTCATAATCCGCTGTCCTACATGTGCATAGTAGATGCTTATATTGGTATGCAATTTTTTTTGAAGATACCAAAAGTTCCAATAACGAGATTGATCTCTGTTTTATTACAACTTTTTCGGAAGATTATTTTTTGTCATTGACATCTGTGAAAGAAGCATGCTGTAAATTAAGATTGTCATCACTCATGTATTTCCTTAAATGTAGACCTTAGCATCTGCCCTTGCATTTTACCATCTTCATTTACAGGCATCTAAATTCAATTACAAAAGTGCAGGTTCATTATGTCATTCAAATAGCCATAAATGTCTTTTACATGTTTAGTTTGCCATGTTTGGTGGTACATTCCTTCTATATCCCGATCAATGACAAAAACTTGAAGCATTATCAAATTTTTACTTGTATCTTTTTGTGTTCGTTTTAATTTCTTATAATATGTAGTTTACAAGAATAAGAGCTTGTTTAGTTTGCAAGAATCTGAGCTAGTGGGCTGCTAAAATTCTCTTGACCACATTCACAGTCTTTTCTGATCAAGGAAATCTTTATTATTTTCATGCAAGCTCTTAGAACCCATGCATTTACAATTGCTACCACCGTGCCAAAAGGAGCCCTAATAATATCAATAATCCACATTAATTTTTTGTTTTATTTGACTTCCAGAAATTGCAAGAAAAGTTGGCCATCTCTCAAAGAGTGCTGAGGTAATGAAATTAGTGAGTAACCTTATTAGGGCTCCTAAAGTGGCTAAAACAATGCAATAATTTAGCAAGGAAATGACAAAGGTGAGTCAATTGTGGCTAAGGCCCTATTTGGCATGGCAATTATTATACCATTGGATAATGTTTAATTACAGCAGCTTTCTTTGTGAGCTTGTGTATGCCCTCCTATGTTTGAAAGCACCAAAATCTCTCCTCCAAGGTTGGAACTTTTACATACATTACAAGTACACTCATCTTAGCATTTTTAAGTTATTTATTTTATTAGAAATTAATAATATCAACACATAGAGAAGGTTTTGATAATAAAAATTAGGTGTGTATGGCTGCTATATGAGTTTCCCAAGGGAGAATTTTAGGTACGTGCAACTTACCGTAGTGTAGATGCGGGGCCTTTTTTGTAGTCTAATGTGCGGGGTCAAACTTATTCTGATGTGAAGTCCCACAATATAGAATATTACTCTTGTATATACCTCTCATAGTATGTAAACCCTTTCAAGGGAAGAGTAAAGTAGCTCATTATTCTAATAAATGTATTTCTAATGAGCTGATGAGAAGCTGTATGATAGCACTAATATGTTGAAAATATGCGCTTTGTAGGCGATCCGTGACTGATGGAGACTACGGCCCACAACTTGCGGAGGCAAATGACAACACGGACGCGGAAGACCCCCCTTCATCTCCACCAAGGGATTTGAGACGCTACAACCTACGCCCGCGGCGCAACACTGCCCATAAATAATTTAGAAGTCGTATTTATTTTGCTCATTGTTTGGGAGCACTTTATTTTCGAACATTTAAATTTCTGCTTTGGGCTGCAAATAGCTGGATTTTAACTTAAGCCTATATATAGGCTTGAGTGGGTGTTTTATTTCGGTGGAATGAAAAGAAAAGAAAAACTAACCCTAAATCCTCTTGCAAACTCATTCTCTCCCCCCCTCTCAAAGCCGTCGGCCTCACTCTCCCCCCTCCTCTTCGTTCTCGGCCGCCCTAGCCCCATCCCGCTACAGCCGCCGCCACCCCCTTACCCGATTACTTCCCCCTCCTCTTCGTTCTCGGCCGCCCTAGCCCCATCCCGCTACAGCCGCTGCCGCCCCCTTACCCGATTACTCTCCTCTCCTCACTATCTCGCTGCCTCCTCCCCACTCCTCCAAGCCGCCGCCCCCTCCTATTCCCTCCCCGTCTCGGCCCCCTACCCGACCGCCGCTCACTCCACTTCCCGCAAGAAAACCGAGAGCCCTCCTGGGGTTGGCTTCCCTCTCACCTTGAGGGTTCGTGTGGCCAGAGAAATCTTCGCAACGGCTTTGGTTCGGCGTGGCGCTTCTACGGCGGGGATCTTCACCTCCTCCTCCACGCTTCCGAAGGAACCGTGAACGGGAGATCGAGATTAGGTAGTTAGAATCACCTATTCTAGCTTGGGTAATGAAACTCCTACCTCTTGTGATTTCCCTCTTGATATTCTTGTGGTGGCTAAACGTTGGTGTCATTTCGGTAGCATTGAATGCGTCGTGATAGCCTCTAAATGATTATCATTTATTTTCTTGCTGATTTAAGTTTGTTTAAGGTTTGGCGAACCTCGCTATTTTTGTTGGGGGAGATCTTCCTTGTCTTGATCGTTATTTTGGATTGATCTCCTTTAGTACAACTCGCTCGTCCGGACGCAATATTCGTCCCTTTAGCGTGATCGGATCTTGGCTTATCGCCCTGGTCCTTTCACACCACGGGTGGCTAACCGTATTTTAGTTGTTGCTTGGTTTCACGTTGTGGAATGTGCGGACGTAGAGTCGGGAGCGGATATAAGTCAGCATTTCGAGAGGTTATTTTTCGCGGCTCCATTGATCGCCGGATATCTACTGATATCCCTACGTCAATTTGGTATCAGAGGGAGGTTAAAGTCGATTTCTTAATCGACTCCCGCCTTCCGCGTCGTTGCTTGCTTGCTAAGTAGTCAAAATTTTTTTTTCTAGTAATTAGGTGGGTTTTTAATTCAATTAGGTTTGTCTCAAACTTGTGTCTCCGTTTTGCATGCGCACTAGATCAGGGACGGAGTATTCTCCCAGATCTTCCACCATGGCGGATGAACGGGATGATATTCGTGATCTCACGGAAATTGAGGTGCTCCGACAAGACCTCACGGAGCAAATGATGGCCCTTAGGGAAGCGATTCACTGGATGGGTCTCGCGCAGGGGGGACCACGTACTCCTCCCGCTAACCCTCGGATGGGAGGAAACCACATTCCTTACCCCAACCCTAATCCCAACCCTCCAAATGAGTATATTCAGCGAGCACCGTATGAGTTTTATCTCACTCGAGCCGTTCGAGTCAAACCACCTTCCTGTGATGGCTTGGGGGACCCCCAAATCTTCCAGGACTGGATCATGGAGATGGAATGTTATTTTGAGTGGTATACGCTGAATGATGCGGATAAGGTGAGGGTAGCACGAATGAAGTTGTTTGGGCGCGCCAAAATATTCTGGCTAAATGAGGAGCGTCGTCTGAGGATAGAGAATGGGGCTTTGCCCATTGGCTGGGACGAAATGAAAGCCAAACTTACCGAGCAGTATGTCCCCACGTACCATCGAATCCAAATGTTCGATGATTTAGTAACCCTCACTCAGGGGAATAGATCGGTCTCAGAGTATATGAGCCTGCTCAAGGACATGATGGTTAGGTGTGACGTTAAAGAGATGCCCGAGGTGACCCTCTCTAGGTTCCGAAAGGGGCTAAACTCCGACATCCAAGGAAAATTACTGCGTTATGGTCACACCGACCTGCACGTCACCTTTAACGCCGCCTTAGATATCGAGAAACATAATATGCTTAAGGGTAAGACGCGTCCGTTTCAGAAGGGAAAGTCCATCTTAGGACCACCTCCCGCGACCACCACGAAAGATAAAGGAAGATACCGATCCCCCGATTCGGCCTCTATTGTGGTAACGACTAGAAATAATAGAAACCCCTCAGGTGAGAGAGTCCCCGTTGGTCGGGTCACCCGGACGAACGTCACTTGTTTCGCGTGCGGTATTCAGAGGCACTACGCTAGCGACTGTCCTACTAAGCCCAAACCGTTAGCCTTGCTAGATTCCACTAGCGGATCGGACGACCTCACATTCGAGGCGGGGGAAGAGAGTGATTCGGACGGAATTCCTAGTGATATGGAGGATGACTCCCATATGATGGTGATGAGGTGTATCCTGGCGACCCCCAGAGCGTTGGGCGATTGGAACCGAACGAATATTTTTACCTTGAACTTCAAGTGTGGTGAGAAGTGGTGTCGGTTGATTATCGACAGTGGTAGTTGGTTGAACGTCATATCTGAGGCTGTCGTGAAGCGTATGTCTCTATCGGCAGAACCCCACCCACACCCATATAAGGTGGCTTGGGTGAACAAGTCGACCCTCCCGGTGTCGAAACGATGCTTGGTGCCCCTTACCATCAAGGCATATTCGGAGAAGATTTGGTGTGACGTCATCCCTATGGATTCCTGTCATGTGTTGTTGGGTCGCCCCTGGTTATATGACCACGACGTCACCCATTTTGGTAGGGCAAACACCTATGAGTTCAAGTTCAATGACCGCACCGTCATCTTGAAGCCCGCCCCGCCAAAGGACCCATCGGTCCCCTCCAAGGGTACGGTCATCCCGGTTGAGAAGAAAGCCTTAAGCTTAATAGGCCGGAAGGAGTTTAAGAGAACCACGTTCATGGACGGGGTCCTATATACGCTAGTTTGCCTACAAGTTAAGGAAGAGGTGGTCTCTTTTGAGGGTTTACCCCCGGCGTTAAGAGAACTTTTGGGAGAGTTTGTGGATGTGTATCCGGACGAGCTTCCGTCCGAGCTACCACCCATGAGAGACATCCAGCATGCGATAGACTTTATCCCGGGTTCCTCTTTGCCAATCCTTCCCCATTACCGACTAAATCCTTCCGCACACCTAGAGTTGCAAGCCCAGATCTCGGATTTATTGCAGAAGGGTTTTATCCGCCACAGCATGAGCCCGTGTGCCGTGCCCGCCTTACTTGCCCCCAAGAAGGACGGTTCGTGGAGGATGTGTGTGGACAGTAGAGCGATTAATAAAATCTCGGTCCAGTATCGCTTTCCCATTCCCCGTTTAGACGATTTGTTAGATATGTTGGATGGAGCCTCGATCTTCTCCAAGTTGGATCTTCGGAGTGGCTACCACCAGATCCGCATTAGGGAAGGTGACGAGTGGAAGACCGCCTTTAAGTCTAAGGAAGGGCTCTACGAGTGGCTTGTCATGCCGTTTGGGCTTTCTAATGCCCCAAGCACTTTCTCAAGGATGATGACCCATGTCTTCCAACCCTTTATGGGAAAGTTTGTCGTGATATATTTTGATGACATTCTGGTCTTTAGCACGTCCACGATCGACCATGAAAAGCATTTGAAGATCATCCTTACTACGTTGAGAACGGAGAAGTTATTTGTGAACATTAAGAAGTGTGCGTTCCACGTGTCTTCGGTTGAGTTTCTCGGCTTCATAGTGAGCTCGAAAGGAATCCACGTGGATCCTAGGAAGGTGCAAGCCATTAGAGATTGGCCCGAGCCCGCCAACATTAGGGACGTTCGTAGTTTCCATGGGCTCGCCACATTCTATCGGCGATTTATTAAGGATTTTAGCAGCATTATGGCCCCCATAACCGAGTGCATGAAAAAGGGTGACTTTATTTGGTCAAGCTCGGCCACTAAGGCGTTTCAATTAATTAAGACGCGTATGTCGGAGGCCTCCCTTCTCCGACTACCTGATTTTTCCAAGGTTTTTGAGTTGTCATATGATGCGTCAGGGGTGGGAATTGGTGGTGTGCTGAGCCAGGAAGGCCACCCCGTGGGGTATTTTAGCGAGAAATTGGCAGGCTCGTGACTCAATTATTCTAATTACGATCGGGAGTTTTACGCAGTCATCCGTTGCCTCCAGCATTGGCGACATTATTTGTTGCCTAAAGAATTTGTCATTTTATCCGACCATGAGGCGCTAAGGTTCATTAACTCCCAGTCCAAGGTCAGTCCTAGGCACGTCAAGTGGGTCTCCTTCCTTCAGGAGTATACCTTCGTCTTAAAACACCTTAAGGGTACCCTAAACCGTGTGGCCGACGCCATGAGTCGTGTATCGTTATTACTATCCACGTTAGAGGTTAAGGTGATTGGCTTTGACCGAATTAAGGATGAGTACGTCAACTGCCCGGATTTCAAGGATATTTACTTCTCCACCCAAGACAACGAACCGTCCACCATTACTTCGTTTTATATTCGTGACGGTTATTTGTTCAACCATGCGAGGCTATGCATCCCCGCTTCTCCCTACGCCACTTTATTGTGTGGGAATCGCATAGTGGAGGGTTAGGGGGACATTTTGGCCGTGACAAGACGATCACGTTAGTGGAGGATAAGTTCTATTGGCCCGGTCTTAAGGCCATGGTTAAAAAAGTTGTAGGAAGTTGCCGTGTGTGCCAATTGGCTAAGGGGAACAAGACAAACACGGGGCTTTACACTCCCCTTCCGATTCCTTCTATTCCGTGGTCGGACGTTAGTATGGACTTCGTTCTTGGCCTTCCGGTCACTTTTAGATGTCACGATTCGATATTAGTTGTGGTAGATCGTTTCTCCAAGATGGCCTATTTTATCGCTTGTAATAAAACCAACGACGCATCACACGTTGCACAACTATATTTTAAGGAAGTAGTGAGCCACCGCGGCATTCCAAAATCTATCGTTACGGATAGGGATGTAAAATTTACGAGTTATTTTTGGAAGACCCTTTGGCGACTTATGGGCACCAAACTCCTGTTTACTTCAGCTTACCATCCGCAAACGGATGGGCAAACGGAAGTTGTGAATAGAAGTTTGGGTAGTTTACTACGTTATCTTGTGGGAGACCACAAAGGTACTTGGGACCTAGTCCTTCCCCACGCCCAGTTAGCTTACAACAATTCCAGAAATAGGTCCACGGGAATGTCCCCTAACGAGATCGTGCACGGATACAAGGCACCTGTGCCTCTTGACTTAGTCCCTTTACCACCGTCATATAAATCAAGTCAATTCGCACAGGGGTTTGCGTCTCATATTCATGACTTACACACGCTCATCCGGGAAACGTTGGTCACTCAATACGCGTCTTATCAAGCTTCAGCTAACATACATAAGCGAGCGTCTGTTTTAAAGGTTGACGATCTGGTCATGGTACGTCTAATCCCTGAACGGTTGCCTTCGGGCACCATAAAACAATTGGCGAACCGGCGAGCGGGACCTTTCCGAATTTTAAAGAAGCTAGGGGAAAATGCTTTTCTGTTAGAGTTACCACACGATTGGGGAATCTCCCCTATTTTTAATGTTTCTGAATTAACACCATATGTTGCTCTGCCACATGATTTATCTCTCTTTCCATTTAGTTCCACTGAAAAATCTATTGGGACGGGGGGTGAGTGTAATTCTCGATCGCCCTCTTCATTGGTCTCCAACGGAGGTACGTGGTTGGATGATGAAAAAGATTTTCCGCAGTTTTTGCCTAACGCTTTTCCAAGTTTTGCCAGGACACATTACATGCCGGACAGGATTCTTCAAGATGATGTACTATGTTCGCCAGATGGTGATGTGCGCCGCTTCTTGATCCGATGGCGCAATCGGCCGGCCTCCGATGATTCTTGGGTTCTTGAGTCGGAGTTGGCCCGGTTGGATGATGCTCTCCTACGCCAGTACCTTCGACACAACTCATCGGTGATGAGTTCTTTCGGGTGGGGGAGGGTTGATGGAGACTACGGCCCACAACTTGCGGAGGCAAACGACAACACGGACGCGGAAGACCCCCCTTCATCTCCACCAAGGGATTTGAGACGCTACAACCTACGCTCGCGGCGCAACACTGCCGATAAATAATTTAGAAGTCGTATTTATTTTGCTCATTGTTTGGGAGCACTTTATTTTCGAACATTTATATTTCTGCTTTGGGCTGCAAATAGCCGGATTTTAACTTAAGCCTATATATAGGCTTGATTGGGTGTTTTATTTCGGTGGAATGAAAAGAAAAGAAAAACTAACCCTAAATCCTCTTGCAAACTCATTCTCTCCCCCCCTCTCAAAGCCGTCGGCCTCACTCTCCCCCCTCCTCTTCGTTCTCGGCCGCCCTAGCCCCATCCCGCTACAGCCGCCGCCACCCCCTTACCCGATTACTTCCCCCTCCTCTTCGTTCTCGGCCGCCCTAGCCCCATCCCGCTACAGCCGCCGCCGCCCCCTTACCCGATTACTCTCCTCTCCTCACTATCTCGCCGCCTCCTCCCCACTCCTCCAAGCCGCCGCCCCCTCCTATTCCCTCCCCGTCTCGGCCCCCTACCCGACCGCCGCTCACTCCACTTCCCGTAAGAAAACCGAGAGCCCTCCTGGGGTTGGCTTCCCTCTCACCTTGAGGGTTCGTGTGGCCGGAGAAATCTTCGCAACAGCTTTGGTTCGGCGTGGCGCTTCTACGGCGGGGATCTTCACCTCCTCCTCCACGCTTCCGAAGGAACCGTGAACGGGAGATCGAGATTAGGTAGTTAGAATCACCTATTCTAGCTTGGGTAACGAAACTCCTACCTCTTGTGATTTCCCTCTTGATATTCTTGTGGTGGCTAAATGTTGGTATCATTTCGGTAGCATTGAATGCGTCGTGATAGCCTCTAAATGATTATCATTTATTTTCTTGCTGATTTAAGTTTGTTTAAGGTTTGGCGAACCTCGCTATTTTTGTTGGGGGAGATCTTCCTTGTCTTGATCGTTATTTTGGATTGATCTCCTTTGGTACAACTCGCTCGTCCGGACGCAATATTCGTCCCTTTAGTGTGATCGGATCTTGGCTTATCGCCCTGGTCCTTTCACACCACGGGTGGCTAACCGTATTTTAGTTGTTGGTTGGTTTCACGTTGTGGAAAGTGCGGACGTAGAGTCGGGAGCGGATATAAGTCAGCATTTCGAGAGGTTATTTTTCGCGGCTCCATTGATCGCCGGATATCTACTGATATCCCTACGTCAGTGACCTTCAGAGCATGGTTCAGCCAACAAAGACTATATTTATAGCTTGTGAGGAAGACATGGAGGAGGCTCTGCTCGCGACAAAGATGGGCATACGAGAATTTACCAGCGACTGGCTTATGAACTACGTCATGACACAAGAACTTGACCTGGATGCCCATCAGTTCGCCGAGTCACTTTAGAACTTCAATATTTATTACTCCCCAATGTTTTATGATTTTATGTTGTTTTGGGTACAAAACTGGAGCCATAAAATATCCACAATAAAAGTTTTCTTATTTTATTTTCTGCTGTTTTTTTATTATTGTCACATATAAATTTTATCCTTTATTATTATCAGTAAATCAACCAATTTTATATGACCATGGATTTAAGAATACTATTAAAATAAGTTTTATGAGGGCCCATCCAATAGCTCATTGGAGAGTCCATTTCTTTTTAAAATTTAGCCACTCATCTTAGCATAGAGTTGAGCCTCCACTCTATAAATATTTGTATACTCTTGTAATAATATCTATGAATAATGAAATAATAAATTATTCTATTTTTTTTCTTTCAATGTATTTTTTATATGGTATCGAATCTGATTCATTCAATTTGGGTCTTACACGATTGAGCGTGTATCTCGTTAATTTATAGTTATAATAATTTGCAACTGTATTACAGTATTTTGAAAGTGTTTTTTTTAAAAAATATAAATTAGTATTTGACATAGCTTGTAACTGTGGCAAAAAGTTTTTTAAAAAAATGATGAGTTCACTTTTAGCCAGGGTTTCATACCGTGGCTAATAGTTGACTTATTTACCACGACTTTTTTACCATGGCTAATACTATTTGCTACGACCAATTCGTGGCTTAAAAGTTTTAGCCACGCCGACTTTAGCCACGGAGTTTTCCCGTGGCTAGACCGTGGCTAAAACCTTTTAGCCACGATTTTTGGCTTTTTGCCAGGGAAATTTGCCCTGACCAAAAGTCTATTTTGTAGTAGTGACTTGAACTAACCCTAAGTGTATTGGGCCTCTTTCTCCAGGGAAACACGATCCACCGTCGATCCCGAGCATAACCTTGCCCCTAGTCAACCAGAATCTCACAACCTGCCTTCCATTGGTGACTTTATTCATTCTCAACCAGACTAGGTACACCAAATACCCCATACCAAGGTTCACATATTTCCCTAATTCTACGATTTTGTTGTGTGCAGACCTAATGGACCATATGATGTGCAAGAATGGTTACCTTTTAAATAATCATCCAAATGGTCTATGATTATTATTGGGGGTCTATCATGATTCTTTATGAATAAATCCAAAATGTTATAATTTTCCTAATTTATTTGGCATTATTATATTTTTTGCAAAATGAGGCCACCTAGGCTTTTGAACACAAAGTATATGTTTCTGACATGGTATGGCCTCAAAAAAATTATTACAAGTGTATATAATCAAAATTACAGTAAATACTGAAATTCACAATTTTCCAAAAATGTTTGACCACCAGACTAGTTATTGATTTAATAACCTCATTAATAGGGCAAGGCAAGAGATATTAGAAGTAATCATCCAAAAATTATGGGAAAATTACCATATATTAAAGTGACCAAAAAAGTCTACTTACCAAAAATAATAATTTTCTAATCAACTTTGGTCACTTAAATATATCATTTAAAAATATTCAACACTAAGCATCTTGTGAAGCATCCTGTATGAAAAGTCTTCCAATAATTTTATAAAAATTCACAGAGCATAATGAAGCCTTAGAATGTCTTTCAACCAAGTTTCATAATTTTTTCGTGGGTAATTAACTCTTAAATAATTATCTTATGATCAAGGAAAATATAGGGTTTGTGAATGAAGAACTATAAATATTAATCCAAAATTCATCAATAATTTCCAGAGATTAATAATAACTATATAAGATCACTTCCTAAGATTCATGAACATTCAAGATCATATGATCATGCAATAAAATTAGGATTAGAAGTGCCCTAATTGGTCCTTAATTATTTCAGAGGGGTTAAATACTCCTAAAATTTCTAATAACATTTTTTAGGGCTTCTTTACACCCTATGAACTCATCTACCAATTTCTAAGATATTTCAAGGACATTTGGTCCTATGTCCTTCAATAGGCACAATATCCAACCCTAGGGTTTTAAGGTATTTCAACCCCAAACAACCTAAAATCTCTTGTGGTGGTGTTTTATGTGATATTAAGTCAGTGGCCAAAGTTTCACCAACTTTGGTTGATGAATGCCCACTCAAACCATCATGTGCACTTTTGACCTAATTTTCCCCTTATGAGACCAAACTTTGGTCACACAAATACCTAATCAAATCAACCCCAAATGCACTGATATTTTTACTAGAGTCATGTCATGCCCCTAATGGTCAACCACCAAAATATTGGGAGGTTTTGAGGTCCATAGACCCAAAAATTAAATTAGACATGATTTATTAATTTTTATAAAACACTATAGAAAAATATTCTCCAAAAAATCCCATTTTTAGATATGATGAGAGGGTCGGTATAATTAGCCTATGATCCAGATTTCAAAGCATTTGACTAACTGGTTTAGTGGGGGCACTCAATTTAGTCTCTAGTAAAGCCTATATATAGGCTGAACGTACCATATTGAGTGTTGTGGTCAAAACACTAACCCAAATGGGTCGAAACCAATTTTAAATTAAACTTGACTCAAAGGCCTACAACTTTTGTTACTGGCCATTTTTCCTAAAACGTCCTCTAAGGGCCTCATTTAATAGCATCAAAAAGTACTTGATAAAAGGTAATTTATTCAGTATATATTATATAACTATAATTATATATCAAATGCACTGTTCATCTTCTTCATATACCCGAATAGAACACGAAAATCCCTCTTCCTGTAGCTTTTCCAAAGCTTTTTGCCGGCCACCCGTCAACCTCCCTGGCCGGCCACCGCCTCCACCACCTCCGTTGAGGTGGTGGCTATCGCTGGGCAGTGACACGACCACCGGAGGGGTGCTTTCCAGTAAACCCACTGAAAGTCTTTGATTACAAGGGTTGTTAATCACCTAGAGGGGGGGGGTGTGAATAGGTTATTGGAGTCTTTTGTTGAGTCTTTAAAATCTTCTTTGACTTATGTCCTATTGTGTATACTTATATCAGCTTTCAAGAAAATAATATTTAGCACAGCAAAACACAATACACAACACACCAGATTTTATAGTGGTTCCCCAGTGTATGGGTAAATCCATTATCCCTCTCCGCCTTTCTAACAGTATGTTAGACAAGGATCTTCTACAAAAACTATGGCTCCTCAGAGATTACAGCACTATCCCACTGGATCAATCAGTCTCTACTGAGAATTACAACACTGGATCATATCCCTCCACATAGTAATCACCTAAAAACAACGCACAGGAACAAATGGCCTTTACATAGGCTAGGAGAAATAGCCTCACACAGATTCACACAGGAATCTAATCACATAGTCTTTATAATTTAGTCTTTACAATTAGATCTTACAGATCTAACACAGAACCTCATCAATCAAGGCCTCACCATAGATCTTTCAAAGATCCACTGATTTTTAAAGTGTTTGTTGATTTGACTCAAGAGAAATTATTCTCTGAGTAAATTTCTCCCTGGTCTAAGAAATTCTTAGCCCTATCTACTTCCCTGCAACAAGGATGACCATCTTTGAATATCTGCTTCTTATGCTAAAAGTTCCTCAGGACTTTGATCCTGTTCTTGTTGATGAAGGGAGAATATACAGAATAAATATCTTCAATCAGCTAACCTTTATTGGCAGGAAAATGAATTGCACTGCCTCTCCTTCTGTATAGAGAAAACTCTGTGGAGATATCTTTTTCTTCTTCTTCAACGATCCATGGATAGATCTTCATATTTTGCTCAGCTTGGATCATGTATAAACTTCAGCTAGGGTTTGCCTAGACTAATTCATCTTCCTAAGAGAAATCCTTTGTTCTTGTTATATCAAATGTTAATTGCACCAACTAACTCCGAAACCCTTCAATTTTTTCAATTGAAGTTCTTGGTTCTGTAATAATGGCGGATGAAGACGACGAACTCCCGCTTCTCGTTTTTTAGAATGTTAATCAGAATCCCTGCTTTGATCTTAATCTCAGCTGTTATATATAAACCCCATTTGTTTGTGGGATGTTTGACACGTGTCCTTGTTTTAACTGTGGTTAAAACCTTAGCTTAATAAAATTGAGATCCACTGTAGACTGACGTCGACATTAATGTCGATATGTAGCATTTAAATAACAAATCAGAAAATCATTGACATGTTGACTTTGATGACGTCAACATCATTCTGGAATTGGCCAAAATCAAGCAATACTTCAGAAATCCTCAGTTCGACGAACTCATAACTTAGTTCGACAAACCTAGAGCTCAGCTCGACGAAATCAAGCAATACTTCAGAAAACTTCAGTTCGATGAATCAAGGGCTCAGCTCGACAAATCAACAATCATCTCAAAAAACTTCAGTTCAACAAACTCAAAACTTAGTTCGACGAATCCAGAACTCAGCTCGACGAAATCAAGCATCATTCCAAAAATCCTCAGGTCGACGAATAGGTGAAAGCTGATTTTGACGATTTGAACTTAGCTCGACGAAATCAAACCTCAGTTCAACGAAAACTAGATAAGCAATACTTCGATGATTCTGGACTTAGAATTTTGTTCAACTATGCTAGGCGTTGAGTGACGTTGAGTGAATAGGCCATTCTCAATGAATCTGGACTTAGAAATATTTTTGCTAGCTTTGTCTCAGCGGTTCCTTTTCAACTGTCTCAGCGATTTCATTTTCACAGCTGAGACTATCTTCTGTCTCAGCAGTTTCTTCTAAACTGTCTCAGCAGTTTCTTATTAACAGTTGAGACTATCTCCTATCTTTGTTATTTTGCTGAGACCAACACTTCTCTCAACATTTTGTGTTGAGCTTCTCAGCTGTCTCGACGCTTTTGCCTTGGTCAAATTATTTAGCTTTCTGCCTAATGGCGTTGAGAGCATTGAGTTTATAAGCTTCACTCAACGCTTTTATACTTAGCCTGATTTTCTGCAATCTTGCCTTCTTGCTGAAGTTTGGCGTTGATAGACTCAGCATGACATTGAGTGATGAAGCTTCACTAAACGCTTCTGGACATAGTCGATTTTCTGGCTTCCACTGCTTAGGCTTTGACATGATATCCTTGTCTTAACGATTCTGGCCATATGGCGTTGAGAGCTTTGAGTGAGCTTGCCTTACTCAATGCTTCTGGACTTAGGCATTTTTCTTACTTTCCAGCCTATCGCCTTGAGTGCACCTGTCATTGTCTCTTAAAATATATGTCCAATCATTGTGATAAAGACCAACCTGTATGCATGAACTTAAGCATACATCAAATATAACTATGTGTATACCATTGACCTGTTTTACTTCTTACAAATCTAGTACATTGGGATCAATGGAACCAACAATCTCCCCCTATTTGAAGAAGTCAAAACACCACTTGAGAATTCTTTGTCAATCATATACACTAACATAAGCAGCACAAATATTATTAAAGCAACAAGAGTTACCACTTATTTAATTATCAAAGAAACAAGAGTTACCACATATCAATAAGTTTACCACATTTTCCCTTGTGCTCCCCCTGCATTGCTATTTTTTCCCTTGTGCTCCCCCTATATTGCTGCATCCTGTAGCTACAAACTGCTTCTTTGTTGCTGCTACTCCCCCTTGCTACTTTGTTCTTATATTACTTCTCCCCCTTTTTGACTTCTTGAAAATAGCACTTGAAAGTCTGTGAAATAGCTTAGGAGAAGCATGCTATCTACTCCCCCTATTTGAGAGCAGAGAAGCACCTAGAGTAGAACTTGCTCCCCCTCAATAAGAACAACTGAAGCTATACCAAATTCAACATACCCAATTCAAATTTGAAGGTGTTGAACTTTGCTTCATCTATTGGCTTGGTGAAAATATCAGCCACTTGCTTGTCTGTTGGGACAAACTCAAGACTAATATCCTCACATTCCACATTCTCTCTTATAAAATGATATCTAATCTCTATGTGCTTAGTCCTGCTATGTGATATAGGATTCCTAGCAATAGAGATTGCACTTATAGAGCCACAAAACAAAGGGCTTTTTCTTATCTGGAGGTTATAATCCTGGAGTTGATGTTGAATCCACAACAACTGCGCACAACAGCTTCCTGCAGCTATATATTCTGATTTTATATTATAAATAGATACACTAGTCTACTTCTTGCTGCTCCAGGACACTAACCTTCTACCCAGAAACTGATTGAAAGCTGATGTACTTTTCCTGTCCTCTCTATAGCCTGCAAAGTCTGCATCTGAATAGCCAATTAGCTCAAAATCCCTATTCCTAGGGTACCATAAGACAAGATCTGGTGTGCCCTTTAGATATCTCAAAATTCTCTTAACAACTGAGAAATGTGTCTCTTTAGGGCATGCCTGATATTTAGCACAGACACATGTAGCATAGATGATGTCTGACCTACTAGTAGTGAGGTATAAAAGAGAACCAATTATTCCCCTATACAAAGTTTGATCAACAGGTTTTCCTGCCTAATCTTTGTCTAAAGT
The DNA here is from genome assembly GCA_039513925.1 of Platanthera zijinensis. NCBI lineage: Eukaryota > Viridiplantae > Streptophyta > Magnoliopsida > Asparagales > Orchidaceae > Platanthera > Platanthera zijinensis. Next base: position 149,575,402 of record CM077088.1, read on the forward strand.
CATATTTGATCCCATGGGAGTTTTCATGGAGGAAGCATTCTCCATCCCAAATTTCTTAAGTAACTCCCTGAATAACTTAGACTGTTATATGGATAATCCATTGTCAGTCAGTCTTACTTGGAGACCCAAGAAGAACTTAAGTTCACCCATGCTACTCATCTCAAACTTTTTTTGCATCAACATATATCTGGACTAGGATATTCTTGCCCTTAGATTCCCTAAGGAATAGAGTCTTGTTTATCTTCCCCCTTGAGAATTTATTTTCAATGAGGAAGCTAGACAATGTTTCATACCAAGCTCTTTGGGCTTGCTTTAGCCCATATAGAGCTTTTCTTAGTCTATAAACAAAATCAGGATGGTAAGGAATATTAAAACCTATAGGTTGTTCCACATAGAATTCTTCTTTCAAATATCCATTCAGAAATGCTGGTTTAACATCCATCTGATATACTCTGAACCCTTAGAATGCAGCATATGAAAGGAATAATCTGATAGCTTCTAGTCTTGCTACTGGGGCAAAGGTTTGATCAAAGTCAACACCTTCCTCTTGTTTGTACCCCCGAGCCACCAGTCTAGCTTTATTCTTAACTATAATTGCATTTTCATGGCGCTTATTCCTTTAGATCCACTTAGTTCTAATGACATTATGTCCTTGGGGTCTGGGAACCAGCTTCCAGACCTAACATCTTTTAAACTAGTTCAATTTCTCTTGCATAGCTCCAATCCAAAACTGGTCTTGGTTAGCCTCTTCAAATTTATTAGGTTCTACCTGTGATAGGAAGAAAGAGTACATTGCTGTGTTGAGACATCTACTCCTTGTCACTACTCCTTGTCTTACATCACCAATAATCTGATTGTCTGGGTGATCCCTCAGATTTCTTACTGCTGGAGGCCATACTGCTTCAACATCATGTTCTTCATGATGTTGATCTTTATCTACTTATGATCCTTGTGCTTCCTCTGGAATACACACACCCTCTTCTTGGCCTTGCACAGTTGGAGCATCATCTTCATTTCTTTTGAGAGTGAGCTTTTTCAAACCTAGTTCAGTACCTGTAAAACTAGAAGAAGAGCTTGACAGTTCATTGTTAATCATATTTACTTCATCAAACTCTACATTAACTGACTCCTCTATAACTTGACTTGTCAAGTTATAGATCCTATAAGCCTTAATATGATTGTTGTACCCAGCAAATATCCCCTCATAGGCCTTGGCATCAAACTTAGTTTTATAGGATTTCCCATTATTGAGTACAAAGCACTTGCTCCCAAAAATTCTGAGATATGCAAGGTTTGGTTTCCTACCCTTCATAATCTCATAGGGAGTCTTATTGTTGCTCTTGGTGATAGAAGCCCTGTTAAGGACATGACAAGCTTTATTTACTGCCTCATCCCAGAAATATTCTGGGAGAGAAGTATCATTTAGTAGTGTTCTACAAGCCTCTATGAGAGTTTTATTTTTCCTCTCAGCTATCCCATTTTGCTGGGGTGTTCTTGGAGAGGAAAACTCTTGCTGAATCCCATGATGTTCACATATTCTTATCATGCATTCAGACTAAAACTCAGTATTATGGTCACTTCTGATTTTTACCACAGTACCGTTCAGCTAATTCTGTATTTACAAGACAAATATCTTGAAAACATCTGAGGTTTCAGACTTTTTCTATAAAAAGAATACTCAAACAAATATGGAAAAGTCATCAACCACCACAAAGGTATAGACCTTCCTACCTAGACTATGAACTGGCATTGGACCAAACAAGTCCATATGCAAGAGGTATAAAAACCTCACAGAATCTTTAGTCTCAATGCTTTTAAAAGAAGCTTTTGTCTGCTTACCCTTTTGGCATGCAGAGCAAATAACTTCCTTAGAGCATTTCATGTTAGGACCATTCCTAACTATCTCTTGACTATAATGCTTTCCTATAGTCTTATAATTCAAATGTGATAGCCTCTTGTGCCATTTGATACAATATAAGTCTTTCTCATTTTCAACTAGACAAATGGGAGAGTCAGATGATAAACAAAGAAAATTAAGACAATAAACATTCCCACTCCAAGTGCCAATCAAAGTGACCTCTTGGTCACTTGATCTTCTTATATGGCACTTATCCTTGTGGAAAGAAATGACATAGCCAAGATCATATAGTTGACTTATGCTTGTAAGATTGTGTTGCAACCCTTCCACATAAGCCACTTTTGTGAAAGTGATTAAGCCATTAGTGATCTTACAAAAACCTTTGGTGTTCCCTTTATCTGATCCACCAAATAACACCTTAGGTCTATCTTTTACTGGAATGAAATCCTTCAGGATGCACTTTGTTCCAGTCATGTTCCTGGAACAACCACTATCCCAGTACCATATAGGGGTATGGCTACTTGGACTCACCTGCAAGAAATAAATTACTTATCCTTAGGACCCCAATTCTCATTGGGTCCTAGTACATATTAGGCTTAAGATGAACATGCCTACCTGCAGCTCTTCTGACAGGTAAGTTTACATTAACTCTCTGTACACTATTGTTATGCCTGCAATTAATGGCATAGTGGCCCACTTTGCCACAACACCAACACTCAAATTTGTTGTACCTCCTTTTAAGGCCTGGTTTAACAACATTGCTATCAGTAGCTCTTAGTACAACAGGTACAACAACAGACTTTTTCTTGAGTACTAGGGCTGGTACACCAAACATAAATGGTCTAGGATGGGCCATTTGAACCTCCTCATAGGCTTCCTTGTAGCCACTAGAACCCTTTCCATTCCTACCACCATAGTGGTGAACAACTTTATTCTTCCTTTTGGAATTACTAGCTCTAGTGTTCCCTTTGAAACCTATCCCTTTCCTATCCTTTTGGAAGGAGAAGGAATCTATCAAAGGCAACACAGTACATGGCTTTTAAAACTTAGCCACTAGCTCCTTCTCCTTTTAGAGGTTACTTTCTAGATTCCTGATAAACTCATTATTAAAATTTATGGTGCTCATCTGTATAACAGTAATGTTCTTCAGCTGGCTAACTTCCCTAATTTTCTGTTCTAGCAAAGTTGCTATTTCAGAATGCTAGGAAGTAGCAAGCTTAAGAGATGCAATCTCGTGAGCCTGTTGTTTGATCAACAACTTACTCCTTCTGAATGCTTCCAGAAGTTCACCATATTTTTCAATTATTTGATCTCTGTCTTCCTCAGATTTAGAGCCATCTTCATCTCTTAATGAAGAAGCACTTGAATCTGATCTAGTCACATATTTGGACTTGGATGAAGAGTTGGATGAAGTGTGTACCTTAGATGGTCTAGGCTTATCCTTGCAGGATTCCTCATGTGATCTTGCCATCAGCCCAATTTAGGCTTCATCATCCTCTTCTGATTCTGATGCGGAAGACTTAGTCTTGATTTTCTCCATCTTAGCAATGAAGGTTTTCTCCTTCTTGCTTCTCTTATGGTGATGATTCTTTTCACCAGTGTCTTTCTTCTCAGGACAATCAGCCACAACATGACCTATCTTGCTGCAACAGAAGTAAAAAATCTTTTTAGAAAAATGTTTACCAGGTTTTGGATCATACCTTCCCTCTTTGGAGGGTTTCTTCTTATTTCTAAAGTAGTCCTCTTTGTGCTGGAAGGAAGAGGTAGGTTTTCTTCTCCACCCCTTATTTTTCATCAGCCTCATAAACTGCTTTGAGAAAATAGAAAACTCCTCATCAGACTTATTACAGCCGGATTCCTCTTGATCTGAATCTTATGACTCAGCTGACCTTCTTAAGGGAGAAGGATTTTTCTCCTTGCTCCTCTTGGAGCTATTTGCCTTGAAGGCCACAGAAGTTTCTTTGTCCTGACCTCTACTAGTCTTCTCTTCCTCCTTCCTTGCTGTCAGCTACATCTCATATGAAAGCAGCTTACCAAACAGTATGGATGGTGGAGTATCTGCCAGCTTTGCCACTTCTCTAATGGCACATATCTTAGTGTCCCAATCTCTAGTAAGTGACCTAAGAAACTTATCATTTAGCTCATAATAGTTAAAGGCCCTACCATAAGTCTTTAACTCATTGACTGTCCTGAAGAACCTTCATAACAACTAGTTATTGTCTCCTCCTTGATCTGTCTGAAAGCTTCATACTCTTGATTCAAAATTGAATTTCTATCATCTCTCACTTCTTAAGTTCCTTCCATATACACTATCAAGGTGTCCCACATTTTCTTTGAGGTCTTGTAGTGCACCAGGTTTTGAAAGGTGGAGTCATCTATGACACTAACTATGATGTTTTTTGCCCTCTTATCCATTATTGCTAAGATTATTTCATCCTTAGTCATTTCAGTGTACTTCTTTGGAGTCTGAAGATTTGCATCAAGGACAGATATCTTAATTGGGATGAAGGGTCCTTATTGAACTGGTATATAGATCCTAGGATCACATGCTTCCATGAACAATCTGACCCTTTCTTTTCATATACCAAAATTTTCCTTCCTACAGAGAGGATGTTTCATGGATCCAAGCTCTTTATTATTCTCTCCTAAACCCATCTTAACTTTCTGACAGCTACCGTGGAGATCTCCTTAGACTATTAAGTCTTTTCTTTAGAAACCTCCCTCTTATACCACCTGAAAGTCTTTGATTATAAGGGTAGCTAATCACTTCGAGGGGGTGGGGGGTGTGAATAGGTTATTGCAGTCTTTTGTTGAGTCTTTAAAATCTTCTTCGACTTATGTCCTACTTTCTATACTTATTTCAGCTTTCAAGAATACAATATTCAGCACAACAAAACACAATACACATCATACCAGATTTTATAGTGGTTCCCTAGTGTATGGGTACATCTACTGTCCCTCTCCACCTTTCTAACAGTATGTTAGACAAGGTTCTTCTCCAAAAACTATGGCTCCTCAGAGATTACAGCATGATCCCACTGGATCAGACAGTCTCCACTGAGACTTACAACACTGGCTCACAACCCTCCACACAGAAATAACCTGACAACCACACACAAGCACAAATGCCCATTACACAGGCTGGGATAAATAGCCTCACATAGATTCACATTGGAATCCAATCACACAGCCTTTATAATTTAGGCTTTACAATTAGATCTCACAGATCTCAAACAGAGCCTAATCATTCTAGGCCTCACCACAGATCTTTCACAGATCCACTGATTTTGAAAGTGTTTGTTGATTTGACTAAAGAGAAATTATCATCTGAGTCAATTTATTCTTCGGCTAAGAAATTCTTAGCCCTATCTTCTTCCCAGCAACAAGGATGACAATCTTTAACTACGTGCTACTTGTGCTGGAAGTTCCTCAGGACCTTGATCCTGTTCTTGCTGATGAAGGGAGAATATACAGAATAAATATCTTCAATCAGCTAACCTTTATTGGTAGGAAAATGAATTGCACTGCCTCTCCTTCTGTCCTGAGAAAACTCTATGCAGATATCTTCTTCTTCTTCAATGATCCATAGATAGATCTTCAGATTTGTCTCATCTTGGATCGTTATTCAACTTCAGCTAGTGTTTGCCTAGACTGATTCGTCTTCCTAAGAGAAATGCTCTATTCTTACTATAATAGATGTAAATTGCACCAGTGAACTCAGAAACCCTTCAGATTTTTTAATTGAAGTTCTTGGTTCTGTAACAATGGAGGATGAAGATGATGAACTCCCGCTTCTCGTTTGTTAGAATGTTAATCAGAATCCTTGCTTTGATCTTAATCTCAGTTATTATTTATAAACCCCGTCAATTTATGGGATGTTTGACACGTATCCTAGTTTTAACGGTGGTTAAAACCTCAGCTTAATCAAATTGAGATCCACTGTAGACTGACGACGACATTAATGTCGATTTGCAACATTTAAATAACAAATCAGAAAATCGTTGACTTGTTGACTTTGCTGATGTCAACATCATTCTAGACTTAGCCAAAATCAAGTAATACTTCAAAAATCCTCAGTTCGACAAACTCAAAACTCAGTTCGACGAACCCAGAACTCAGCTCGACGAAATCAAGCAATACTTCAGAAAACTTCAGTTCGACGAACTCAAAACTTAGTTCGATTAATCCAGGGCTCAGCTCGATGAAATCAAGCATCATCTCATAAAACATCAGTTCGATGAACTAAAAACTTAGTTCGACGAATCCAGAACTCAACTCGATGAAATCAAGCATCATTCTAGAAATCCTAAGGTTGACGAATAGGTGAAAGTTGACTTCGATGATATCTGAACTTAGCTCGATGAAATCAAAGCTCAATTCGATGAAAACTAGATAGGAAATACTTCGACGATTCTGGACTTAGAATTTTCTTCAGCTCTGCTAGGAATTGAGTGGCATTGAGTGAATAGGCCATTCTCAATGAATCTGGACTTAGAAATATTTTTACTGGATTTGTCTCAACGGTTCCTTCTCAACTATCTCAGCGGTTTCTTCTTCACAGCTGAGACTATCTTCTGTCTCAGCAGTTTCTTCTCAACTATCTCAGCAGTTTCTTCTTCACAGCTTAGACTATCTCCTGTCTCAGCAGTTTTGCTGAGACCAACACTTCTCTCAATGTTTTGTGTTGAGCTTCTCTGGTGTCTCAACACTTTTTCTTTAGTAAAATTGTTCAGCTTTCTGCCTGATGGCGTTGAGAGCATTGAGTGTATAAGCTTCACTCAATGCTTTTATACTTAGCCTGATTTTCTGCAACCTTGTCTTCTTGCTGAAGTTTGGCGTTGACAGACCCAGCATGGCGTTGAGTGATGAAGCTTCACTCAACTCTTCTTGACTTAGTCGATTTTCTTGCTTCTACTGCTTAGGATTTGACATGATATCCTTGTCTCAATGATTTTGGCCATATTGCATTGAGAGCGTTGAGTGAGCTTGCCTTACTCAACGCTTCTGGACTTAAGCATTTTTCTGACTTTTCAACCTATCACCTTGAGTCCACCTGTCATTGTCTCTTGAACTATATGTCCAATCATTGTTACAAAGACAACCCTGTATGCATGAACTTAAACATATATCAAATACAACTATGTGAATACCATTGACCTGTTTGACTTCTTACAAATCTAGGACATTGGGATCAATGGACCCAACACCCACCACCCCAAATTTCCATGGTTTTTCATAGAAAATTTGAATTGGATTCGGCTCGTTTGAGCACAATTCCAACTCCTAACACCTTAGATATCTAGCACAGAAGGAGGGTAGGATAAGTGGACCTTGTTTAGGGTTCGACGATGGCGGCGGCGGTTGGCCATGGCTTTTCCCTTCTCCGACGAGCTTGTCAAATTTCTCGACCCTCCACCAAAACCATCGATCCAATACATCATTTTGACTGCAAAGTACATTTTGAAGGTGATGGGTTGGTCAGAAGGGGGAATGGGGGGCTGATAGGGGGATTTGTAATTTTTTCATTGGAGGGGAGGTGAAGGGGTAGTCGGCCATGGTGGTTGGGCTCCTCCATTGATGGTGGATGTTGAGAAATTGATGGGAATCTCTTCCAAAGGGTCAGGAGGAAGGAATGGAGGCTTTGAGAGGTGAATGTTGTGGCTCATGGTCTCCCTCCATAACTCCTCTCTCTCTTTCATCTCTCTCTCTCTCCTCCATTTAAGGGGAAATTGAGGTTTCTCTCTCCTAGTAATAATTTATAGATTTTTAGTGGCATTCCATGTAAATATCAGCCTCCTAAAGCTAGTGGTCCACTCAACTTGGGCTTAGCCGAAGTGAGTTGGGCTAGGTAGCTTGAGCTAATTTGACCCAATTTAGGGTTGAGTTGACTTTGGTCAAGTTGACCATTTGACTTGACCTCAATGGGTCCTTAGTGACCCATTGGCCTCCCCTTAGGTCTAATGAAACTTGTGTAGGGTTGTTTTGACACCTTGGTGGTCACTTGACCTTTATTAGGCTACTTTGACAATTTTAGGGTTTTGGTTCACTTTGGTGAACTTGACATATTTGTTTGACCTCAATGGGTGGTTAGGGACTCATTGGACCTCTTAAAGGGTTAGGGGGATTTTGGTGGGGTCATTTTGGCAAGTTGGAGGTCCACTAACCCTAGATAGGCCACTTTGACCATTTTAGGGTTAGGGTTGACTTTGGTCAACTTGGCCATTTTGGTTGACCCTAATAGGTCCTTTGTGACCCAATGAACCTTCTAAAGGGCAAGGGTTGTTATTGTGGGGGTCAAAGAGTCAAGGTGAGGCCCTAAAGTCAAACCACAGGTTAGGTAATTTGAATGTATTATTTGTAGACCATGATGATCTCACCTTCATTCATAGGTTCACTTGGCCTTCATAGGATTTATAGGGTTTTGTTATGACCTAGTCATGGTAAAATCACTCTTAGGGGTCTAGTTGTTTGAGGGATGTTGACAATCCTAATAAACAAAAAAATAATTTCTTCCCTGAAATTCAGGTTAGGCATGCGGGGTTTCTACTAAGAGTAACTAAATGTAACATCCCTCAAAAATTGAAGTTATACCTGATGCAAAGAGTTCCAAGTACTTCTGCTATATCAGATCTAGTGGCACCATGGTATGCTCCTCCTGTCCATGATTTATGCACATGATCTTGACCATCAGAACCTTCTCGTGCTACAAGACTCGCACTGCTGTATCATCTATCCTGACTAGTTCTAAACAGACTGATCGATCAGAAGCTGCCGAGCCATCTATACTAGTAACTTGCTGTTCTGTCTGCAGTAGGGCCTTCCTAAGAGAGAAGGCTTGGAGGATATCATGCAAACCCGCTAACTCTTGCGGTAGCTCCAGTCTGTAAGCTAATGGACCAATCTGCTCTTAGATCCTGTAGGGCTCCTATATCTTGGACTGAGCTTCTTCTGCCCGCGTATCTGCGAGACTCCATGCACTGGATGTATCTTCAGAAACCCATGGTCTCCATCCTGAAACTCTACTTGGAAATTCCACGCATCGTAATATTTGGCCAGTCTGCTCTGGGCCTCCAGCATCCTATCTTGAATCAGTCACACCTAGGTATTTGGGTTCTCCACAAATTTTGAGCCGAGTGCCTTTGGATCCTCATCCTAAATTCAAGATAGTGTAATCATGAACCTCCGTACGAGGGTGGAGAGCTGTGTTAAATGTCGACTGAGAGCCGAGATAAGCCTGGACTAATCTTCTATCTTTGGACATACACCATCCATCCTAATTTGACACAATCGTCATGGGCACTTGGCATTCTCTAGCCGAAAAACCTCACCGTGCATCTTTCATTATTCCGGGGAAATAAACGTTCTGATAAACACAATTTTCTTTCGGTAATTTGAGTTCTCATTTGTAAGTGTAGACGACGACTCTATAACCTTCCTCTACACGATCAGGTTGTTATTCCTTTGAGTATGCCCGAGTAATCAATCAACTCCACTTTACGATTATCCAATCTTATCAATTAATAGGAATGAATACTTCATCAAGCGACCCATAATCCTCAAAATTTAAGAGGGTGTACTCGTGAATCTTTGGAGATTATCACTAATACCCATTAATTTTTATGCCATTTCGCTGTAATTACACTAGATAATCAAAAATCCATTTTTTATAGTCATGAATCTTGCTAATCGTGACTATAATGTAATCAAAAGTATATATTCTGGTCCTTGATTCTATCCGAATCAAGTCTATAAAGTCATATCTAAGGTTTACGTCTGTTAATTTCTTGCAAATTTCCTAGAGTTATCATATTTTCGATGTTACAACATAGCGATTTAATCGTATCTTCCTAGATATCCTTAATCTTACTACTCGTCATCTAATTCACATGACATCTTGTAATAGTTAAGTCTCATAATTACTCCTCCTTATTACAATGACATTGCCCTATCCCAAACTGCAAGTTTTCAACCTAATGACTTGGGTATGTCAAGTAAGCGTGGATAACAGTGATCAATCAATTTTATTGTTTAATTCATCAATTCCCAACATTTAATGAATGATGGGCATGGTCACTTTGTACGATCAAAATAAGATAGGATTAAGTCATTCCAACCATAGTAACCTTAAACATTATACTATAAATCCAATAGGTCCTTGTCTAGGATCTCCGCTTATTCATCAACTAGCTCCCGAGGTATAAGGAATATTATTGCAGTGTAAATTATTCAACTATGAGAGGGCATGATTTTTAATAAAATTGACCGTCTGTTAATCACTTTTGAATGCCCTGATTCACAAGAAATTCCAAATATAATTCTAACTTGTAGGACCTAATTTCAATCCAAAATTTCCAATTGGTTTAACTAAGGTCGAGTGTTTGTCTGATCATCGATATCTAATCATTGTCCTAGTAACTTCGCCCGAGTAACGTCAAATAAGATATCCTTCAACATCACTATGTTTGTGACACCACATTTTCTAAATTAGGTCTAAGGAAACCCAAGTCAGTAACTAATTTACCCAATAAATATAAGATAAGCCCCCAATAAACAAAAGATAAGCCCCTACCTATCTTGGGTTAAATAGCTTTGATATCACTGCGTTATACTCGGGCTAGATAAGCACACAATCCTTATGACATGCAACCTTAGACTTGGGGTTCCATCCGAAAACTTGTTGATATTCTCCACACATTTAGACTCTCCAAGTTAATATTTACGACCACTTTCTCAAGGTCAACATGTGACCTAGTCCCAAATTGGTCTCTTCTGAACTTGAATTATTATCTTACCCTTGGAATTTGGAATGATGGTTATGTCAACCTAATCATGTCATCGGTATGAGGGTTGACTCTATGAGTCCCCTTATATTTCACTAATGAATTGTAGGCGTCAATTCTCCTTTAGGTGGTCCTATCAGTTTGGGCAATAGGTGATAGCAACACATGATAAGTAAAGTAGGGACATTATAGTTTAAGCCTCAAGTTGCTACTTCTGCATTAGACTCTTCCTCTAGCCGCTTCGGGTATCCTCGTACCTTAACTGAATTTGTACATAAGGTCACTTTTGACCAGGATACGCTAAGAATCGTCTTGGTAAGTCGATTTTCCTTGTTAGGTTGCCCTAACTCATTGATTTAAGGACAATGTATTGTGATCTTTACACATGGACACACCACAGCTTCTGCTACTTAGTTTGTCCCCAAACTAATGCTCGGGCAAGGTGAACTAGTGTTGTGGACTTACTTCTTTATGATCGCGGTCTGCTCTGATACCTGTTTGTAAGACCCCTTTTTTGGCTTCGCTGCCGGGTCTTACGCCCAAACCCGCCTCCTTATTGTGACTCCAACTACCAAGTTATATGCCACCGCACGACACCAATCTTGCCGACTAAAACTATCACATCACAGTGTATCAATAAAAGAGAAGTAAGTAATACAAGTCCATATATCACAACTCACTATCAATATATATAAAAGAACAATAGTCCACAATGAGTACAAAGTTTGAAAAAGAGTAGAAAATGGGCGTAAGCCCGGTACATGTCTAATACAAATAATCTCTCTCTCACAACTCGCAACATCTAAGCAGAAGCAAACTGAAACCGTCCTCGACCTGTTGCCATATAGTAGTGGTAGTGCGCAACAACTTCTCCTCAAGTCCTGCCATCCTCCTGCGATTGGTGCATCACCTCGAATTCCTAAAATGATGTGGTCCATCAACCGTTAGTCAAAATACTAAGCCACAATCGTCCTTGCCTCACCCCCACAACTCCTAGGCATCGTGTGGGGAGGAGGAAAGGAAAGATTTGTAAGGTGGAGAATGAACAAGAGCAGGTGACAACTACCCTCGTTGGAGTATGTATAAAAGAACAATAGTAATGAAGCAGTAATGTAAATGAAGTAAAGTACAGAATAGTAAAAATAGAAAAGTGTGTAGGATCTTGTGGCGCCCTTAGAGGGGGGGGGGGTGAATAAGGGCTCTTCAAAATTTTACAAACTTTTTATAAAATATGAAATTAGAAGCAAAGTTTGAGACACATCAATGAAATGAAAATCAAGATTTTATTTCTCCAAAAATATATATGTAAAATGTTTCCAATAAAGCTTGAAATCAAGGCTTACAATGATAATAATTTTTAGCTTTTTCACCGGTCCTTCTCCTAAGGACCGGTAGGCTATAGCAAAAATCTCCTTAGATATGGTTACTAGCCTCCCCTAAATCAAACCTTGATCTAGACGCCACACACAAGGTGGCGATTTTCTTCAAAGCCACACACGGACCTAGACACCGCACACAAGGCGATGATTTACCCCTAAGCCACACACAAACTTAGACACCACACACAAGGCAGTTATTTTCCCTTCCCAATTACAAAATAAATAGTGAAAATGAAAGTACAATAGTAAAACTTTAAAACTCCCTCAAAAACACGAGCTCTGAAGATGATGGTGGACCGATGAGAAGATCTCCAATCTTGAATGCACGGTCGTATCTCCTTCGCTCTTGAGATTGCAATGGACCAAGGGAGTTTGTCTGGAAACGGAAATGGAAGGCTCTCAAAATTCTCTGGGAAAATCATGCTCTCTACGATCAACCTCTTCCCTGAAATTCTTGGTCGTATATATCATTTCATGTTAACGCCTGTGGTAGAGTTAATGCCCTGCGATAGCTAAAAACTTTGTGGCTTGACACGTGGCACACGTCGCACATTTTTTAAGATCCGAGTGGAGAACGCGACCATCGTGGGCTATCGCTCAGTGATAGCAATATCGCTCCGCAATAGCGTTGAGACGTGACTTCATGCACGACATCATCCGGATCATGGCCGACGTCAGCAGTAACTGTCTACGCTATCGCCTACGATAGCGTTATCGCCAGTGATAGCGAGATTTTACTTTTCTTCAATGTTCTGCTCAACCCAGCCTTAGTACTTATAAACCTTTTATCCCTGCAGATTATACCACGCATACCAAGATCAAATACACCCAGGATTTTTTATTTTCAAACCAAGAAGTGCGGAACGCATGCTCCAACAATCTCCCCCTTTTGATAATAACAAATCCACTAAGAAAGAAAGAAAAACATGATGAATCAAAGTGCATAAGTATCGATAGATACTAGACTCCCCCTATATAAAATCTTTCCTTCTAAAGATTACTAAGAATGATTACTCCCCCTACGATTACTCCCCTTAAGTGTACTAATCAATTGAGTACTTGATTCTTGATTTCTTGAGTACTTGATTTTTGATTTCTTACTTAATTCTCCCCCTAAGTGTACTAATCAAAGTGCTTAAAGAAGTGTGAGTTTAGTAACAGAAATTGGAACCACGAGGAGTGAGATATCAACATTAATAACCATGAAATAGTATTACCATAAAATTTGGAAATTAATCATAAAAAATGTATCATGTGAAAAAAGGTAATTTAAAAGTGGAATTTAAACAGTGAAGGCCATCATGTCAAGATATCTAAAGTAGTAGAATTGATGAAATAGAAGAGAAGAACTATTTCTGGTCCTATGAAGTTGTGGTAGTGCCTGTTGTTTCAGAGGAATTGCTGCCAGAAATTGCTGCTGCAGCTTCAGTTCCAGCCCCAGCACCAGTTCTAACAGTGGACCTCAGGTCACTGTTTTTAGTTTTTGATTCTCTTCACTTCAGCTGTTCACCAGCTCATGAAGTTGAAGATCTGACTAAGGCCATTGTGCTTGTTGCTGTCTATGATCCCAGATTAATTACTTCTTATATGAGTTCTCTTGAGGCTGAGGAAGTTATTGTTTTTGTTGCTGCTGCTGTTGAAGTTGTTTAATCTACTGATATTGATATGTTGCCTGTTATTTCTGTTGATGCTGCTGCTGCTGATGAACTTGCTATTTACTTAGAAGAACCTGTTGTTTCTGAGGCTCCTGCAGCTCCAATAGTTCCTGTCTCTGCTCCTGCTGCTACTCCAATAGTTTCTGCTCCTGCTACTGCTCCTAAGAAGTCAAAACAAAGAGAAGAGTATATCAAAAGTATTAATGATCTATAGACAGACCCTAGAGTTCAGACAGTGATCATTTCAACACTGACTCTGATGATTCTTCTGGCACCATTGCCAAGAAAAGGAAAGCAAGAAGTAAGGCTATGATGAAAGTACCTCCTACAAAAGTCAAAGACAACAATGATATACCCTATTACATTCTTCATGACTGCCAAATCACTGAACCTTGGATGCAATATTCTAAGAACCAGCTTAAGGCCATGAAGAAAAGGAGAAAGCTTGACAAGTATGAAAAAGGATCATCTCAATTTCATCCTCCTCCTCCTCCAGATTCAGGATCTGGTGGAGGCTCAGCTTTTCAGTCATCTGCTACAAAGCATAACTCCTCTCAATCCTTACAAAGATATCAACCAAGAGGACAACATCAAAGAGGTTATAGGTCTAGAAGAGGCCAGCATAGAGGATGTCAAAGAGATTACAGAACTTACTCCAGACAACATCCTTACCAAAGGGAAGGACAAGGCCCTACTGATTCTACATCAGGTCCTTTCCGTTATAAGCTCAGAGATACAGTTGTCACAAGGGCTCCTCCTACTGATTCAGAGTTAATCAACAGATATGAACCCCCAGTTCCTTTTAAGGACCCTGAGAACAACCCTTTGTCTTGGACTGCTAGAATGAAAGAACTTGTTGCATTAGATCAGATTAAGAAGGCTAAAGAGCAAGGCAGAGATATTTCCAAAATCACAACCATGTCAGAACATAGAAAGAAAGAATAAGAGATATATGCTTCAAGTAAATTCTTCAATCCAGAAGACTATATGAAGTTGCATCCTGAGGCTGTAGTTCTAAGGCCAAGATCTCAAACCTCCTTAGGTGCAGAAGATGATAGAAGATCCAAGAAAGAAGCCCTAAATCCCAACAGAGAAATCTTATTCAAGAAGGGCAATGAGTAACTTGTGTAAGCTGATACTCATATTTATCTTCTGACTTATTCTGTGACTCTTGCTGTGTTTCTATAATGCTCAACATATGTTATCTGCATTGTTGTTTCTATTTTGTTTTCTCTAATCCTAATGTATGCTTGTTATTTTACATTCTGTCATGTAAATAGTAATCCTAACCCAAATAGGGGGAGATTGTTGGAACACCCTATTACTAATTTGGGTAAGGATCACTATGTGATTACGATTTTGTTTTGACCTTGCTGTATAGTCTGATAGGTCAATTAGAATGAGTCTTAGGGTTAGTACTTAGGTTTGAAAGCTGCCCTCCAGACCTTCTTAAAGTTCAGGATTCAAGTGCTGAGACAAAGACAATTCTCGTCGAGCTCAGGTCGACGAAACGTATAACTCAGGTCGACGATCTCTGAGCTCAGTTCAATGAGGCGTCGAACTCCGTTCGACGATCTTCGAGCTCAGATCGACGCTCTGTCTCTAGCTGATTTCCAAGTCGCTGAGCTCAGGTCGACGATCGTAGAGCTCAGGTCGACGTTTTCTGTCTCTAGTATAAATCCAATCTCTGAGCTCAGGTCGACGATAGCTGAGCTCAGGTCGATGATATTTCTGAGAGGTCGACGTTTTCAGGATTCAAATTCAGGACAGTTATGAAATTCATTCAGATTTATTCTCAGCATTTATGACAAGGGATTATGTAGCCGTTTCAAGCAATCTGGTGCAAGTTTCAAGGAAGAATAATTGGAATGTTACTTAGGACTTTTCCCAGAGACAGTTGTCAATTATGGAAGTCATTTATGACTGAATAACGACCATCTAAAGTCAGGATCTGATATACTACCTAGAGAATTATTCTGAATAGAACACAGACAAGATTTGAAAAAGATATACAGAAGAGAGAACAAAGAAAATTCACTCATCAAGAATTCATCTTCTGAGAATAGATTCAGTAGACAAAAGCTTACAGAATTACTGAGTCAGAATTCTTCAAGAACACAAGGAACATCATTGTGAAGGAGATCATATACTGTTTTGCTCCTTCAAGCTTCAAGTGTTCAAAAGCTTCATTATCAAGGACTCAAGACAACACACATTTCAGCATCTGCTGAAATCATCTATTGCTGGAGATCTAAAGAAACTGAAGGCCTATCACCCTAAGCAAAGCTCATCTTCCTGAACCCTTATAGATCTCAGGGGGAGCTTTGACAACATCTTCCACTTGTCTTCTATCAGATTATTGACAGAGAAGAACAACTCAACTCATTTTCTTTTTCCTTTCTCTCCTATAAAAGGGTTTCTCAAAACTCCCTTCAAAAGTTTTGTGGCTGGTTTCTGAGACCTTGTCAAAACTCAGTGGTGGCAAGACACCTTATCAAAAAATCTAGTTTTGGTTTTTGAGCACCTTATCAAAAGCTCATTGGTGCCCAGGACACCTGATCAACTATTCCTGTAGTGGATTCCTACCTAGGGTGGTAGAAGAGTGGATGTACTCAGGTTGTTGGGGAACCACTATAGCTCCTTGTGTCATCTAGTTTGCTGTGCTTTTTTACTTTGTTGTGTGCTGTGTGATTTCCTATTTCTTTCTTACTTAGTTTTTCTTTTTGCATGCACCTTACACATATACATAAATAAAGACTTCCACTGCTTTACAGTTTTTGAATTGTAAATTATTTTAAAATACTCTATTTACCCCCCCCCCCTCTAGAGTTAAGGTAGATCTTTCACTCACTTTCAATTGGTATCAGAGGGAGGTTGGTTACTCAACAACAGAATCTTCAACAGATTGGTTGAACAGGCTAACACCTGAACCAAAAGATCATTGATAAGATAAATATTCTATAGAGGGTTATTACTTTTTGTATTATATTTATTTTCATACCAAACCATGGCACAGAACAAAGATTATGCTAGCACCAGACCTCCAGTGTGCAACCTTTCTAAGTTTGCAATTTGGAAGGCAAGGATTATGCTTTATATGAATTCTATTGATGAGGACATTTTTAATTCTGTTTTGACAGTTTGTCCAAGACCCCCAGTAATTACAAGTACAAGTGCTATTCCACCTCCTTCAGGAACAGATACAGAAATAAAGAAATGGAAAGTTACAGATACAAAGGCTATGAATATCCTTGCTCAGACTATGTTTGATAAGATATTCCAAAAGGTGGCTGAATGCAGTTCAGCAAAAGAGATATGGGACAAGTTATCTGAAATTGTCTCAGGATCTGCTGATGAAAGAAAGGACAGGAGATCCCATCTCATAAGCCAATATGAGAACTTCAAAAAGGGAGAAACCTAATCAGTGGCTGACATGTACAACAAGCTCAACCTAATAGTCAGTGAATTAAAAACACTGGACAAGGAGATCTCTCTAACTGAATTAAATGACAAGATCCTAATGTGCTTCCCTTGTACTTGGGACTCAAGGATCTGGCCAATCAAGGATGCCATAAGCCTAACTGAGATTACTATTAAATATTTGTTGGGCAAGCTCAAGTCTTATGAGCTGCTCATCAAGAATAGAGAGGAAGAACAAAAGGTTGCTTCTCTAGCTATCAGGCAGGAGAAGACAATAGCATTCAAAGCTACAGAAGATCTGCCTTAAGACAAGGTCACAGGAAATGAAGAATTGATGAGCTTGCTGGCCAAAAGATTCTATAAGATGGCCAGGAAAGATTTCAGAAAGAGGTCATCCAGAGGGTATGAGAAGCCAAGTTATGACAAGTCAAATAATAAAGAAATAATCTGTTTTGGATGCAGGAAACCAGGCCATATTGTGCCTGACTGTCCAGAAAATCAGAATAAGGACTAGAAGGACAGGAAAGATAGGAGAAAAGATAAGGACTCAAGGGGAAACAATTACAACAAATCCCCCTCCAGCAAAAATAAACATACAAGGAAGGGATTTGTAGCAGAAACCTGGAGTGAAACTGAGGAAGAATCAGAGGCTTCATCAAGCTCAAGTGATGATGAAGATGATGCTAAAGAAAAGGAATTCTGCATGATGGCTATCAATGCTTCCCAACAAAATTCTGATGCAGAACAAGAGTAAGAGTCTGAATCTGAAACTCAAACTTCAGAACACTAGGTAATAGACTCCTTTGATTTTGATTCAAAGGACTTTAGATCTGAATTTAAGGCACTTTGTTTAGACCTGTTAAAGTCTGAGAAGGAGATTATCTCTCTAAGAAATCAATTGTCTGAACATAACACTTTAAAATCAGACAACCTCAAACTCTCTGAGGAGTTAGAATGTTGTAGGGAGGAGATAGCTTCACTAAAAAGTGAGCTATCCCAGACAAAGAAGTTTGAAGAATCCCTTAATGGGAGAAGCATCAGACTGATTTACATCACTAGCACAGTGAACTCAAGATTCAACAGTACACTGGGCTTGGGTGCTTCATCTAGCCAACCTATAGTATTAACAACCCCAATTAAATTTATTTCTGATAAAGGAAAGGGTGTTGTAGAGGTAGCTAGGAAGAATCAAGATCTACCTAAGGAAAACAAAGTTTAACAGAAAACGTCGAACAGAGCTCGACGATCATCGAACAGAGCTCGGCGATCCAAGGCTGAATCGTCAAACTCAGATCGACGACTTCTGAACTCTGAACTCTGGTATAGTCAATCTTCGAACGGAGCTCGAGGATTTGACCCAAGATTGTCGAACTCAGCTAAATGATCGTCGAACGGAGCTCAAAGCTTTGAACATTCTTTCAGAGGTAAATCTAAAATCAATCCTATGAAGTCCCTCATCCCAAAGCTTCAACCCTTATACTGAATGGATAGTGCCTCCTAGGAGATACCATCCTGAAGGATATAAGAGTCAGCCAGGGATGTCTTTTATTTCTGAGTTTAAAGGTTATCAACCTAGACCCAAGGTAAACTGGCTCAAAAACATATAAATTGTTTATGTGCAGGTGATGACCTATCCAGCAATGAACCAATAATGGTATCTGGATAGTGGGTGCTCAAAGCACTTGACAGGGAGCAAGGAGAATCTAACATCCTTCAGAACCAAACTTGGACCCAAAGTAATATTTGGAGATTCAAACTTTGGTCAAACAAAAGGATATGGTACTGTTCAGATTGGCTCAGTCACATTCAAGAAGGTGGCTTATGTGGAAGGACTGAAGCACAACCTAATCAGCATCAGTCAACTCTGTGATTAAGGCTATCAGGTGATATTCAACAAATACTTATGCAAGATCAAGTCAGAGGATAACACAATAGTGTTAACAGGTAAAAAGAAAGGTAACATTTATCTAGTAGATTTCCTTTCAACCAATATAGATATCTGTTTATTTAATTTAGTTTGCAAACCAAATGATCTTTGGCATAAGAGACTAGGGCATATAAACCTTAGAACCATTGCAAGGCTATCCAAGGATAACCTTGTTAGAGGACTACCTTCTGGCCCCTACAAGAAGGAAGGACATTGCAGGGCTTGTCAATTAGGCAAGCAAACTAAAAATAGCTTAAAGTCACTTAATAAGAGTGATTAACCTAGGATCTTGTAACTGTTACACATGGATCTTTTTGGACCCATTACAATACAAAGATTAGGAGGAAAATCTTACACTTTAGTGATTGTAGATGACTTCTCTAGATTCACATGGGTATTCTTCTTGAGGAAGAAGTCTGATAACTTTACGTGTTTGACAGATTTTCTCAAGTGCATACAGATTGAGTTCAATACTCACATTGCCCTGATCAGAAGTGATCATGGGACAGAGTTTGATTCTCTTCTTATGCAAGAGTTCTGTCAGAGTGAAGGGATCATGCATACTTTCTCAGCTCCTAGAACTCCTCAACAAAATGGGGTAACTGAAAGGAAAAATAGAACCCTAATTGAATCTGCTACTACATTGTTAACAGATGCTCACCTTCCTCTATCTTTTTGGGCTGAGGCAGTGAACACCTCCAACCATGTGTTGAAAAGAAGTTTGATACATAAACTGAAGGGAAAGACTCCCTATGAATTCCTCAAAGGGAAGAAACCTAAAGTAGACTATTTAAAAATTTTTGGTTGCATTTGTTATATTCACAATAATGACAAGAAGTATTTAGCAAAATTCCAAGCTAAAGCTGATGAAGGAGTTTTTCTGGGATACTCCATGATCAGTAAAGCTTATAGGGTTTATAACAAAACTTCCCTTAAAATTGAAGAATCTGTTCATGTATCTTTTGATGAGACTAACATGTTTTATAAGGAGAAGTCCACATCTACCATAGAACCCTTGCAGGTAAACTCTCTTTCAGAAAATTTGGATAGATTGTATATTGCAGAGAAGGATTCAGTATATTCCCTTAACCAACATAAGGATGAAATCAGTGAAGATGAAGAAGATGTTCAACATCTTGGAGAGAACCATCTTGAAGAGCCAGTTGTTATTCCACTAGAGGAAACAACAACACAGGTTGGTGAACAATCAACACCCCCTGTTGATTTAGTAACAACAAGAGATCATCCAATCTCCCAAGCGATTGGAAACATCTCATCTAGTGTGCAAACTAGAAATCAAGTCAACAAGAACCTGATGCACACTTGCTTTCTATCTCAAGTTGAGCCTCAATCCATTCAAGATGCAGAACAAGATCCATACTAGATCATTGCTATGTAAGAGGAACTACATCAATTTGAGAGGAATAAAGTTTGGGAACTAGTGCCAAGGCCTAAGGATCACTCCATTGTTGGAACAAAGTGGGTGTTCAGAAACAAGTTGGATGATCAAGGAGTTATTGTAAGAAATAAGGCAAGGCTAGTTGCTAAAGGTTATTCTCAAGAAGAAGGAATAGACTATCACCAGACCTTTGTACCAGTTGCAAGGTTAGAGGCCATAAGAATATTCCTTGCTTATGCATCTCACAAAGGATTCAAGGTCTACCAAATGGATGCGAAGAGTGAATTTCTCAATGGAGACATCAAAGAAGAAGTCTATGTTAGACAACCCCTAGGTTTTATCTCTTTAACTTATTCTGACCATGTTTTCAAATTGCATAAAGCATTATATGGTCTCAAGCAAGCTCCTAGAGCATGGTATGAGACCTTAGCATGCTTTCTTCTTAAAAATGATTTTATAAGGGGTAGAGTAGACAAAACTCTTTTTATTAGAACCCATAAGTCCCATACCTTACTAGTACAAATATATGTAGATGATATCATATTAGGTTCTACTGATTCAAATTTATGCAGAAGGTTCTCTAACCTAATGCATTCTAAATTTGAAATGAATAGCATGGGTGAGCTTTCCTTCTTTCTAGGATTGCAAGTCAAACAACTTGCTGATAGCATATTTATTTCTCAAACCAAGTATGCAAAAGAACTGGTTAAGAAATTTGGTATGTCTGAGCCATCATGTATGAAAACACCAATGCCTACTAATGCTGTATTAGATGCTGATGAACATGGAAAACATGTTGATCAGACAACATATAGAGCAATGATTGGCTCTCTATTGTACCTTACAGCTAGTAGACCTGATATAATGTTTGCTACATGCATATGTGCTAGGTTCTAAGTAAGCCCTAGAGAGTCACACCTAACATTAGTTAAGAGGATTCTTAGGTATGTGAAAAGTTGTCCAAATCTAGGTCTCTGGTTTCCAAAAGACTCAGGATTTGAATTAACTGGATTTTCAGATGCTGATTATGCTGGATGTAGAGTAGACAGGAAAAGCACCAGTGGAACTTGCTAGTTTCTTGGTGATAGACTTGTCTCCTGGTTCTGTAAGAAACAGACATCTGTGTCCACTTCAACTACTGAAGCTGAATACATGACAGCAGGCAGTTGTTGCTCACAGATTTTGTGGATTCAAAATAAGCACCTAGACTATGGCTACAACTTAGAAGGGTCAAAAATATTTTGTGATAACACCAGTGTTATTTCTATAGCACAAAATCCAGTCCTCCATAGTAGAACAAAACATATAGATATTTGGCATCACTTCTTAAGAGATAATGTTGAGAAAAATAAAATTAAAATTCAATATATCCTAATTGATTTGCAAAGGGGAGATATTTTCACCAAACCTTTGGATGAAAAGAAACATACCTTCTTCCTAAATAAGTTAGGAATGTTAGATGGAGGAAGTTTAAAATAAAACCCAAGATTTTTAAAACTCTAAAAACAGACACAGACTAGGCTAAAACCTTGTATTTTCTAGTGTCTGTAGGCTTTTTTTTGTCTCTGGACTGCGCTCGTCGAACGGAGATCGACGCTTTCCAATTACTTCGACCGGAGTTCAGTGTTTTCCAAACAGCGCTAGGCTATCTTCTTCTGGTCAGCGATCGTCGATTGGAGATCGACGTTCTCCAGTATCGTCGAACGGAGATCGACGTTATTGAAGACTCTTCAGATTCCATTAGAAGCCCAGATCGTCGAATGGAGTTCAACGATCTTTCCTTTCCAGCGTCGAACCCTAATATAAAATCATTCTTTTGGCCGTCATTCTTCTTTTGCGCTTTCATACTCTCTGCAAACTTTTTCTTTCCCTCCAAACTCTACTGCACTTGGTCGTGTTTGTTCATCTTTGCAGGTACATAATGTCTGTGTCTATTGCCTCCCTCGCCAAGATGAAATTCGACACAGGCTTTGACATAGATATGGACTCCTTTGATGGAAGCGATCAGGTTTTAAAAGATATTCTGGACCTATTCAGAGAACAACAACTAGTGCAAATAATGACAATGAGAATGAAGATTGCAGCCGATGAGATCAAAGAATGGGTCTACACAGCGCACAATTTAGATTAGAATACATTGGTTGGTACTATAGCCGGGACGTAGGTATCCCTAACACCTGCTCTTTTGACTGAAGTTTTTCAATTGAGTACTGGAGATGATTCTTATTGAGTTATCTGGAGAAGAATCTGCGAATATGTTAGATAGAATGGTACATTCTACCGCTAACCCTAGCAAGTTTTTGAAAAAGAACTTATCTATTGAGTATAGATTTCTCACTGATGTTGTGGGGAAAGTGCTGTTGGCAAAGCACTCAACACATGATACCATCTCAAGGTATCAGTTCTGCTTGATGGGAGCACTTGTGGAAAAGAAACATTTGAACTGGGGAGAGTTCTTCTTTGACTTGATTAAAAAGAAAGTGAACAAAAGTTTAGTAAACTTTGGGAGGATAAAAGGGTTATTCCTGCACTCCAGGTGCCCTGAATTGCTGGTATCAAGTGGAATGCACATCAATGCATCAAAGAGGCTGACATGTGCCCTGTTTGGGAAATGGGACAGGCAGATAGTCAAGCCAACAAGGACTACTACTGCTTCTGGCACAAGGTCTGTTGCAGTCTCTTCCCCTCAGGCCCCTGCCCTCATTGAAGAATTTCCATCCTCCTCCTCTTCTCAACCTTCTCCAGTTCTTCCCTCAACAATTCCCTCATCCACTATAATCATCTCTACCTCCATCTCCACATCAATTTCCTCCCCCATTACAATCTTAACTCCTCTGTCCACTCCTTCACCTCCTCCAGCCACCACAGAACAACAATTCTATCCACTTCATTATTATCAACCTCTTGACATTCCATCTTTCAACATCATGGAAGATTCCTTCATGGATGATTCCCCCTCCTCACCTACTGAGCTTCCCTCCACTTCCTCATACCAATAATTACTCCATGATATTCTCACCCAACCATCCTTCACTCCATCCATCTCCACACCCATAACCTCTATCTCCACCATCCCAATCTCTCAACCCAACATCCTACCATCCCCACCCACTCATCCTGCAGCCCATCCATCACCAGCCAAAGTCATTTCTTACTCCACCTCTATTTAAGTTCAACTTGACCAAGTGGATCTCTCAACACTGGCAGATTAGCTCTATGGGATACTTGCTCCCAAGATAGTAGCCCTGCTTGAGGCCTCCATTGCTCCACTCCTGAAGTCCATCAAGGAGTTATCTGACAGTCTCTCCTCTCTATCTACTCCTCCGGCAATCCCTTCAATGGGGTGCCTTGATCTAGTTCTCACTAAATCAAGGCAGGGGGAGATGCCCTATGAAGTTGTGGTAGTGCCTGCTATTTCAGAGGAATTGCTGCCAGAAATTGCTGATGTTGCTTCAGTTCCAGCCCCAGCACCAATTCTAACAGTGGACCTCAGGTCACTGTTTTCAGTTTTTGATTCTCTTCACTTCAGCTATTCACCAGCTCAAGAAGTTGAATATCTGACTAAGGCCATTGTTCCTGTTATTGTCTGTGATCCCAGCTTAATTACTTCTTATATCAGTTCTCTTGAGGCTGAGGAAGTTATTGTTTCTGTTACTGCTGTTGTTGAAGTTGTTGAATCTGCTGATATTGATATGTTGCCTGTTGTTTCTGTTGATGCTGCTGCTGCTGATGAACTTGTTGTTTACTTAGAAGAACATGTTGTTTCTGAGGCTCCAGCTGCTCCAATAGTTCCTGTCTCTGCTCCTGCTGCTACTCCAATAGTTTCTGCTCCTGCTGCTGCTTCTGAGAAGTCAAAACAAAGAGAAGAGTATATCAAAAGTATTGATGATCTATATGACAGACCCCAAAGTTAAGATAGTGATCATTTCAACACTGACTCTGATGATTCTTCTGGCACCATTGCCAAGAAAAGGAATGCAAGAAGTAAGGCTATGATGAAAGTACCTCCTACAAAAGTCAAAGACAACAATGATATACCCTATTACATTCTTCATGACTGCCAAATCACTGAACCATGGATGCAATATTCTAAGAACAAGCTTAAGGCCATGAAGAAAAGGAGAAAGCTTGACAAGTATGAAAAAGGATCATCTCAATTTCATCCTCCTTCTCCTCCTCCTCCAGATTCAAGATCTGGTGGAGGCTCAGCTTTTCAGTCATCTTCTACAAAGCATAACTCCTCTCAATCCTCACAAAGATATCAACCAAGAGGACAACATCAAAGAGGTTATCAGTCTAGAAGAGGCCAGCATAGAGGAAGTCAAAGAGATTATAGAACTTACTCCAGACAACATCCTTACCAAAGGGAAGTACAAGGCCCTACTGATTCTACATCAGGTCCTTTCCCTTATAAGATCAAAGATACAGTTGTCACCAGGGCTCTTCCTACTGATTCAGAGTTAATCAACAGATATGATCCCCCAGTTCCTTTTGAGGACCCTGAGAACAACCCTTTATCTTGGACAGCTAGAATGAAAGAACTTGCTGCATTAGATCAGATTATGAAGGCTAAAGGGCAAGGCAGAGATATTTCCAACATCACAACCATATCAGAACATAGAAAGAAAGAATTAGAGAGATATGCTTCAAGGAAATTATTCAATCAAGAAGACTATATGAAGCTACATCCTGAGGTTGTAGTTCCAAGGCCAAGATCTCAAACCTCCTTAGGTGTAGAAGATGATAGAAGATCCAAGAAAGAAGCCCTAAATCCCAACAGAGAAATCTTATTCAAGAAGGGCAATGAGTAACTTGTGTAAGCTGATACTCATATTTATCTTCTGACTGATTCTGTGACTCTTGCTGTGTTTCTACAATGCTCAACATATGTTATCTGCATTGTTGTTTCTGTTTGTTTTCTTTAATCCGGATGTATGCTTGTTATTTTACATTCTGTCATGTAAATAGTAATCCTAACCCAAATAGGGGGAGATTGTTGGAACACCCTATTACTAATTTTGGTAAGGATCACTATGTGATTAGGATTTTGTTTTGACCTTGCTGTATACTCTGATAGGTCAATTAGAATGAGTCTTAGGGTTAGTACTTAGGTTTGAAAGCTGCCCTCCAGACCTTCTAAAGACAAAGACAATCTCTGAGCCCAGGTCGACGAAACGTCAAACTCAGGTCGACGATCTCTGAGCTCAGTTTAATGAGGCGTCGAACTCCGTTCGACGATCTTCAAGCTCAGATCGACGCTCTGTCTCTAGCTGATTTCAAAGTCGCTGAGCTAAAAGGTCGAAGATCGTAGAGCTCAGGTCGACATTTTCTGTCTCTAGTATAAATCCAATCTCTGAGCTCAGGTCGATGATAGCTGAGCTCAGGTCGATGATTTTTCTGAGAGGTCGATGTTTTCAAAATTCAAATTCAGGACAGTTATGGAATTCATTCAGACTTATTCTCAGCATTTATGACAAAGGATTATGTAGCCGTTTTAAGTAATCTGGTGCAAGTTTCAAGGAAGAATAATTGGAATGTTACTTAGGACTTTACCCAGAGATAGTTGTCAATTATAAAAGTCATTTATGACTGAATAACGACCATCTAAAGTCAGGATCTGATATACTACCTAGAGAATTATTCTGAATAGAACACAGAAAAGATTTGAAAAAGATATACAGAAGAGAGAACAAAGAAAATTCACTCATCAAGAATTCATCTTCTGAGAATAGATTCAGTAGACAAAAGCTTACAGAATTACTGAGTCAGAATTCTTCAAGAACACAAGGAACATCATTGTGAAGGAGATCATCTGCTGTTTTACTCCTTCAAGCTTCAAGTGTTCAAAAGCTTCATTATCAAGGACTCCAGACAACACACATTTCAGCATCTGCTGAAATCATCTATTGCTGTAGTTCTAAAGCAACTGAAGGCCTATCACCCTAAGCAAAGCTCATCTTCCTGAACCCTTACAGATCTCAGGGGGAGCTTTGACAACATCTTCCACTTGTCTTCTCTCAGATTATTGATAGAGAAGAACAACTCAACTCATTTTCTTTTTCCTTTCTCTTTTGTAAAAGGGTTTCTCAAAACTCCCTTCAAAAGTTTTGTGGCTTATTTTTGAGACCTTGTCAAAACTCAGTGGTGGCAAGACACCTTATCAAAAAATATAGTTTTGGTTTTTGAGCACCTTATCAAAAGCTCATTGGTGCCCAGGACACTTGATCAACAATTCCTGCAGTGGATTCCTACCTAGGGTGGTAGAAGAGTGGATGTACCCAGGTTGTCGGGGAACCAATATAGCTCATTGTGTCATCTGGTTTGCTGCGCTTTTTTACGTTGCTGTGTGCTGTGTGATTTCCTATTTTTTGCTTACTTAGTTTTTATTTTTGCAAGCACCTTACACATATACATAAATCAAAACTTCCACTGCTTTATAGTTTTTGAATTGTAAATTATTTTAAAATACTCTATTCACCCCCCTCTAGAGTTAATGTAGATCTTTCACTCACTTTCAGTTTTTGATTTTTAAAGTAAATTGAAAAAATAAGGAAAAAGAACTAAAATTTTGAGAAATTTTTAATTTTCGGATTTTTATAGTTAGAACATCAAGTAATCATGGGACTTACAATTTATTGTGAGAATCAGGCAAAGGGGATAATTTTGCATTATCGCCCGACGACAGTATTGTCGCCGGCGATAGTACAAAAAATGTATAAATCAATTTCTTGACTTAACATGATTTTAGAATATTTGTTCCAGGAAATGGCATCATCATCCTGTTCAAGAAAAAGAACCAGCCACAACCTACACACATCATATCAAACGTATCCGAGAATTGAGAATGCGTCTGTTGGGGTTGCTAAACATTTGGATGAATCATTTCCACCGCATATCTATGAATTACTTGTGGAGGCAGGTATAATGTCTCTCATTATACCGAACCTTTTTCATCTATGTTTGTAAGGGATATTTATAACAACTTGGAGGACCCTAAATATACTGGTTTGAATGGAGGAGTAAGGTCAAAAATCAAAGGAGTTGAAATAGACATTACACACGCTGATTTAAGACGGGAGTATAACCTTGCCACTTATGAAGGCAATGTTATGGACATTGTAGAGAATTACTGAAAAGATCGTGATTGTAGAATATTGAATCAATTCCTTCATGGTAAGGAAAATAGGAGCTTGATTCAAGATATCTCATCACTGACTCGCGATGCATTTGTAGTGCAAGATATATTAAGAAACACGGTTATGTTGAAATCCAGTGATACAAGGAAGATCACGACTCAATATAGCTTAGTGACGTGCTATGTACTAGAACGAGTCAAGTTTGATGTTGCTGACTTTGTGTTATCCATCATAAGATATACGTATAAAATGAAGCATCCTCTTAGGAGGAAACTGAATACACTTCCATTAGGAAGTGTTATTCAAAAAATTGTATATCACAAATATGATTGGATAGATCACGGATTTTACATCGATGACTGTATCCCGACGACACATACCATAGAACCAGCTAGAGGTCCATCTCCAAGGGTTGCCTCTTCATCAAGACAATCACTCTGAAGGGGAGGTTCTTTGCGTGAATCTATTGATGACCTACGAGAGACTGTGGAAGAGATGAAAGAGGAACAAAGGCAAAGTCATTCAGGATTTCGCAAATTTATTTGTAGTGATGTAATATTTTGTTGTGACATAATATATGATATCGCCGGCGACAGTACTGTCGCCTGGCGATAGTGAAAACTCTAAGAATTTGTCGTTTCGTTGTTTGTATTGACTTTTTCAGTGTTATCCAAAGTATTGTCTAGTTTCATGTTACGTTTTAATGGTTATTGCGAGAGAATTCTTAATAATTGTAATTAACTAATATATATATAACAATTTTTAAACAAATAACGGCGTGAAAATAACTATTTTTGATTTATAATTCTAAGACTCCATGTTCTAATCTTAACCTTGAAAAGTGTGAATCATTAAGTGGTTTAGTGAAAATATCCGCTACTTGAGAATCTGTTCCAATAAAATTTATTTTAATATGTCCTTTCTTTATATGATCCCTAATAAAACGATGACGAACATCTATATGTTTGGATCTAGAATGTAATACGGGATTATTTGTTAAATCAAGAGCACTTTTACAATCACATTTTAATTCAACACTATTTTGACGTATGCCAAAATCTTCTAGTGTTTGTGTCATCCAAAGTACTTGAGCACAACAACTACCTAGTGCAATATATTCGGCCTCGGTAGTAGAGAGGGAAACAGAATTCGGTTTCCTACTCGACCAAGTAATAAGTGATGGGCTGATAAAATGATAAGTACCACTAGTGCTCTTTCGATCTAATGAACATCCCACATAAACAGAATCAGAATAGCCATGCATAATAAAAGAAACATTTTGGGGATACCATAACCCTAATTTTGAAGATCCAATAAGATATCTAAAAATATGTTTCACCGCTTTTAAATGTGATTCTTTTGGATTAGCTTGAAATCTAACACATAAACAAACGACGAACATAATATCGGGCCTAGAGGAAGTTAAATATAATAAAGACCCAATCATACTTCTATAAAGGGTTTGGACAATTGAAATACCACTTTCATCTTTTCCCAATTTCAATGAAGCACTCATAAGAGTATTTGCATGTTTAAGGTTTTCAAATCCAAATCTTTTTAACATATCACGAATATACTTGGATTGACAAATAAAAATACCATCATGTTTTTGCGTAATTTGAAAACCTAAAAAATATGAAAGTTCTCCTACCATGCTCATTTCAAATTCATTTTTCATAATTTGAACTACTTCATTACACAACTCTTCATTAGTTGCTCAAAAAATAATATCATCAACATAAATTTTCAAAATAAATAAATCATGATCAATTTGCTTAATGAAGAGTGTAGAATCGGCACTTCCCATTTTATAATCATGCTTTAATAAGTATTGAGTTAAACGATCATACCAAGCACGAGGCGCTTGTTTTAACCCATAAAGTGCTGTATCTAATTTATAAACATTATTTGGATATTTTTCATTTATAAAGCCAAGGGGTTGTTCTACATAAACCTCGTCTTTTATATACCCGTTTAAAAATGCGGTTTTGACATCAATTTGATATAATTTAAATCTTTTAAAGCAAGCAAATGCAAGAAATATCCTAACCGCTTCTAATCTTTCTACGGGTGCAAAAGTTTAATCAAAGTCTACCCCTTCAATTTGTGCATAACCTTTTGCAACTAATCTGGCTTTATTTCTAACAATTCTAGATTCACTATCCAATTTATTTTTAAAAATCCACTTTACTCCAACTACAGGATGATTTTTGGGTCGTTCTACAAGATTCCAAACCTTATTATGTTCAAATTGATTAAGTTATTCATTCATAGCTAAAAACCAAAATTCATCATTTAAATCGGTTGAAACATCTTTTGGTTCTATTTCAGAGACAAAGCAAAGGTTCGAAAACAAAACATGTAAAGAGGAACGAGTACTGACCCCTTTTTGTGGATCTCCAATAATAAGCTCCTTCGGATGATCCTTTGAAAATATAAATTCACTTGGAGGCACATATTCTTCTCTTTCTTCTTCTTCTCTTTCTTCTTCTCTTTCTTCTCTTTCTCCTTCTCTTTCTTCTTTTTTTTCTTCTTCATTCCCTCCATGTTCTTCATCATCATTTTCCATCAAAGGAAGGGGTTCATCTTCTTTTCATGTAGTTTTCTTATCTACACATGGAACAAACTCATCAAACCTAACATGAACAGATTTTTCAACTATTTTAGTTCGTTTATTAAAAATTCTATAAGCTTTACTAGTTGAAGAATACTTAATAAAAACTCCTTCATCACATTTTTCATCAAATTTTCCTAAGGAATCTTTAGAATTTAAAATAAAACATTAACAACAAAAAACTTTGAAATAAGAAACATTTGGGTTTTTATTAAAAAATAATTCATAAGGAGTTAATTTTAAAATAGGGCGAAGCATTATTATATTAATTACATAACATGCAGTACTCACCGCTTCAGCCTAAAAAGATTTTGGTAATTTAAATTCAGATAACATCGTACAGGCTAGCTCTTGAAGAGTCCTATTTTTCCTCTCCACTACACCATTTTGTTGTGGTGTGCGTGGAGCAGAAAATTCATGTTTAATTCCTAACTCCGTACAAAAAGAAATAAACTTTTCATTTTCAAATTCCCCTCCATGAACCGAACGTATGCGTTTAATTTTTAACTCAAATTCATTTTGAATACACAAACATAATTTAGAAAATTCCGAAAATGAATCAGATTTGGAGTTTAGAAATAAAGTCCAACAAAAATGTGAATAATCATCAATCAATACAAATGTATATTTTCTACCTCCTAAGCTAGAAATATAAATTGGCCCAAATAAATCCATATGAATTAATTGGAGTGGCCTAGTGGTAGAAATAATAATTTTACTTTTGAAAGACGATTTTGAAAATTTTCTTTTTTGGCAAGGCTAACATAATGAAGATAAATTCTCATTTAGCAATGGTAAACCTTTAATTAATTTATCTTTTGAAAGTTTTTTAATTAATTTGGCACTAGTATGTCCAAGTCGCCTATGCCATAATTCTAACTCATCATTTGTTGATAAAAAACATTTTAAAGTAGAATTTGAAAAATCATGAAATTTAATCATATATATGTTATGACATCTAGGTGCGGTAAAAACAATTTCATTTGTTTTAGAATCAATAATTTTGCACAAATTTGTAGAAGATTCAAACAAAACATTTAAACCTTTATCACATAATTGGCTAATAGAAATCAAATTATGTTTTAAACCTTCTACAAACAAAACATTTGAAATTGAAAAACTTTTGTTACCCACAACACCGATGCCGATGATTTTTCCTTTTCCATTATCTCCAAATATAACAACTCCTCC
This sequence comes from Platanthera zijinensis, assembly GCA_039513925.1. Taxonomy (NCBI): domain Eukaryota; kingdom Viridiplantae; phylum Streptophyta; class Magnoliopsida; order Asparagales; family Orchidaceae; genus Platanthera; species Platanthera zijinensis. The sequence goes on from CM077088.1 coordinate 149,606,761, forward strand.
TTTCTTCGTCTACAGGCTAAGGAACTTCTCTTTATTGCCCCTCATGTGTTTTGAACAACCCGAGTCCAAGTACCACACGTCTTTTTTGTCCTTAGCCTGCCAACACACCTAGAAAGAGGATGTGAGTAAAGATATGGCTACCCATGTGGTTCAACCCATAGTATTGGTAGAAGCCTTAGGCATCCAGATTTGATTAATTTCACTTTTTCCTTTCTTCCAGCACAAGTCCGTGGTGTGACCAAATCTATTGCATTTGGCACATGTAATGTAATGAGAAGAATATAACTTCTCTGGACTTTTACTGTAAGGAAATGCAGTATCAGATAATTTATTATTTTCAGAATTTTTAAAATTAGATTTTCTGGAGTTCTCGCTATCGCCGCCGGTAGTGATTATTGCCGGGCGATAGCTTCCAGTCGTGTATCTGAGTCCAAACCTTCCAGATCCATGGTATTGGTATCCTAAGATCATATCCAGTTCTCTTTTGCCCATTCCAAATTTTTTCATGGCTAGTGTTAAGTCATGAATCTGGTTTCTCATTTCCGTATTCTCGGATACAAGATTTACACATCTTCTTTTAAAAGATTTCTTACCCTCTTGGAGTTTTGAACTAGAAGATTTTAGATTCCTCTCTAAAATCTTATTCTTTTTAGTAAGTGTTTTTATTGTAGAATGAGATTTGGAGAGAGATTCTTCAAGTTCTTTTATTCTTCCCAAAGAGTGATCACACTCTTGGCAAGAAATTTTTTCTTTTCCAAAAGTCTTTATTTCATTTAACAACTTTTTATTTTCTTTAATTAAAACTTTATTTTCAGATTCAAGAAGATCATTATCTTTTTAACTTTTTTCAAAACATTTGTAAGTCTTTAAAAATTCAGAAAATAATTCATCATAAGTTGGAGGAGTTACCTCAGTGTCGCTTTGGACACTGCACTCATCATCAGATATGAAGCTCTTTCCCATTAGGCACATATTGGCCTCCTCCTCCTCGCTTGTGCTTGAACTGCTTGCATCCTCAGAAGTAGTATCATCCCATGTTTCAGCTTTCAGGACCTTCTTCTTTCCTTTGTGCTTCTTTTCTTTAAGTTCTTTCAAGTACTTTGGACACTTGCTTCAGATGTGTCCTAACTTCTTGCAGTGATAGCACTCCGATGGTACTTCAAGTAAATTCCAAATCTCATAAGCTTTATTGCAAGCACAAGTTATATTAAATTCAGTCCTATCTAATGCACAAAATAATGCATTCATGGCTTTTGCATTATTTTTGCACCTTAGCTTATCCTTATCATCCCATTTATCTTTTGGTGGGATGAGCATAATTAGTCTCTACCATATTCCAAACTTCAATGTCAAGAGAAATAAGAAAACACCTCATCCTTGTTTTCCAGTAATTATAATCAGATCTAGTGAATAATGGAGGTCTACTAATCCCTTGCCCCTCAAAGAAAGCATGGTCTTGCTGCGCCATAATTCCTGGAGGTGAAACTGTATTAGGAATAACCTGCCTCTGATACCACTTGTAGGATCTTGTGGCGACCTTAGATGGGGGGGGGGGTGAATAAGGGCTCTTTAAAATTTTACAAACTTTTTATAAAATATGAAATTAGAAGCTAAGTTTGAGACACATCAATGAAATGAAAATCAAGATTTTATTTCTCCAAAATTATATATGTAAAATGATTCCAATAAAGCTTGAAATCAAGGCTTACAATGATAATAATTTTTAGGTTTTTCACCGGTCCTTCTCCCAAGGACCGGTAGGCTATAGACAATATCTCCCTAGATATGGTTACTAGCCTCCCCCTAGATCAAACCTTGATCTAGACGCCACACACAAGGCGACGATTTTCTTCAAAGCCACACACGGACCTAGACACCACACACAAGGTGATGATTTACCCCTAAGCCACACACGGAATTAGACACCACACACAAGGCGGCGATTTTCCCTTCCCAATTACAAAATAAACAGTGAAAATGAAAGTACAATAGTAAAACTTAAAAAGTCCCTCAAAAACATAAGCTCTGAAGATGATGGTGGACCAATGAGAAGATCTCCAATCTTTAATGCACGGTCGTATCTCCTTTGCTCTTGAGATTGCAACGGACCAAGGGAGTTCGTCTGGAAACGAATATGGAAGGCTCTCAAAATTCTCTTGGAAAACAAAGCTCTCTACGATCAACCTCTTCCCTGAAATTCTTGGCCGTATATATCATTTCATGTTATCGCCTGTGGTAGAGTTAATGACCCGCGATAGCTAAAAACTCTGTGTCTTGACACGTGGCACACGTCGCGCATTTTTTAAGATCTGAGTGGAGAGCATGACGATCGTGGGCTATCGCTCGGCGACAACGATATCGCTCCGCGATAGCGCTGAGACGTGACTTCATGCGCGGCATCATCCTGATCATGGTAGATGTCAGCAGTAACTGTCTACGCTATCGCCCGCGATAGCGTTATAACAGTGATAGCGAGATTTTCCTTTTCTTCAATGTTCTGCTCAACCCAGCCTTAGTACTTGTAAACCTTTTATCCCTGCAGATTATACCACGCATACCAAGATTAAATACACTTGGGATTTGTTATTTTCAAAACAAGAAGTGCGGAACGCTTGCCCAACAAAGTGAACAAGCTATATTAAAGTAACCTTAATTTATAAGAATGCCCATACAAACTTATAGATTAAGGGGTCGTTTTATAAGGCCTATCATTTAAAAAGTCCCATACTAATTTATACGATAGGGGCAGGGGTTTAAATTCAATGATGACATGATATGCTATGTTATGCTGGTTTAATGCTATGATTATACAAGTGCAACACACACACACCCGACTCTATGCGCACAGACCTTTAGTTCCCCAGTTTTGGAAGATAGATTCACTCCCAAGAGCCTCCATAGTGGCCAATGGAGACTGTGGGTTGGGCCACCCACTCCTAGGCGGGTATCCGCACTACCAGGCCTAGCCCTTACGTGCGCCTCTAAAGGAAAAACCAGAGTCACCACGTACTAATGCTAGCAAATCCACCAGTCTTTTCCTTAGATAAGTGAGAATCACACTTGCCGAGTCGACGAATTTACGTCGGTGCGAACGACCATCTAATACCGAAGACCCACCACCTTTATGCATATGCAACCATGAATTCCTGAGCCATCATCTCCCCGAACTAACAAGTCCATCACAATAACCTTTCGAGCCACTAGCTCCTCAGACTAACTAGTCCATACCTATCACCACCGAGCCAACCGCTCGTGAGTCTAAACAAAACTAGACTCCCGTGTCTATGGGGTGAGTGAAAGTGAAGTACTTAAAATTAATCTTGCACTAATAGTTTAGTCTTACAGTTTAGGGTTAATCTTGGACTGCCTAGGACATTCCCTGTGAAGGGCTCTCGAGGGCACTAGGAACTACAATGGGCTGAAGCCCAAAGCTCCCTTTCGCAAGGTACTTATTATTGTTGGTATCTACCCATGTCCTAAACTCCTTTAGCATTACACTTAATCTAACCCTAAGTGTATTTAGCCTCTTTCTCCAGGGAAAGATGATCCACCGTCGATCCCGAGCACAACCTTGCCCCTAGTCAACCGGGCTCTCACAACCTGCCTTCCATTGGTGACCTTATTCATTCTCAATCAGACCAGGTAAACTAACTATAACGCCTCCATCTTTCATATGGAATATAACAGAGGGTCCGGCCGGGGCCCTACGCCATATTTCACAGACAGATGGAGGCGTTACAAAGTGGTATCAGAGGTTAGGGTTTGGTAGGGATCACATAATTGAACTCATGAATGTCCACTAGGAATGCAATACATGCGTTTGAGGAGTGTGAGCGCATATATTAGGCATGTTTGCCATTTTGGAATGGACATTAATGATATCTTGTTCAAGTATAGGTGAAAAGGAGTGGAGCTGGGCAATCTGAACCCCAGTGTTTGGATGAGAGTATGACACCAATTGAGGTGCACACACCTCCTCCTTATCCAGAAACCATATGCTTAGTTGCGGAGGCGCTATTTGCCATATTTCAAGCACAACCTGTTGGACAGGCAACGCCTGCATTGGAGCAAGTAAGGGTTGGTGCGAGGCAAGAGCTCGTTGAGGCTGTGATTGAAGAGCGAGCGGCTTATGAGGAACTGAAGCTGTTTATGTAGTTTCATCCACCTACATTTGACGGGGCAAGTTCCCCAATGCAAGCTAAGGATTGGTTCGCAAGAGTGAAGAGGATCCTGACAGGGATCAGGACTGATGAGGGGCAAAAAGTTACTTTAGCCACTTTCCTGCTGGAAGGAGAGGCAGGGCTTTGGTGGGATGAAGTTGAATTGCACCAATTGGCAGGCAGAGGCCTATGGGCGATATCGATGGAGGAATTCTCAGGATTATTTTGGGCAAAGTACTTTCCAGTATCGCGACGAATTGCAATGGAGAATGAGTTCCAACGTCTGGTTCAAGGTGATCATACTGTTTATGATTACCTACATGAGTTTACCAGGTTGGGGCGCTATGCAGGCTCTACTTTTGCAGAAGAAGCGTGGAAGACAAATAGGTTCTATGAGGGACTTCGTGATAAGTTGAGGTTGGCGCTCATGAGTATGATGAATCAAGGCTTCCATGCATTAGTAGATACAGCCTGTGCACTGGAGAAGGATTTAAAGCGGGTACAAGATTAGAAGAACTTGGCGGTAGAAAGGCCGGAGTTCAAAGTTCCGTCGTCGGAACAATTGGAATTGAGGAAATTAGATAAGAAGAGGTTCAGGCCTGCTGAACAAACTTCTTCGAATGTTGCGTCGGGAGCAACGTACAAGCAAGGATGTGTGGAGACACGTGTGTGTTTTAACTGTGGGAAGCAGGGACATATCGCTCGATATTGTTGGAGTGGCTCTTCAAAGGGTGAGAAAAAGACAGGTGCGTCGTACGAAGAAAAGGGCAAGGAAGTTGTAGAGTCATCTACATCCCAGGCGCAGCCTCGCATGTACACTCTTGAATTGCAGGAGCCACAAAGTTCAAATCGTGAAGTACAACAGCCTCGCGTGCATAATTTGGAGTTACAGGAGGCCATAAAGCGGATTATGAAAGACGCAGACGAGCAAAAATTAAAAGAGTATCTTTACTGTTGTTGTAATGTACTGTTGTATGTCTGTTTGTAAAAACTATTGTTCGTGCGATACCATGGGGTGAGACAAGATGCGGCCTCTGAGCTCTAAACCCGGATCGTTTTTGTTTATATTATAACGGAGTGTTTGTGTTGGTGTATATGTTGCGCTAAATTTCGGGAAAAAATTTTTGTAAGGAGGGGAGGGTTGTAACACCATGAATCCAAATTTGGAGTTCAGGCTGGGTGACACGACGTAGGAAACGGGCGTGTCCCAGGGTGTGTCCAGCTTTTTTTACTCGAGTGAGTCTCGAGTAGGACTCGAGTGGGCCTCGAGTGTGTCTCGAGTGAAGCACACGGCCTGGGACACGGGCGTTCCCCAGAGCGTGTCCTTTACTGTGCCGACGACACAGCCTGCGATACGGGCGTGTCCCAGGGCGTGTCCTGCTCGGGTTGGCAGCCGAGCTTTGTCGTCCGAGGAACACGGCCTGAAGCCCAGGCATATTCTGGGTGACATGGGCATATCAATGATGACACAACGTGTTGGGCGCCGGTGTCCCTTTCGGGATAGTTGGTCCTGTATCGATTAAGGGACACGCCCCTCAACACGAGCGTGTACTGGATGATACGAGTGTGTCAGGTTCATTAGACGAGCGTGTCTAAGCCCATTTCCTAGTCTGGTTTGAGTCGGTTGTGTGCCGCTTAAGGGACACTGCCTGTGAAATGGGCGTGTCATAAGCCGTGTCAGCCCAGAAAAGGTTCTTTTTAGAGCGAATCATCACCGTTCATTTCCTTCTTTTTGGATCCTGTTGTCCAAGTTGCTTCCTGATATTATAAGGCCGAGGAGTGAGAAATAAACTCTAATTTTATTTTGGCCATTCTCTTTCTAAAGAGAAGAGAGAGAGGAGAGGAAGGAAGGAAGAAGGAGAAGGTTTTCGGCCGTCGGTGGAGCTTCAGCGGTCTGAATCGAGAGTCGAGTTCAACATTGTGGAGGCAAAGCCATCGCGATGATTACCATCCGGCTAGTTTCTCCATGGCTCTAAAGCGATCGTCAAGTGTAACGATCTCTTTCTTGGACAAGTGAAGTCCTTCTTTATGCTTGTGCATAGAATCCTCTACCAAGAGGTGGAAAGCGTAAGCGATTCCAACGGGTTGATAGGTTATATCCCCGATTGAGTCTGTATCTAGATCCGGAAATAAGTAGTACGAAATAGGCATGCTGTGTGAAGCCCATCCGGGCGGTTAGCCTGTATTGGTGATGTTTATATTACGAACTGGAGAAGACTCTGTGTATGTAACGAGTAGGTTGTGGTGTTTGTGAGGATGCTTGTGAGTTGCTTGTATTGTGTGCTCTGCATGAGCTGTGAGCTGAATTGGAAAGCAGTGCTATGTTATGAGAGATTGATTGGTAGCAATGCAGAGGGGGGGGGGGGGGTTTCCCCGGCTTGTTACACTACTATGGTAGATTGATGTAGTGGTATTATGTACCTGCGTTGTGAGCGGTCGATTGGTGGCAATGCAGAGGGGGGTTTCCCCGGCTTGTTACACTACTGTGGTAGGTCGATCTATAGTGCTCACTAGTTGCCATTAGGTGAATGCCTCTGAGTGGGATGGGTGCGAGAGGTATCTAGCGTGTGTTTGGAGGGCTGATGCCCAACCAATAAGCTAATAACCTCTAATCAGTTGTGGGACCTGGAGGATTTCGGTACACTATAAGTGCCCTAAGTGCACGGAGCGTCTGTCACGAAGGCCGGTGTTTGTGATGTTGTTGTGCCTGAGTGCACTTGTTGAGATATATATATTGTGATTGCAATGCATGCAGGGAAGGAACAACTTCCCCGGGTAAGGGGTAGGTTTGTTATAATTGGCCAGCTTAAAGCTGACCGTAGCTTTGTTTATCACCCGTGGGGTGGACGTCCATATGCAGGTGTTGTGGGCTGACTGGATTGAGCGGGCTGAAGCCCTTGCTGCTGCTTCTTGAAGGCCCTTGAAGGTCGTGTGAAGAATTGGAGTTCATGTGTGGTCGGCCTGCGTGTCGATGTATTAAACCACCTCTTGTAAAGAGAAATATGTAGGGCCTTAAGGCTGTGAGCGTTTGTGTGTTTGTATATATTCCTGGTGTTATATATAAATGTGTCATTTATATGTTTAGTGGATATTCGTTGAATGAGTTCTTATAAGCTTTAAGCTTCCGCTATAATGCTCTGAGTTAAGATGCGAGTAGAAAGTATTTTGGTATTCACACGTGATTCCGCTGTCTGTCTATTGAAAAAAACGTGGGGCCCCGACCGGACCCTCTGTTATATTCCATGTGACGGATGGAGGCGTTACACCAACTACCTAATACCAATGTTCACATGTTTCCCTAATTCTACGGTTTTGCTGTGTGCAGACCTGATGGACCATATGATGTGCAAGAATGGTGACCTTCCAAATAATCATCAAAATGGTCTAAGATTATTATTTGGGGTCAATCTTGATACTGTATGAATAATTCTAGATGGTTATAATTTTACTAATTTATTTGGCATTTATTATATTTTTTGCAAAATCAGGCCACCTAGGCTTTTGAACACCAAGTATACATTTCTGATATGGTATGGCCTCAAAAAAAATATTACAAGTGTATATCATCAAAAAACCAATAAATACTAAAAATTCACAATTTTCCAAAATGTTTTGATCTCCAGACTAATTACTGATTTAATAACCTCATTAATAGGGCAAGACATGAGATATTAGAAGTAATCATCCAAAAATTATGGAAAAATTACCATTTGTTAAAAGTGACCAGAAATGTCTACTAACCAAAAATAATATTTTTCTAATCAAGTTTGTTCACATAACTAAATCATTTAAAAATATTCAACACTAAGCACCTTGTGAAGCATCCTATATGAAAATTCTTCCAATACTTTTATAAAAATTCACAGAGCATAATGAAGCCTTAGAATGTCTTTCAACCAAGTTTCATAATTTTCTAGAGGGTAATTAACTCTTAAATAATTATCTTATGATCAAGGCAAATATAGGGTTTGTGAATGAAGTACTATAAATATTAATCCAAAATTCATACAATAATTTACAGAGATTAAAAACAACTATATAAGCTCACTTCCTAAGTTTCATGAACATCCAATATCATAAGATAATACAATAAAATTATGAGTAGAAGTGCCCTAATTGGTCTTTAATTATTTCAGAGGGGTTAAATACTCCTAAAAATTATAATAATATTTTCTAGGGTTTCTTTCCACCCAATAAACTCATCTACCAATTTCCAAGATATTTCAAGGACATTTGGTCCTATGTCCTTCAATAGGCACAATATCCAACCCTAGGGTTCACACTAGGGTTTTAAGGTATTTCAACCCCAAACCACCTAAAGTATCAGGTGGGGGTGTTTTATATGATAATAAGTTAGTGGCCAAAGTTTCATCAATTTTGGTTGAGGAATGCCCACTCAAACCATCATGTGCACTTTTGACCTAATTTTCCCCTTATGACACCAAACTTTGGTCACATAAATACCTAATCAAATCAATCCCAAATGGCTGATATTTTTACTAGAGTCATGTCATGACCCTAATGGTAAACCACCAAAATATTGGGAGGTTTTGAGGTCCATAGACCCTAAAATTAAATCATACATGATTTACTAAATTTTTACAAAAACTATTGAAATATAAATCCGAAAATTCCAATTTTTGGATATGATGAGGGGGTCGGTATAATTAGCATGTGGTCCAAATTTTAAAGCATTTGACTGACAGGTTTAGTGGGGGCACTCAATTTTATCTCTGGTAAAGCCTATGTATAGGCTGCACCATATTGAGTGCTATGGTCAAAACACTGACCCAAATTAGTCGAAACCAATTTTAAATTAAACTAGACTCAAAGGCCTACAACTTTTGTGACTTGCCATTTGTCCTAAAATGCCTCTAAGGGCCTCATTTAACACATCAAAAATTACTTGATAAAAGGTAATTTATTCACTATATATATTATATATATAACTATAATTATATATCAAATGCACTGTTCATCTTCTTCATATGCCCGAACATGACCCGAAAATCCCTCTTCCTTTATCTTTTCAAAATCTTTTTGTTGCCACCCATCCACCTTCCTGGTCAGCCACCGCCTCCACCACCTTTGTTGAGGTGGTGGCTATTGTCGGGCGGCGGCACGGCCGCCGGAGGGGTGGTTTCCGACGAACCCGCCGCCCCAAATTTCCATGGTTTTCATGGAAATTTTGAATTGGATTCAGCTCGTTTGAGCCCCATTCTGACTCCTAACACCTTAGATATCTAGCACAGAGAGAGGGGAGGAGAAGTGGACCTTGTTTGGGGTTCGACGATGACGGCGGCGGCGGTTGGCCGTGGCTTTTCCCTTCTCCGGCGAGCTTGTCCAATTTCTCGATCCTCCACCAAAACCATCAATCCAATACATCATTTTGACTGCCAAGGACGTTTTGAAGGTGATGGCTTGGTCAGAAGTGGGAATGTATATGGGGATTTATAATTTTTTTCATTGGAGGGGAGGTGAATGGGTGGTCGGCCATGGAGGTTGGGCTCCTCCATTGATGGTGGTTATGAGAAACTGATGGGAATCTCTTCCCAAGGGTCAGGAGGAATGAATGGATTCTTGGGGAGGTAAATGGGGTGGCTCATGGTCTCCCTCCATAACTCCTATCTCTCTTTCTTATTTCTCCCTCCTCCATTAAAGGGGAACTAGAGGTTTCTCTCTCCTAGTAATCATTTACAGATTTTTAGTTGCATTCCATGTAAATATCAGCCTCCTAAAGCTAGTGGGTCACTCAACATGGGTTTAGCCCAAGTGAGTTGGGCTAGATTGGGTCAACTTGAGCTAATTTGACCTAATTTAGGTTTGAGTTGACTTTGGTTAATTTGACCTTTTGAGTTCACCGCACTTTGACAATTTTAGGGTTTAGGTTGACTTTGGTCAACTTGACCTATTTGGTTGACCCCAATGGGTGGATAGTGACCCATTGGACCTCTTAAAGGGTTAGGGGGGTTTAGGTGGGTTCATTTTGGCAAGTTGGAGGTCCACTTGCCCTTGATAGGCCACTTTGATCATTTTAGGGTTAGGGTTGACTTTGGTCAACTTGACAATTTTAGTTAACCCCAATGGGTCCTTTGTGACCTAATGAACCTTCTAATGGGCTAGGGATGTTATGGTGGGTTCAAAGAGTCAAGGCGAGGCCCTAAAGTTAAACCCTAGGTATTGTAATTAGAATGTGTTATTTGTAGACCATGGTGATCTCACCTTCATTCCTAGGTTCACTTTGTCTTCTTGGGATTCCTAGGTTTTGTTATGACCTAGTCATGACAAAACCACTCTTAGGGGTCTAGTTGTTTTAGGGATGTTACACGGTACACTAAGAATGTGCCCTGAGTGCACGGGGCGTGTGGCTGTTGAGCCTACGTCTGTGGTGAATAGTTCTTGAATTCACATTATTATTGCCATTATATATTTATTTGCTGCTGTTGCAGGGGAGGAGAATCACTGCCCCGTGTAAGGGGTGGGGTCATTATAAATGGGTCGGTAATTGATGACCATTACTTTGTTTTCCATGTTTTGGTGGGTCGTGATTTGCAGGTGCTAGAGAGCCAAGTGGAAACTAGCGGGCTGAAGTCCTTGTGCTGTGATTAGCTAGCCCTCGAAGGACAAAAGGCAAAATTTTACCATTTTAATGTGTGGCCGGCCTGCGTGCCAATCTTTGTAAACCACACTTGTGAAGTATAACTATAAGGCCATAAGGCCGTAAAGTTTTGTGTATTTTGTAAAGACATTCCTATGTTATATTTTAGTGGACATTGCTGTTACTTGAGTTCAAATGTAACCCATAAAGCATTCGCTAGAATGCTCTGAGTTAGGATTCATTTGGTCTTTTGATATTAACCTTTGATCCCACTACCTGTCTATGGAATATGGCATGGGTCCCCGGCCGGACCCTCTATTATATTTCATGTGACAGATAGAGGTGTTACAATTTTGATATCAGCTTGTCTTCGCCTTCCTCCTGTGAATTCGTGGTCGAATTCTTTTGCGGGGTGGAGAGCACTTCATTTGTTTACCATTATAATAATAATGAATTCAAGAATGTCCACTTAGGAATGCAAATACACATGTTTGAGGAACATACGCGTTCCTGTTATTGCGTTTGCATTATTTAGTTGCTTAATTATGTATTTCATGATTGTAGGCGACTAGAAGGGGTGAGTGACAACATGAAGCCCGATAATCAGTGGAGAATTATGCATCTACTGTGGTGCCAACACCTCCTCCTTCTATAGAGATAGTTCAGAGGATAGCTGATGTGGTCTTTTCAATGATCAATGCCCAACCTGAAAGGCATATGCAGCCCCCTGTTCCTCTAGTGGCATTAATGCCAGTTGGTTTGTTTGAGCAGATTATATGGGTAAGAGCATCGGCTTATCCGTTGAAAATGTGTTTGATGCAAGGAATGCATACGGTTGAGGAGTACTTGCATGCATTTGTCGTGCTGAGACAACAAGCAGTGTTTGTGTTTGAAACTGAGGAAACTAAGATAAATCAATTTTATGATGGTTTGCGCCTTAAACTTCATTTTCTATTGATGGGTCCGAAGTTAATGAGATTCAAAACATTGGTGGTGTCAGCTAGATTGTTGGAGATGGAATTGGCAAAAGTCCACTAGATGTCAGAGTTCAGGGAATCGAGCTTTAAAAGGTCTGGAAAGTCTGCTTACCACAGGAGGTGGGGACACAATGCTAGAGCATCGAAGAGTCAAGATTCACTTTGCTATACTTATGGAAAGAAAGGTCATCTCTCCCAAAACTATAGTGGCGGTGCCCCGAAGGCAAAGAAGGCTAAGGCTGGAGCAGCAGCAAGGCGAGCTCCACATACTTGCCACTCGTGTGGAAAAGAGGGACATATTGTCCGGGACTGCTAAAGTGGCCCTTCGACAATAGCAAATTGAAATGGAATTTCATGTGTATCGAAATCAATTGCTGTAATAGTGAACTCTAAGTTCTACTTTTTTAAACAATGCATATATTGCATGTTCAAACCTATTGTGGTGACTAATTAAGAAGTCTATTGATTGGGTATAATGTATTCCCTTTGTGATTATGTTTGTATCATATATGAGATTGGAATGACATTGCCTTAATAATAAAATGTGAACACGGGTAGATAGTTTTGTGTTAAGATGTGGTTATGAAGTCATGTCATTAGTTTGGAAGGACCTGTGCAGACAATATTTACATTTGATGTGATTGTAGGTATCGACTAGCGCTCAGGTTGTAACTCTAAGGAATTCACACTGGGACAGAACACCGAGCGAGAGACTCAGTTCGCTTGTATGCGAGGAGTGGGCATGGTATGAATGATTTCCCTCCAACTAGTCAGAGCTGATTTGTTGGGCGCGAAGTTCTTCTTCAGGCCATTAGAGGCCGCTGCGCCGAAGCAGAATTTGAGTGACGTTCCTTTTGTGTCGGCTGATGCAGATTTGTTTCCTCACGATCTCCCTGGGTTACATCCCAACGAGATATTGGCTTCTCTATTGAGTTGGTGCCAGGTGCGAAACTTATGGTCTGCTTACCGTATTGGTAATGCCAAAGGAAATGGCAGAACTGAAAGTTCAACTACAAGACTTGCTGGAGCAAGGATATATACGTCCAAGTATGTCACCTTGACGTACACTGGCCCTATTTGTGAAGAATAAGGATGGAAGCTTGTGTCTATGCATCGACTATCGAGACTTAAACAAGCTGATAGAGAAAAAAAAGTATCCGATTCCACGGATTAATGACTTGTTCGATAAGCTGGTTGGATCAACTGTGTAATCGAAGCTATATTTGAAGTCTGGCTATTACCATTTGAGGATTCAGGAATGTGACATTCCCAAGACAGCATTTGGTATACACTATGGGCATTACAAGTTCACTGTAATGCTATTTGGGCAGACAAATGCGCCATTAGTATTCATGGACTTAATGCATCAAATGTTTAGAGAGTACTTTGACCTATTTGTGATCGTCTTTATTGACGACATATTAGTGTACTCTCAGTCCGATGAAGATCATGCAAATCATTTGCGGATGGTTTTGCATACCCTGAGAAGAAACAAACTATATGCCACGTTCTCAAAGGGCGAGTTTTGGCTTTTTTAATTGGCTTTTCATGGCCATGCTGTTAGTGAGAGGGTATTGTGGTCGATCCGGCCAAGATAGTTGCAATATGGGAGTGGCAAGTGTTGACTACTATAGCAGAAGTCAGGAGTTTTCTTGTACTTGTGGGCTACTATAGGTGCTTCGTAGAGAACTTTCCGCGAATAGCCTTACCTTTCACCACACCGACGAGGAAATATTAGAAGATCGTTTGGATTCCTGAGTGCGCACGAGATTTTGAAGAGTTAAAGAGTCGTCTAACTACGGCCCCTATTTTGACGTCGCCATGTGGTATAGATGGCTATGAGATTTATAGTGATGCATCAGGGAGTGGCTTAGGCTGCGTTCTTCTAAAGTTTAGGAAAGTGATAGCTTATGGCTCATGCCAGTTGAAAGTGCACGAGCGGAATTATCCAGTTCATGACTTGGAGTTATCTTGGTCCGTTTGATAGCTTATGGCTCACGCCAGTTTGAAGTGGTTGAACGAGTTGGAGAATCTGCCTATCGATTAGATCTTTTAGCGGAGCTAAGTAGCTTGCACGATGTGTTTCACATATCGGTGCTGCGAAAAGCTGTGAAAGAGCCAACTCAAGTGATTGCGGATGATAAAGTACCGGTCGATAGTGGTCTGACAACAAAGGATAGGCCCGTTCGGATCGAGGATACTGAAATCAAGCTGCTACGGAACAAGACAATTGGGATGGCCAAAGTCTGTTAGGACAATTGTGGCCAAGGATAACTGATATGGGAGTGTGAGCAAATAAGCGCGATGAGTTTCCCGAGTTGTTTGTAAATTAATATTTTAGCATTGTTTTGTGGAAGAAAATATGTTGTAACATATTAGTTGTTGTTTTTATTACCTACAGATGAGTAAATTTCGGGACGAAATTTCTGTAAGGAGGGAAGGTTTGTAACACCCCAAAAATTGAAACAAAACTTTTGTTAGCTATCGGCGGGCGACAGTGGGTATCGCTGGCGATATTGATAGCACTTGACCCACTCGACACTTTTAAGCGTTGTGTAAACTCGAAAATTGTTGAGTAAGAGACTATCATGTGGCGATAGTGGGTATCGTACGGCGATCACTCAATGCACTGAATAGTTTCAACGAAGCTTTGAGTAGACTCAACGCACTCGACACTTTTGACGAATCATCGAGTGAGCTATCGCATAGCGATAGTGGGTATCGCCGGGCGATACTACCACGTGTGGCTTGACATGTGTTGGATTGCCAGAAGGTGGCCGATGAGTGGTGGTTGACTAGGGTCAAAGCGGCTATTGGCACTATCGCCAGGCGACAGTTGATATGGCATTGTGATATTGTTTTGTTTGACTATTTAGCTGAAATCGTATCATTTTCTTCCTTTTTTATGAAATGATCATGTGGCTGGGATGAATCCCAAGACCACCTAAGCAGAGGAGTGGGAAAAAGAGAAGTCATTTATCTTCTTCTTCCTCTCTCTCCTCCTTTCATTGTCATACTGAGAGAAAATAGATAAGGAAGAAGGCTAAGGCTGAGGCTGAGCTTGGAAATCTTGGTGAAGATGATCTAGTGGACGAAATAAAAATCCGAGGCTAGATCCGCGAAGACGAAAGAGAGGTTCTCCTTTCCAACCGGATAGAAAGCTTCGCCATGGCTCCGAAACGGATTACGAGGTTAACGATTTTATGTTTAGACAAGTGAAGTCCTTAATTTGCATACGTGCATGGAATCCCTCACCAAAAGCTGAAGAATGGGTGGTTTACTGCACGTCAATCGTTGTGATCCCCGATTAAGTTTGCATATAGATACAGAAATTTGCAGTACAGAATAGGCATGTTGTGTTAATCCCATCCAGATAGATTGGTCTGGGTTGGTGATATTTTATTTTGAGTGCCGGAGAATACTCCGCATATAAACGAGTAGGTTACGGGGTCTGTGAGTTATGCCTGTGAAATGGGAGTAGCAGGAAGTACTGGAGATGCTCTCCAGGAAAAAAACCAAGAATTTCCACGGTTTGGAAAACTGTTGGATATCGCCGGGCGACAGTGAGTATTGTCGGCGATAGCTCCCAATAAGCTATGTTTGTGAGGCCTGTCTCAGGGAGACCTAGGGGCCATTGCATGAAAAGTTGTAAGCCTGTAGTGCCCAACTCTAAAGGGCAGTGAGCCGAACGGGAAAGTGGAAGTCCACCTGCATCTTGTCGATTCTCCTTGATTGCTCCGACTGTCGGATATGGCATGACGATCTGAGCAACGGAAAGTGACTGAACTATAACTGCATTATGTCGATCCTCTAGATTGCCAAAAGTAGCTGGGTGTCATCGGTGGCATAATGAGAGTCTTAGGCCTAGGGCCGAATAGACAAGAATGCTCAAGAATGAACCATTAAGTCTTGGACCTCTGAAGGGGAGGCGGTATCATGGAAGTCCGGTACACCGAGAATGTGCCCTGAGTGCACGGGGTGTATGGCCATTGAGCCTACGTCTACGGTGAATAGTGCTTGAATGCACATTGTTGTTGCCACTATATATTTATCTGCTATTGTTGCAGGGAAGGAGAATCACTGCCCCGAGTAAAGGGTGGGGTTGTTATAAATGGGTCGGCAAGTGCTGGCCATTACTTTGTTTGCCATGTTTTGTTGGGGCGTGATTTGTAGGTGCTGGAGAGCCAAGTGGAAAGTAGCGGGCTGAAGCACTTGTGCTGCGATTGGCTGGCCCTCGAAGGCCCTAAGGCGAACTTTTACTATTTTCATGTGTGGTCAGCCTTTGTGCCGATGTTTGTAAACCACACTTGTGAAGTATAACTGTAAGGCCTTAAGGCCGTAACATTTTGTAATGCATCAAATCTCTATTATGAGTGGGCTGTATAGGCTGAGCAACACGACCTGGGACACGAGCATGTCCAAAGCCGTGTCCTTCTTTGTGTTAGCAACACGGCCAGGGACACAAGCGTGTCCAAAGCTTTGTCCTACTTTATGTTAGCAGAGCGGTGTCGAGTATGGCACACAGCCAGTGATACCGGCGTGTCCAGGGTCGTGCCCTATTATGAATTTGACCTATTTCCGTAAGGTTGATGAAATGTATTTGATGATCCTCGGAGGCAAGCCATGTTAAGCACACGGCCTATGACACGGGCGTGTCAAGGGCCATGTCCTTCTCTGTGTTTGGCTAGTCTGTGAGGACTGATAAACACGGGCTAGACACAGGCGTGTCCGAAGCTGTGCCTGGAACACGGCCTGTGACACGGGCGTGTGGGCCGTGTCCTGGCCGGGACACGATAGTTTATTTTGCCGCTTAAGGCACACGGCCTATGACACGGGCGTGTCACAAGCCATGTTCGACCTAGGAAAGTGATTTTCAGGCCAATTTGTAGCCGTTCATTCCCTTCAAATAGGATCCAACGGTCTAGAAATCTCCATGCTATTTTAAGGCCAGGAGTTGAGGGTTAAATCCTCATTTATCTTAGGTCTTTCTCTTTCTAAAGAGTTAGAGAGTGGGGAGAGCAAGGAAGGAGGAGGAGGAATCCGGCCGCCGGTGGAGCTTCAGAGCCCTGAATCGCGAGCCAAGTCCAAATCCGTGGAGGAAAGTTCGTTGCGGTGCTTTTCATCCGGCTAGTTTTCCATGGCACCAAAGCGAACCTCTAGGGTAACGATCTTCCTTCTTGGATATGTGAAGTCATTATTTTGGCATGTGCATGGATTTTCCACTCCAAAAGGTGGATTAATTAGGGATTTCCCTTGGGTTGATTCTTGAAATCCTTAATAAGTCTTGCATATAGATCCAGAAATGTAGTACGGAATAGGCATGATGTGTGAAGCCCATCTAGACAGGTCAGTCTGGATTGGTGATGTTTTATTTTGCGCACCGAAGAAGACTTCGTGTTTAAACGAGTAGTTAGTGGAGTCGGTGAGTGTTGCCTGTGAAGTAGAGTAACAGGAAGTACTGGAGTGGGGATTCCAGGAAAATACCCTCGTAATTCTTGTGCTGCATGCTATGGAAAGGCCAGTTTTCTGGCACTGCAGGATGCTGCATGATTTTGGTTGAGTTTGGGTGCAGAAAGAGAGCTTCTTGCTAACCCTCCAAGCAATCGCGAGGAACACTGACCCGCATCAGTCTAGTATTGAACTGACAATTTGAGCAATGGGCAATGGCTGAACTGTATCCGCATTATGGTTGTCTGACATGAGTGTCCAGGATATTGGCTTTCGTCAGGTTCACATAATGAGAGTCTTAGGCATGCGTGCCATTAAGACTAAAGTCTCCGGCTATAGGCTATGAAGCATAATGCTCAAACTTTACCGTTGGGCTTTGGACCCATGAATAATGGTGGGGCCCTGGTTTTCCGATACACCAAGAATGTGCTCGGATGCATGGAGCGTCGGGACGCATGGCCGATGTTTGTGATATATTGATTATGCGTGAGTGCACATTGTGTGAGCAGCTATAGCAGGGGCTTCAGCCCCCTATTTCCCGCTCGGCTCTCCAGCACCTGCACAAGGACAGAAGGTAACCTTGATCACCTTCTTATTGGAAGGAGAGGCTCGACTATGGTGGGACGAGATATAGCTGCACCACTTAGCGGGCAGGAAATTAATAGAAGTCTCGATCAAGGAGTTTCGCGTCTATTCTTGGCAATGTACCTGCCAGCAGCACAATGCATCGCCATGGAAAATGAGTACCAACGTCTAACTCAGGGAGAAAGTAGTGTCGATGCCTACTTACATGAGTTTACACAATTGGGATGCTATGCGGTATCTATCTTCGCTGATTAACAACGTAAAACCAATAGGTTCTACGAAGGGTTGCGGGATGAGTTGAGATTCCTGCTCTCAATTTCGGTGAACCAGGGGTTTCAAGCGTTGGTAGATATGGCTTGTGCATTGGAGAAGGATATGAAGCGGGTGCAAGGAAAAAAGGACCTGGCTGTGATAAAGTCCGAGTTCAAATCGCCCCATTCTAGAAAATCGAACTACCAAAGGAAATGGGGAAAGAGATCCAAATCTTCTGGACAGGCTCCTTCTACCATTGCATTAGGGTCAACTTCGAGGCAAGAGTCTCGTACTTGCTATACATGTGGTAGAGTGGGACATCTAGCCCATGATTGTCGGATTTGTCCGCAAAAGGTGGAAAAGAAGAAAGGAGCGTGATATGCTAATAAGGGAAAGGCAATTGTGGAGTCCTCTGCATCCCAAACTCAGCCCCGTGTATATAATCTTGGCCAGTAGGAGGCCATAAAGCAAAGTGACATCGTCACAGGTACGATCTATGATATTGGTTACTTTTCATATTTCATACCTTGTGTGTAGCTTGTGTATGATGTGTTTGTCATAGGATTTGTACTGATTCAGAACAATCCAGCGAGATCACTATTTTACACGGGTGCTTCGCATTCATTTCTGTCTAAGGACTTTATAGCACGAATCAAAGTACCTAGTCAAGTAACGACAGATAGTGTAAAGGTGTTATTAACAAACGGAAGTGTGATGCGTGCGGATAGGACTTGCTACGTGGAAGTACAAATAGGAAGTCTGGATTTCTGCTTGAACGCATCTGTTCTACCGATATTGGAATTTGATGTGATATTTGGTATGGACTGGCTCTTAGAGCAGCGTTCCTTTATTGATTGCAATTCAAAGGAGATCACACTGGGCAAGAATACCGAGTTTGAGACTAAGTTTACTGGTATACGAGGAGCAAGCTGGATCTTGATGTCTGCTCTCCAAGTCATCAATGCTGTTCGGAAGGGCGCAGAGTTATTCTTCACGCTTATTCAGGCTGTTAAGCAAAAGGCCAGTGTGAGTGACGTTCCGATTGTTTCGGAGTTTGTTGATGTGTTTCGTAATGTAACACCCCTATCCGTCACATAGCATATAGCAGTAGGTCCGGCCGGGGCCCGACGCCATATACTACGGACAGACCGGTTGGTTACGCATTGAAATCGTACAAACAATCACAAACGTCCTACACAGAGTCATTCTAGCGGAAGCAATTTATTAAGTTGCACAAAAATAAGAACCCTGCCAAGCACGAATGTCCACTACTCAAAGAAAATAGGAATGATTAATACAAAAGTACTGACCTTATGGCCTTACAATAGTTTCCTCAAACAAGAGTGACTTTCATACTTCGGCTCGCAGGCCGGCCATACTTGAGTTAAATGGAAAACATAAAAAGGTTAGGCCTTCGAGGGCCAGCACCGCAACATAGGCTTTAGCCCGCTATTTCCCGCTCGGCTCCGCAGCACCTGCAAGACACAATCCACCGCCCGGTGTTTAAAAAAATAACGGTTAGCAATGCTGACAAAATTATAACGATCCCGCCCCCAAAATTGGGGCGGCGATGCCCTTTCCCTGCACTTTATTAGTATAGCATCATAATAGTGTAAATACACTTCATCATAGGCGTAGGCTCGCACGGCCACACACCTCGTGCACATAGGGCACATTCATGGCGAACCGGCCAACGTCACGTCAATTCAAGCCATAGACGTTCCCATTCCACCACCTCCCCTTAGACAGCCAATCATATGAGCATTTTGTATTCCTGACCTTGGTCACAACAATTTAAGCCATAGACCGCCGAAGACTCTCATCCATGCCAACAGTCCCACCGAATGACATAGATCGGGTATGGTTCTGCCTGACCCGTGCTCATTCCACAACGACAATTTAAGCCATATGCGCAGGTCAAGACTCACCGAGTCCCATTTCCGCCACAACAATCACATAACCCGGTTATGTTCACGTTGGCTCCCCGGCCATCGTGTTGGCAAAACCCGCTTTTGCCCAGTTTTCCTGGTGCACCTTGGAGTTAATCTCCAAGGCTCCCTGCTGCAATCTAGCACGTAGAAAGCCTGAAAAACGCCAAAAAATCTGGAGTCTTCCCAGATTCATATGCAATGCAACATCACCGATCCGGATCAACTTGTCCAGATAGGCTTCACACACAATGCCTATGCCCGTTTTCGCATACGGACTCTATACAAGGGGGACTTTACATATCTACCCCAAGGAACGCTCCAACTCTTCGCTCACTCTCGAGAGAGGGCTTCCTATGCAAAGGAAAAGAGGGCTTCACATGCCCTAGGATGAGAATCGTTACCCTTGTGTTCTTCCACGGCGCAATGAAAAATCTACGCGGTTGGAAAGCACCGCAACGACGTCGCCTTCCCGGATTTGGACTCAGATCGCGAATCAGAGCTCCGAAGCTCCACCAACTGCCGGATCTTGGTCTCCTCCTTCCTCCTTGCTCTCCCTTCTCTCTAAAATCTTAGAAAGAGAATACCCAAATGAAAGTGAGGGTTTGTAACCCTATTTTCGGGTTTAAACTGCCAGCACTAACCCTCAGCCGTCGGATCCAAATCCAAGGAAACGAACGGCCACGATTCGGCCAAAAATTACAAAATCTGGGCCGAGCACGGGTTGCAACATGGCCCTGTGCATGGCCGTGTCACCCATTCGCCGTCTCGACCGACCAGATAACCAGCACATGACATTTGACAAGGCCTCCGACACGCCCGTGTCGCATGTGACACGGCCGTGTCACGACCCGTGTCGCATGAGACACGGCCGTGTCACGACCCGTGTCACGCCCCGTGTCACGCCCCGTGTGCAACGACTAACACTCTTTTCCCGAGAAGGACACGGCCTGCGACACGGCACCAGACACGCCCGTGTCACATGTGACACGCCTGTGTCTGTGCCCGTGTCATGGCCCGTGTACAACTACCAACACTTACTTCCCGAGGAGGACACGGCCTGCGACACGGCACCCGACATGCCCGTGTCACATGTGACACGCTCGTGTCTGTGCCCATGTCATGGTCCGTGTACAAGTCTCAGAAAACTCCCTAGCGTGACATTCCCGTGTCACGCCCATGTCATGCCCTTGATACGCCCGAGACACCTGCTCCAGGTCCTAGCCTTGGCTTAAAACGTCACCCGTCCCTCTTTTGAGTTTCGGGGTGTTACAACTCTCTCCCCCTTAAAAGAATTTCGCCCACGAAATTTACTAAAGGAAAATAATAGGAACTTAAAGCTTTTAACGGTACCTGAGCGGAATAACTCCGGGTACACCTCCAGTATAGTTTGCTCCCGTTCCCTAGAGAGCTCCTCCCGACCGTAATTATCCCACCAGACCTTAACCATTCGGATCTCCTTGTTACGGAGTCTCTTCACCTCGAAGTCTTCGATACGAACGGGCTTGACCCTTGTCGTCAACCCTTTGTCCACCGGCACAAGATCAACTGCGATCACTAGCGAAGGTTCCTACACCGCCTTCCGCAATACGGAAATGTGGAACACATCGTGTAGTCCACTCAACTCCACCGATAGCTACAAACGATAAGCCGCTTCGCCGACCCTCTCCAGAATCTCAAAGGGTCCAAGGTATCTTGGGCTCAGCTTCTTCAAGCGCCTCACCCGCAAAACACCCTTGAATGGATTTATCTTCAAGTACACCCAATTGCCTATCGCGAACTCCACGTTCCGGTGGTTGGCATTGTTATACTTAGCCTGCCTGTCCTGAGCGATCAGCAAGAGCTCTCGAATGATCCGCACCAAAGAAGTAGCACTCTCCACTTACTGCTTCTTGTACAACCTTGCCTCACTCATTTCCAGCCATGATAACGGCGTGCGACATTTCCTACCATATAGGGCTTCAAAGGACGCCATTTGGATACTCGCCTGGTAGCTGTTGTTGTACTCGAACTCCACCAAATATAGGTGGTCCTCCCAATGCTTCCCGAAGTCTAGAACACACATACGTAGCATGTCCTCCATCGTTCTATTGACTCTCTCGGTCTGTCCATCCGTCTGCGGATGGAAGGCTGTGCTGAACTTCAACTTTGTCCCCAGTATCTGCTGCACAAACCTCCTATCACTGGATGTGAAACGCCCATCGCGATCACTCACAATGCTACGGGGCACACCGTGCAGTCTAACTATATTATTCACATATAGCTTCGCCAACTTCTCCACCGAGTCATCCTTCCTATGCGGAATAAAGTGCGACACTTTAGTTAACCGGTCTACGATCACCCAGATGGCATCATTCCCCTTCTTCGACCTTGGCAAACCATGCACAAAGTCCATCGATATGTCGTCGAACTTCAACTCCTGTATAGGCAAGAACTTCAAGAATCCTCCCGGTTTTGGCACTCCGCCTTCACTAAGGCGCATGTTTGGCACTTAGCCACTAACAACGCTATGTCTTTCTTGAGCCCCGGCCACCAGAACAGCTTTTTGAGGTCACGGTACATCTTTATGCTCCATAGGTGGATTGAGTACTTGGTATGATGAGCCTCGTACATAACCTCCACCCGCAGGTTACCCCAGCTTGGGACGCACAACCGATGATCCTTCCTTAATAATCCATCCTCAACAGAAAATTGTGAATTTGACCCATCCAATGCTGCCTCCATAAGCTCCTTCATGGAGTCATCTAACTCCAATGCCTGCCAAACACGGTCAGCCAGGTCATACTGAACCTTCGTCCAGTTCAACAAAGCCTTGGCGCTTGTCTGCTTGTCCACGCAACAGATCTCCAACACCTCCAACTCCCGTACTAGCCTATCATCATGAACCGACAACCAGTTGGCTTGGGCGGGAGCCTTGCGACTCAACGCATCAGCAACCGCATTACCCTTCCAGGGTACATAATGAATCTTGAAGGTGTAGTCCCCCAGGAACTCCATCCACCTCCTCTTCCTCATGTTAAGATCCTTCTGATCCAACAGGTACTTCAGGCTCTTGTGATCGGTGTAGATATCGACCCTTACGCCGTATAGGTAGTGCCTCCACAGTTTAAGTGCAAATATCACGGCCGCCAACTCCAAGTTGTGGACCGGATAGTTCCTTTCATGCACTTTTAGCTGACGCGATCCATAAGCTATCACGCTCCCATACTGCAACAACACGCAGCCCAAACTCCTACCCGAGGCATCACTATAAACCTCGAAGCCCTCGGTCCCACTCGGCAAACTAAGCACTGGCGCCGTGGTCAACCGTCTCTTCAGTTCCTCAAGAGCTTGCATACACTCCTACGTCCACGAGAATCTCTGATCTTTCCTTGTCAACTTCGTGAGAGGTAGCGCTATTCGCGAGAAGTTCTCTTTGAAGCGCCTATAATATCTGGCAAGCCCGAGAAAACTACGGACTTCCGCGATAGAAGACAATGCAGGCCACTCCCGTATCGCAACGATCTTCGCCGGATCCACCGCTATACCTTCCCCACTGACAATGTGACCAAGAAATGCTACTGAGGGTAGCTAGAACTCGCACTTGGAGAATTTCGCATACAGTTCATTCCATCTCAAAGTATCCAACACCAGATGCAAGTGCTTGAAGTGATCTTCTTCGCACTACGAGTACACCAATATATCGTCAATAAAGACGATCACAAAGCGGTCTAGGAAATCTCGAAACGTCCTATTCATCAAGTCCATAAACACTGATGGCGCATTCATCAGTCCAAACGGCATGACCGTGAACTCGAAATGCCCATACCTTGTGCTGAACACCGTCTTCGGGATATCACACTCCCTAATCCTCAACTAATAGTACCCCGACTTCAAGTCCAACTTAGAATATACCGACGATCCGACTAACTGATCGAAGAGATCATAAATCCTCGGGATCGGGTACTTGTTTTTCTCCGTCAGCTTGTTCAACACTCTATAGTCGATACAAAGCCGCATACTCCTGTCCTTCTTCTTAACAAAGAGGACCAGTGCGCTCTAAGGCGACGAGCATGGACACACATAACCTTGCTCCATCAGTTCCTCTAGCTGAACTTTCAACTCTGCCATCTCCTTCGGCGCCATCCTATAAGGAGCACGTGACACAGGTTTGGCACCTGGCACAAGCTCGATAGTGAAATCAATCTCTCGCTGCGGTGGGGCACTAGGAAGACTATCCGGGAACACATCGTGGTATTCAAAAACGAAGGGGATAGTATTCAAAGCGGACTTTGGCTCTACAGCCCCCACTATTGTGAAGAACAGCTTTGCGCCAGCACGACCTGCCTTTACCACCTGAAGAGCAGACATAAGCGTCCTGCTCGACCCCTTCAATCCCGTGAATGTTGTCTCCCGTCCAACACCCAGCTTGACCTACTTACTATTGCAATCAATCCAAGCCTTCTGCTCCGAAAGCCAATCCATCCCAAAGATAACGTCGAACTCTACTAGCGGCAGCAATGACGCTAGTAAGTCAAACTCTTGGCTCCCTATGTGAACCTTTACGGCGCACACTCTGTCCGCACGCATAGAGCACCCATTCCGTAGCAGCACATACAACTTGTCCTTCGCCATCGAAGAAGGGACTCCGATGCGCGATATAAAATTTTCGGACAAGAAGGAGTGTGAAGCTCCCGTATCGAACAGTGCCCGTGCTGGACTATCGCTAATCAAAACAAAGCCTATGCAAACAATATTAGGCTAACAAGCAATAGATAATAGTATTTAAAGTTAACTTGTTATAAATTAACTCGTACCAGTCACCACGTCAGCTTGTTTAATGGCCTCCTGCTAGCCCAAGTTGTACACTCTAGGTTGAGTCGGAGCATAATGGGATGCGGTTGACTCCACCGCCTTGCCCTTCTCTTCGTAGGTAGCTCCTTGTTTTCTCTCGAACTTTGGGCGTCTGCTCCAGCAATCGCGGGCAAAGTTCCCCGTCTTTTAACACGTGAAACAAGTGCCCGGGGTTTGATTAGTAGTTGCCCCCGAGGTACCTGCAGAGGAAGCTGGACCTGACGTCCTAGCCTTCTTGTAGAAGCTGCGGTAGCCTGACTTCGACGTAGTCGGCGCCTTGAACTCCGATTTCTTCCCACCAGATTCCTTCTTAGCTTGCACATTTCTCATGTCCTTCTCCAAGGACCGGGCTGAGGTGACCAGGGTCATGAAACCCTGCGCCATGGGCCCCGATAGTAGTAACCTAAGCTCATCTCTTAACCCTTCAAAGAAGCGGTTAGTCTTTCGCTCCTCGTCGGCAAAGGTAGCGCTAGCATATCTCCCCAATCGAGTAAACTCGTGGAGGTACTCGTCTACAGTGCTATCTCCTTGCACAAGATTTTGGAACTCGTTCTCCAATGCGATCCTCTATGCTGAGGGGAGGTATCGAGCCATTTCGAAAACTCCTCCATAGGTACTTCGGCCAACGGCCTTCCCCTCAACTGGTGTAGCTCTAGTCCTTCCCACCATAATCTCGCATCCCCGTCCAATAGGAACGTTGATATCGTGGTCTTCTGCCACTCTTCCGTTTCTGTTGCTGTCATCACCCTATTGACTCTTGAGAGCCAATCTACGGCTTGGGTCGTGGTTCCCATTCCCGAGAACACTGGTGGATGGAAGCCCATCACATGCTTAAGCTGTCTCTCAGTTGCTCTCCGAGGCAACTCCGGCTCCACCACCACCTGTTCAACCCTTCTAGGCTCCGCCGCTTGGAGCGGCACTTGCTCCACCGCAGGAGCAGGCTGCTGCACCTGCCGTGCAGGTTGCGCATTAATCATTGCCATGATAGCTTCTGCCACCAACCTAATGGTTTCGGCTGACAAAGGTGTTGTAGGCGCATTACTTGGTGCGCTGCTTGCCTCGGAACCTGGCCGTTCCGACGGTCCAGCACCACTTCTGGTCACCTATAATCGTGCAAAACACCAATAAGCGACCAAATAATATTGCAAACAACAATTATACGAACACACAGGTTCCTCAAACACGTGTATTTTCATTCCTAAGTGGACATTCATGGGTTCTTTTCATGTTATAATGATGACGCACACACATGTGCTCACCACCCCTTAAAGTGAATTCGCCCACGAATTCATTTAAGTTTGACCGAAACCAGTAGTCTGATACCAATTTGTAACACCCCTATCCATCACATAGCATATAGCAGTAGGTCCGGCCGGGGACCGACGCCATATACTACGGACAGACCGGTTGGTTACGCGTTGAAACCATACAACCAATCACAACCGTCCTACACAGAGTCATTCTAGCGGAAGCAAATTATTAAGTTGCACAAAAATAAGAACCCTGCCAAGCACGAATGTCCACTACTCAAAGAAAATAGGAATGATTAATACAAAAGTACTGGCCTTATGGATTTACAATAGTTTCCTCAAACAAGATTGACTTTCATACTTCGGCTTGCAGGCCGTCCATACATGAGATAAACGGAAAACATAAAAAGGTTAGGCCTTCGAGGGCCAGCACCGCAACATGGGCTTTAGCCCGCTATTTCCCGCTCGGCTCCGCAGCACCTGCAAGACACAATCCACCGCCCGGTGGTAAACAAAATAACGGTCAGCAATGCTGACCAAATTATAACGATCCCGCCCCCAAAATCGGGGCGGCGATGCTCTTTCCCTGCACTTTATTAGTATAGCATCATAATAGTATAAACACACTTCATCACAGGCGTAGGCTCGCACGGCCACACACCTCATGCACACGGGGCACATTCACGGCGAACCGGCCAACGTCACGTCAATTCAAGCCATAGACGTTCCCGTTCCACCACCGCCCCTTAGACGACCAATCATATGAGCATTTTGTCTTCCTGGCCTTGGTCACGACAGTTTAAGCCATAGACCGTCGAAGACTCTCATCCATGCCAACAGTCCCACCGAACGACATAGATCGGGTATGGTTCCGCCTGACCCGTGCTCATTCCACAACGACAATTTAAGCCATATGCGCAGGTCAAGACTCACCGAATCCCGTTTCCGCCACAACAATCACATAACCCGGTTATGTTCATGTTGGCTCCCCGGCTATCGTGTTGGCAAAACCCGCTTTTGCGAAGTTTTTCGGGTGTACCTTGGAGTTAATCTCCAAGGCTCCATGCTGTAATCTACCACGTAGAAAACCCGAAAAATGCCCAAACATCCGGAGTCTTCCCCGGTTCATATGCAATGCAACATCACCGATCCGGATCAAATCGTCCGGATAGGCTTCACACACAATGCCTATGCCCGTTTTCGCATACGGACTCTATACAAGGGGGACTTTACATATCTACCCCAAGGAACGCTCCAACTCTTCGCTCACTCGCGAGAGAGGGCTTCCTATGCAAAGGAAAAGAGGGCTTCACATGCCCTAGGATGAGAATCGTTACCCTTGCATTCTTCCGCGGCACCATGAAAAATCTACGCAGTTGGAAAGCACCGCAACGACGTCGCCTTCGCGGATCTGGACTCAGATCGCGAAACGGAGCTCCGAAGCTCCACCGGCGGCCGGATCTTGGTCTCCTCCTTCCTCCTTTCTCTCCCTTCTCTTTAAAATCTTAGAGAGAGAATACCCAAATGAAAGTGAGGGTTTGTAACCCTATTTTCGGGTTTAAACTGCCAGCACTAACCCTCAGCCGTCGGATCACAAGCCAAGGAAACGAACGGTCACGATTTGGCCTAAAATTACAAAATCTGGGCCAAACACGGGTTGCAACACGGCCGTATCACCCCTTCGCCGTCTCGACCGACGCGATAACCAGCACACGGAATTCGACACGGCCTCAGACACGCTCGTGTCGCATGCGACACGGCCGTGTCACGACCTGTGTCACGCCCCGTGTGCAATGACCAACACCCTTTTCTCGAGAAGGACACGACCTGCAACACGACACCAGACACGCCCGTGTCACATGTGACACGCCCGTGTCTGTGCCTGTATCATGGCCCGTGTACAACTACCAACACTTGCTTCCCGAGGAGGACACGGCCTGCGACACGGCACCCGATACGCCCATGTCACATGTGACACTCTCGTGTTTGTGCCCCTGTCATGGTCCTTGTACAAGACTCAGAAAACTCCCTAGCATGACACACCCGTGTCACGCCCGTGGAATGCCCGTGTAACGCCCGTGACACGCCCGAGACACCTGCTCCAGGTCCCAGCCTTGGCTTAAAACGTCACCCGTCCATCTTTTGAGTTTTGGGGCGTTACACCTAAAGATCTTCCTGGGTTACTACCCCAGCGGGAGATCGACTTCACTATTAAGATGGTGTCATGTGCAAAACCTGTGACCCACTTGCCATATCGGTTTGCACCAAAGGAAATGGCAGAACTGAATGTTCAACTACAAGAGTTGCTGGAACAGGGATACATACGCCCAAGTATGTCACCTTGGAGCGTACCTATTGTTTTTGTGAAAAAGGATGGTAGTCTGCAGTTGTGTATCGATTATCACAAATTGAATAAGCTGACAGCGAAAAATAATTATCTGATTTCACGGATAGATGACTTGTTCGATCTATTAGTGGGATCAACCGTCTATTCTAAACTGGACTTAAAATCTGGTTATTACCATTTGAGGATTCGGGAAGGTGGCATTCCCAAGACAACAATTTGAACAAGCTACGGTCATTATGAGTTCACTGTAATGCCATTTGGGCTATGTAATGCGCCATCGATGTTCATGGATCTAATGCACCGAACTTTCCGAGAGTACTTGTACATGTTTGTGATCGTCTTCATTGATGATATTTTGGTGTACTCTCAATCTGAAGGTTACCATGTGAACCAGTTACGGTTGGTGTTACATACCCTGTGGAGAAATAAGCTTTATGCCAAGTTCTCAAAGTGTAAGTTTTGGCTATCGTCAGTGGCTTTTGTTGACCATGTGGTAAATGGAGAGGGCATTGCAGTGGATCCATCAAAGATAATAGCCATACGGGTGTGGCCAATGTTATCCTTGGTGGCCGAATTCAGGAGTTTCCTTGGAATGGTAGGCTACTACAGACGTTTTGTAGAAAAATTCTCACGGATCGCTTTGCCTCTTACCACATTAACGAGGAAGGATCAGAAGTTTGTTTGGACACCGGAGTGCGCGCGAGCTTTTGAAGAGCTAAAGAGTCATTTGACCACAACGCCTGTTTTAACATTGACATGTGGTACAGATGGCTATGAGATTAATAGTGATGCTTCAAAGAGATCTTAGGATGCGTTCTTCTTCAGTTTGGAAAGGTGATCGCTTATGGCTCACTCTAGTTGAAAGTGCATGAGCGAAATTATCCCGTCCACGACTTGGAGTTTGCGGCAGTGATTTTTGCACTTAAATTGTGGCGTCACTATCTATATAGTGTAAATGTGGATATATTTACGGACCATAAGAGCCTAAAGTACCTATTGGATCAGATGGATCTCAATATGCGATACTGAAGGTGGATGGAGTTCCTCGGGGACTACACCTTTGATATTCACTACACTCCCAGGAAGGGAAATGTGGTTGCAGATGCCTTGAGTCATAGGACTCTGTCACGGGCAAATTGGTTGCAGATGCATGATGAGCGTCTGATCCAAGAGTTGGAAGCATTAGAGATTTCTTGTGTTGACAAGAATTCCACTGCAAATGCATGCTTGAACTGGACGGAGGTACAATATGACCTTGCGGACAGAATTCTTCGAGCAACAGAACTTGATGAAAGTCTGCAACGTATGCAGTTGATGGGCTAAATGACCAATTCTCCTGGGATGACGGCCTCCTGCGGAAAGAGGGTCGTTTGTGCGTCCCAAGTATGGGTAAGCTAAGAGACGAATTGATGTATGAGGCTCACTTTACGAAATACTCAATTCACCCAGAGAGCACAAAGGTGTACAAAGACATGAAAAAGCTGTTGATGAGTTGTAAATATACCTATATTTTTGTATTCTATTTAAGTCAATTTTGTTTGTTTTTTGTCTTTTTTATTTGTTTTATTCAATAAATAGCTTATTTTTGTAAATATTATTTCTAACTTAGCTTTATTTTTATTCCAGAAAAAATTCTAGAAAAATTCCAGAAAAAGTCAAAATGTTGACTGACACGCCCGTGTCACATGACCGACACGCCCGTGTCACGCCCTCGACGATCGCCGAACACAGGTGCCAGCTTGACGATCGGCGATCATCAAACCCAGCTCGACACGCCCTACGACACGCCCGTGTCAAGGTGTGACACGGGCGTGACCTTGCCACCTGGCCCGACGTGACGCGCGCGACTTTGCGGCCGGACCGCGCCCAGATCGACCTCCCCGACACGCCCCAGTCACGCCCGTGACTGACACATGTCACGCCCGTGACCTAGGGCGTGACCGCCACGTTTTCAGCCGAAGTCAACTTTCCAGTCAAGTCACCCGATCAGCTCATGAATAGTGTCGACACGCCCCCTATCACACCCTAGTCACGTGCGTGACCAACCCGAAAATTTGTCTATAAATAAGAGCTTCTAGGAAGCTTATTTTGTCCACTTTTTTGACCACTTTGCTTAGGGGAGGTGCTGCCCATTTGGATTCCATACTTATGTAAGGAGAATTTCTCCCCCCTCTCTCTCTCTTAGTTTGTATTAGGGTTTTTTGCTTTAATAAAATTTGAATTTTTCTCTCTTAATTAGTATGAAAAATCCATTTGAATGCGCCTACTTAAGCAATTTTTCGATCATCTTTTTGTGTTTCTTTTATGTTTTCATTTTTATAGCTTTGATAACTTAGTTAGATTTAGGATTTATCGGCATTTCTAGCCATTGTGCCGTCCATTTAGTTTTCATTTTCTGCACTTTTTAGCTTTAGCTTTTTCTTCTTTATCATTTTCATTCATATAGGTTTTGTAAAAACCCCCTAAAAGTGTTCGTTTTTATTTTCTTTAACTTAGGCTCTTAGGAATGTAAAACTTCTCGTTCCTTTTTAGTTTTATTCTCACTTTTTTGGAGGTTTTATAAAAACTTATGAATAAAAATATAGTCGTTATAATTTTTCGCTCACTTCATTTTAGCTTTTTATTCGTAAAACTTTTAGTCCCTTTAATTTTTATTTCATCTTTTTATGCATTTCTACCGCATTCTAGCGGTAGAAATGCAGTTGTATTAATTTTTCGAGTACTTTCATTTTGCGTTTATTTGCAAAACTTTTCGCTCCGGTTAATTTTTATTTTCACTTTTTATGCATTTCTACCGCATTCTAGCGGTAGAAATGCAGTTGTTTTAATTTTTCAACAACTTTGTTTTTCTTATTTTTATAAGTGTGTGTGCGTGTATGAGTTAGGTTTTACTGCTTTATTTCAACTCCTGCAGAGTGCGTGTGTGCGTATGCATTTATTTCCGCCTACTCGTTAAGAGTTAAATGACGCTCTGCTTTCATTTCCCGCCCACTCGTTTGAGTGGGACTTGTCTTTTTACTGCTTTCATTTTCTTCCTACTCACTTGAGTAGGAAAACTTTGTGTGGGTGCGTGTGTTTTCATTTCTGTAGAGTGCGTGTGTGTGTTTTACTTTCAAGTAGAGTGCGTGCGTGTATGAGATAAATTTACTCCCGCCCACTCATTTGAGCCGGGACTTGCAATTTTATCGCTTTCTCAATTATGTAGAGTGCGTGCGTGTAGGAGATAATTTTACCGCTTTATTTATCGCTTTCTTCAATTAAGAAGAGTGTGTGCGTGTGTGCATTTATTTCCGCCTACTCATTTGAGTAGGGCTTGCTTTATTTAATTTTCTTTATGGTTTTGAAGTGTGTGTGAGTGCCTGCATCAATTAGCCTTCAATTTATCTAATTGTCCTATTTTTCGTGTTTTCTCTTATAATTGTTCAGTGCTTAATTTAACACTCACGCTTCACCTAAAAACATAAAGCCGTCCCCATACCAATGAGTGGCTAATCTCTTTTAGCCTTCGGCATCGAAGAGCATTGGGACAAATAAAATGATTTGAAATAATTAAAAAACTTTATTTTTATTTTAATTTAAGGACTTAAGGTTTACCCGGGTTAACGACGCATAGGACCACATAATCGATGTGTGGGCTCTATTTCCGTTATCCATACGCGAAGCCGAGAGGCTGCACGTATGGACTGATCCCCCTTGGGTAAAGAGAACTGCGTACGCCCCCTCGAAAGAGGAGAAGTGTAGTTCTGCCGGATTGGGTTCCCCACCCAATAGCGGGGTTCTTAGCGTAAAGCGGGCATTAAGAGGAATCCTTCGTCGGTCTAACGATCGGTCGAATAGTCTTAATGTTTAGGTGAGCAATATTCCTAGAGATAAGTGCGCTCATATTTTTGAACCCCCACGGCCAAGTGCCTTTTATTAATTTAAAAACAAAGTTTAATAATTGTTGAGAATTATTTTAGTCTTAATCCGATTCGATGCCGAGCGTTAACCCGTCATCGAACTAACTTAGTAAAATTCAGCTCTCTTTCTTTCCGTTTTAATTTAACTAAAAAATCCCACCTTACTGATAGTAAGATAATAGTGTTCCTGGAAGAGTAGATATAATCAATGCGTCCCCGAGAATAATACGACCTCAGTATTTTCCCGAATACCGAGTACTACTTGCGATAGGTGCACTTGCCTCCTCTCGTTAGAAAACTCGATCTTCTAACCGGCCCGCGGAATCTGACCATTTCGAACCAACCACAGTAGGTCTCTGTTCCGCGGCCATCAGCTGTTCTGGTGGCCAGGGTTAAAGAAATACATATCACTTTATGTGGCTAAATGTCAAACATGTGACTTGGAGAAAGTAGTATGCAAGAAGCCCGGAGGTTTCTTAAAGTCGCTATCTATTCCAGAGTGGAAGTTTGATGATATTTCGATGGATTTCGTGCACGGTTTGCTGAGATCTCAACGCGGTAATGATTTGGATTGGGTGATCGTAGACCGGTTGACTAAAGTGGCTTACTTCCTTCCAAACAAGAGGGAAGATTCAGTGGAAGTCTTGGCAAAACTTTATCTTGAGAAAATCGTACAATTGTACGGTGTTCCCCATAACATCGTAAGGGACCGCGACGGGCGATTCACATTGAATGATTGGAGGCTAATCCATCAGTTTTTTGGAACAAAATTATTGTTCAGTACGACCTTTCATTCCCAAACTGATTGCCATACTGAGACGACCAACAGAACGATGGAGGACATGCTACGAATGTGCGCCTTGGATTTTTCTAAGAGGTGAGAAGATCATATCTATATGGTAGAGTTTTCCTATAATAATAACTGCCAAGCGAGCATAAGTATTGCACTATTTAAAGCTTTGTTTTGTCGAAAATGTCGTACAACATTAGCTTGGGCGGAACCATGCAAATCTAAATTCTATAAGCGTAAGGAAGTCAAAGAAGCTAATTCGATGATATGCTCTATTCGGGATAGGCTACTGATATCCCAAGATAGACAGGCCATGTACTACAACGCCAAGCATCGGAACGTGGAGTTTGCAGTATGCGACTGGGTATACTTTAAGATAAAGCCCTTCAAAGGCGTGTCCAGGATTCAGCGCTTGAAAAAGTTAAGTCCGAGATATCTTGGTCCGTTTGAAGTGGTGGAGCGAATTGGAAAAGCCGCCTATTGGTTGGCTCTTTCGGTAGAATTGAGTGGTTTATATGATGTATTTCACATCTCAGTCCTACACAAAGTCGGGAAAGAACCAGCCAAGTGGTTGTTGTGGGTCAAGTATCGGTTGATAGTAGGCTAACAACGAAAGTTAGACCCATTCGAATCGAGGATTCTGAGGTCAAGCAATTACGGAACAAAGCTGTCTGGATGGTCAAAGTCATATGAGACAATTCCGGTCATGAGGAGATTTCATGGGAACGAGAGAAGACCATGCTTGAGGAGTACCACGAGCTTTTCTACTCAGGTACCATTTAAGTTTGTGTACTTTTCCATTTTCTAATTTCGGGACGAAATTCTTTTAAGGGGTGAGAATTATAACACCCCAAATCTCGACTATGAGTGCGCTGTGTAGGCTAAGCAACAGGGCCTGAGACACGAGCGTGTACAAAGCCGTGTCTTGCTATGTGTTAGCAATACGGCCGGGGACACAGGCATGTCCAAAGCCGTGTCCTGCTCTGTGTTAGCAGAGCGCTGTCGAGTGTGGCACACGGCCTGTGACACGGGCGTGTCCAGGGCCGTGTCCTATTATGAATTTGACCTGTTTTCGTAAGGTCGACGAAATGTATTAGACGATCCTCGGAGGCAATCCATGTTGGGCACACAGCCTGTGACACAGGCGTGTCAAGGGCCGTGTCCTTCTCTGTATTTGGCAAGTCTGTGAGGATTGATAAACACGGGCTGGACACAGGCGTGTCCGAAGCTATGCCTGGCACACGGCCTATGACACGGGCGTGTGGGTCGTGTCCTGGCCAGGACACGACAGTTTATTTTGCCGCTTAAGGCACACGGCCTGTGACACGGGATTGTCACAAGCCGTGTTCGGCCCAGGAAAGTGATTTTCAGGGCGATTTATGGCCGTTCATTCCCTTCAAATAGGATCCAATGGTCCAGAAATCTCCCTGTTATTTTAAGGCCGGGAGTTGAGGGTTAAATCCTCGTTTCTCTTAGTTCTTTCTCTTTCTAAAGAGTTAGAGAGTGGGGAGAGCAAGGAAGGAGGATGAATCCGACTGCCAATGGAGCTTCAGAGCCCAGAATCGCGAGCCAAGTCTAGATCCGTGGAGGCAAGTCCGTTGCGGTGCTTTTCATTCGGCTAGTTTTTCATGGCGTTAAAGTGAATCTCTAGGGTAACAATCTTCCTTCTTAGACATGTGAAGTCCTTATTTTGGCTTGTGCATGGATTTCCCCCACAAAAAGGTGGATTATTGAGGGATTTCCCTTGGGTTGATTCTTGAAATCCCCAATAAGTCTTGCATATAGATCCGGAAATGTGTAGTACGAAATATGCATATTGTGTGAAGCCCATCTTGATAGGTTGGTCTGGATTGGTGATGTTTTATTTTGCACACCGGTGAAGACTCCGCGTTTAAACGAGTAGTTTGTGGAGTCGGTGGGTTGTGCCTGTGAAGTGGATTAACAGGAAGTACTGGAGTGGGGATTCTAGGAAAATACCCTCATAATTCTTGTGTTGTATGCTATGGAAAGACAAGTTTTCTGGCACTACAGGATGCTGCAGGGTTTGGGTTGAGTTTGGGTGCAGAAAGAGAGCTTCTGCTGAACCCGCCAAGCAATTGCGAGGAATGCTAACACTATCTCCCCTTTTTGATTGTGAAGCCAGTCCTTGGTGGACAGTATGGCTATTGGGAGCTGTGAGCTCTTAAAAGGCTTCGTGCCGAACGGACAAGGTGAAAGTGAGAGAAAGATCTACCTTGACTCTAGAGGGGGGGGGGGGGGTGAATAGAGTATTTTTTAATAATGTTTACAATTAAAAATGTAAGGTAGTGGAAGATTTAATTTAATTATATGTATAAGGTGCTTGTAGAAAAATAGAGTTAAAGCAAGAAATAAGAATCACACAGCTCAGAGCAATAATAAACACACAGCAACTAGAAGACACAAGGATCTATAGTGGTTGTTGGGTATTGTATCCACAATGTACCTGATTTGAAGAAGCCCCTGAACAAGCTAAGGTGAATTGATAATGTATTTGATCACATGTCTTCAAGTTGTGCTTGCAGTTATTCCTCGCTAAGTACACACTAATGTCAGGGTGCAGTAGGTCAATATACACGGGTCTGTGCAACGTAATCCCTCGTTGAGCAGATCAGTGTGTTGGCTTACGTGTACTCTCTCTATTGGAGTGTACTTACTTTCAAGCACAGGGTTAAGAAAGATCAAGAGCAGACAAGGAGCAAGGATGGGTCAAAGTAACTCACGGGAAGAAAGACGAGAAATCGTCTAAGTTAGATTCGACAAGAATCACTAAGTGATTCTCGCCGATTCGACGAGAATCACTAGTGACTCTCGCCGATTCGAAGAGAATCACTAGTGACTCTCGCCGAATCGTTGAGAATCACTCGTCGATTCCCGCCGACCGCTGCCGTCCGTCTCAACTCCGCCCTGAATTCTACTAAGGCAGAATCGTCGAGAATCACGAAGTGATTCTCGCCGATTCGTCGAGAATGACTCTGCATTCTCGACGATTCAGCGAGAATCAATTATGATTCTCGCCGTTTCTCTCCGGCTTGCTATTTCAATGAAGCTAGAATTTTGATAAGTGGAATTCGGCAAGAATCGTAGGTGATTCTCGCCGATTCGTCGAGAATCACCTTCGATTCTCGCCGAATTTGACTTGGGCAAATTTCTGCTATTCTCTGGACCGGTCCAAGTTAACATGCGCCATTTTGAGCCGGTCTTAGGGCTTCTTTTTGGTGGGGCCCACAACGGTCACTTTGGATGACCTAATGTATAAATACATCGGTATTGTTTAACAGCAGACATATGAATACACGGATTCAAAAAGACGAGCCGCCGACGTGACCTAGATCGTGAATCTTGCTCCGCCGCCGTCGCCACTCATGCCAGTTGATTGCAGTCGCTGATCGAGTTTTCTTCCAGATCTCCCGGCTACAGAAGCTCAGCCAAGCACAGCGTCTCACGCGTCTAACCAGAAAACCTTTGTCTCTTGATTCGTAGATCAGGAAAACCTTCCCCTTCCGAATCGATCGAGACGATCGATCCTAGTGTGACCGTTGGTAGACCTTGCCGGCTTTGCTACGAAGTTTGAATCTCCAAAGAACAGCCGCAGCACTCCGTTGTCGCCGCCAATCCCGAGAGCCAAGCCGCCGCCCTTCTTGCCGCCGCCGGTTTCGGGGAGATTAACTCCAAGTGAGATCTAGGGTCGTGGACTCTTCGTCGACTTCAAGAACACGTTGTCGTACGAAGAGGGACACCCTATTATCCATAAGTAGTTTGTATTTCTAATACAGTCCATTTTCCATTTTGTTGTAAAGGAACGTTGGTTCCTAGTTGTAAGGGTTGTGTGCAACCCGTAGTGTAGGAGTGGTGACTCCTTCGTTTGGAAGGGTTCCTTCTGTTAGTGTGAGGATTGGATTTCAATTTTGTTGGTGAAGTGACCGAGTCGTCCCTGGTTGGGAGATAGTTCGAAGGGGAAGAGTGGACGTACCCAATTCGGGGAACCACTATAATTTGCCTATGTCTTTCTGTGATGTGTTGTTTGATTTATTTGTGCAGGTACAATTCTAATTCCACAAAAACACTGCAAGATACCTATTCCCCCCCCCCCCCACATAGGTGAAGGTAGTTGGCACTAGGTGAACTTTCAAGTGGTATCAGAGGGAGGTTACTCATCAAAGGGGTTAACACCTCGAGTAAGTTCCTGCCACTAGTGTCAAGTAGAAGGCAGATATCTACTATGGACGGTCTCAAGTACTCAGGCAAGATCCCAGTGTGCACCAGGCTAAACTTCCCTATCTGGAAGGAAAGGATTCGATTTTACATGGAAGCAGTCGACCCTCGACTCTTCATGGTCGTGGAGGAGGGACCTTATATTCCCACTAAGGCCTCCACCATTTATCCAACCAAAAAGGTGCCAAAGAAGCTTTCTGAAATGGACAAGGACGAGATGGTGCTGGTCGGACTTGACAAGAAGGCACAGAATATACTGATCAGCGCAGTCGATGACTCCATGATGCAGAACTTCTGCAACTACAGGACAACCAAGGATATCTGGCACAGCTTGATTATCCTGATGGAGGGCACAGATGAAGTGAGGGATGATCGGAGATCCCTCCTGAATCAGAAATATGAGGCCTTCAGGCAAGGGCCCAAGGAAGAGATCGGAGTTTCCTTCGAAAACTTCCTCAAGATCGTCAATGCACTCAAGGGATATGGAAGAGTGTTCACTAACGGTGAACTTAATGATAAATTCCTTAGGTCCCTTACTAAGGAATGGGACACTAAGATCTGCGCCATCCGAGAGTTTGGCAGACTTGCTGAAACAGATCCACAAATTCTGTTTGGGAAGCTCATGTCCTATGAGCTTCAACTGAACACAAGGAAAGCTGAAGAGGAAGCAGAGAAAGCCGCAGCCAAAGAAAAGACTGTGGCCCTAAAAGCCATTCACTCCAGGAAGGGCAAGGGTGCGGCTTCATCCCGTGCGGGGAAAAAGGATGAGGAGGAAGACTCCGAGCCATGCTCCTCCGGATCAGAGCTGTCTGAAGAAGACTTATCCCTCATCACCCGAGAATTCAAGAAGTTCCTCAAGATGAGGAATCAAAGAAAGAGAGACGGCTCCTCCTCCAGAAATCAGAAGAAGAATTATTCTTCTGACAGGTATGAATTAAAACCGAACAAACATCGTAATACTGACATCATTTGTTTTGGATGCAATAAGCCAGGACACGTCATGGCCGACTGCCATCAAGGCAAGAGAGAGAAGTGGAAGGGAGAAGAGCACAGGACCTCTAGAGATAAGAAGAAGGAGAGGAGCTACATCGCCAAAAAGTCAAAGACACTGAGTGAGTCTGATTCCTCAGACTCAAGTGATGATGAGGAAGCCTACTTCGGCATGGTGGGTCGCTCTGAATCAGAAGGAGAATGCCCCCCGTTCACTGGGAAGGTAAAAGCTCGTACCCCCCTCTTTGACTCTGGCTATGAGTCTCCTGATGATGATCTCGAGGACAGCCCATCTGCCCGAGAAGCTTAGCTCCTCGAAAAGTATGAGCTTTTCCTCAACACCTTCAAGGAATGCCGCAAGAGATTAAGGGCTCAGAAAAAGGAAGTCAAATTACTTAAGGTCGAGGGTGTCTCCCTAAGGGAAGAGATCACTAGCTTGATTTCTCTCCGACAGGAGCACCTGGACCTGATCTCTAAGCACTCAGAGTCTTTAAGTCTCCTTGACCTTAAACAGGAAGAAATCAATAAGTTGGAAGAACAACTTACAGCAGAAAAGAAGATTGTCCAAAGCTTCTCTATGCCAAAGACTGTTCTTCCACTAGTTGATACCTTCTCTGCTCAGGCTAAGGGGGCTGGCTTGGGGCATGTGGGTGTGCCTGGTAAATCATCCATGAGAAACAAAAAGCAGAGGAGAAATAAGGCTGCTAAGAAGGCCTCTAATGTAGAAAAGGGAAAGGCCCCACTCAACCCTGATGTATTCAGGAAGCCTGGCTATCCCTGCAATGAACGGGACTTTGAGTAAACTTATGGCCACTTCTTCCGGCCCTCGATTGAAAAGCCCAAGAGCCGGTATGAGGGGTGGGCCTTCCCTCGCAACTTTGGCGAGAGTGTCTTCAAGGCACCTTATGAGGAAGTTCAGATGGAGGATTATGGCAGCTTCTCTAGCGGCCATAATCGGAAGTAGGCACCTAAGGCCAAGCCTGTTACACTGAGAAACTAGGAGGTGAAGAAATCATGCGACTGTTGTCATCATGATGCGTCCACCTCCAGGTTCGAGGCCCCGGCTGAACCTTCCGCTCCAAGGGTGAAGCAGGTGCCTAGGAGAAAGTATAACAGATTTGACTGCTGGTGCTGTGGCAAAGTTGGTTACTTTGCCGTGGATTGCTGGTTTCATCCGAGGAATAACGAGACTCCTCATGTTGGCAATGCGAGGCAAACCACTCGTAGGGCTAACCATTCGAGGGGGATCATGCTAATGAGGAATCTAGGACCCAAGTTCAATTGGGTTCCTAAAGGAAATTAATTCTGTTTTGCAGGAATGTCCAAAGGCCACCAAAACTTCCATATGGTACTTGGACAGTGGATGTTCCCGGCATATGACCGGGACAAGAAGCCTGCTGCGTGATTACTCTCCAGTCGAGAATGGACCCAAAGTCATCTTTGGGGGATCAGATCGAGGAGTCACCAGGGGTTACGGTATGTTTTCCAATGGTATAATATCTATCACCGACGTGGCTTACGTTGAAGGGTTAAATCATAACCTGATCAGTGTAAGTCAGTTATGTGATAAAGGATATGACGTTAAGTTCTGCAAGGATAAATGCCTGATAATATCGTGTGCCTCTTCGGAGACGGTATTAACAGGCATTAGGAGCAGAAATATCTTCTGCTTAGATTTTCTTAGTTTAGATTCATCTACCCCCGTATGCCTAGTAGCAACAGGCAGTGCATCTCTTTGTGAACAATGGCACAAGAGATTGACACATATTAATTTCAAGACAATTAGTATGCTGCTTTCTAAAAACTTAGTAAGGGATGCTCCCATCATTAAGTGCATCAAAGATAGCTCCTGTCCTGCATGCCAGAAGGGAAAACAGACTCGGGCTACCTTTAAGGGCATCGTTGACAAAGACTCCTCCAGGTGTCTTTATCTTCTGCATATGGACTTATTTGGTCCAATGCAAGTTCATAGCTTGGGAGGCAAGTCTTATACGCTAGTGATTGTTGATGATCACTCTCGGTTTACTTGGGTGTTCTTCTTAAAACGCAAGTCAGATACATTTGACATCTTCACCAATTTTGCCAGGCAGATTCAGAACGAACTTAACTGCTCGCTGGTCAAAATCAGAAGTGACCATGGAACAGAGTTCGAGTCTGGTGCTATGAAAGAGTTCTGTGAAGAACATGGTATCTTTCATGAGTTTTCCTCCCCGCGTACTCCTCAGCAAAATGGGGTTGCAGAGAGGAGAAATAGAACTCTCATTGAAGCTGGCACGACAATGTTGAATGACGCTTCTCTCCCAGAATACTTCTGGGCAGAGTCTGTCAATACGGCGTGTCATGTACCAAATCGGGCCTTGATAAACAAGAATCATCATAAGACACCCTATGAGCTACTGAAAGGCAGGAATCCAACCATGTCCTATTTTAGGATCTTTGGCTGCAGATGTTATGTACTGAATAACGGGAAGTACCCGCGTACTAAGTTTGGTGAAAAATGCTTCAAAGGCATATTCATGGGCTATAGTAGCCATAGTCGGGCATATAG
This sequence comes from Platanthera zijinensis, assembly GCA_039513925.1. Classification (NCBI taxonomy): domain Eukaryota; kingdom Viridiplantae; phylum Streptophyta; class Magnoliopsida; order Asparagales; family Orchidaceae; genus Platanthera; species Platanthera zijinensis. The sequence continues at coordinate 149,647,599 of CM077088.1, forward strand.
GATTTTCAATAAGAAAACCCTAGTGGTTGAAGAATCAATTAATGTTGTATTTGATGAAGGAAGCTTGCTTAATAGCAATTCTTCCAGCGGTATTCTTGAAGATGCAGGTGCAATACTTGAACAGCTGAGTCTCAATGAGACTACTAAAGATGAAACTCCTAAGTACGTCAAGGTTTCTACCTCAACGTCAACTTGAGAAGTTGAAGATCAGAATGGAGCAAACCTATTAGAAGGAGGAGAAGCTCAAGAAGATGTCAGAGCTCCTGATGCCAGACTCCTAGAGCTTCGACCTTGTGCTGAACACCGTCTTCGGGATATCACACTCCCTGATCCTCAACTGATAGTACCCCGACTTCAAGTCCAACTTAGAATATACCGACGATCCGACTAACTGATCGAAGAGATCATAAATCCTCGGGATCGGGTACTGGTTCTTCTCCGTCAGCTTGTTCAACACTCAATAGTCGATACAAAGCCGCATACTCCCATCCTTCTTCTTAACGAAGAGGACCGGTGCGCTCTAAGGCGACGAGCTTGGACACACATAACCTTGCTCCATCAGCTCCTCTAGCTGAACTTTCAACTCTGCCATCTCCTTCGGCGCCATCCTATAAGGAGCACGTTACACAGGTTTGGCACCTGGCACAAGCTCGATAGTGAAATCAATCTCTCGCTGCGGTGGGGCACTGGGAAGACTATCCGGGAACACATCGTGGTATTCACAAATGAAGGGGATAGTATTCAAAGCGGACTTTGGCTCTACAGCCCCCAGTATTATGAAGAACAGCTTTGCGCCAGCACGACCTGCCTTTACCACCTGAAGAGCAGACATAAGCGTCCTGCTCGACCCCTTCAGTCCCGTGAATGTTGTCTCCCGTCCAACACCCAGCTTGACCTACTTACTATTGCAATCAATCCAAGCCTTCTGCTCCGAAAGCCAATCCATCCCAAAGATAACGTCGAACTCTACTAGCGGCAGCAATGACGCTAGTAAGTCAAACTCTTGGCTCCCTATGTGAACCTTTACGACGCACACTCTGTCCGCACGCATAGAGCACCCATTCCGTAGCAGCACATACAACTTGTCCTTCTCCATCGAAGAAGGGACTCCGATGCGCGATATAAAATTTTCGGACAAGGAGTGTGAAGCTCCCGTATCGAACAGTGCCCGTGCTGGACTATCGCTAATCAAAACAAAGCCTATGCAAACCATATTAGGCTAACAAGCAATAGATAATAGTATTTAAAGTTAACTTGCTATAAATTAACTCGTACCTGTCACCACGTCAGCTTGTTTAATGGCCTCCTGCTAGCCCAAGTTGTACACTCTAGGTTGAGTCGGAGCATAATGGGATGCGGTTGACTCCACCGCCTTGCCCTTCTCTTCGTAGGTAGCTCCTTGTTTTCTCTCGGACTTTGGGCGTCCGCTCCAGCAATTGCGGGCAAAGTTCCCCGTCTTTTAACACGTGAAACAAGCGCCCGGGGTTCGATTAGTAGTTGCCCCCGAGGTACCTGCAGAGGAAGCTGGACCTGACGTACTAGCCTTCTTGTAGAATCTGCGGTAGCCTGACTTTGACGTAGTCGGTGCCTTGAACTCCGATTTCTTCCCACCAGATTCCTTCTTAGCTTGCACATTTCTCATGTCCTTCTCCAAGGACCGGGCTGAGGTGACCAGGGTCATGAAACCCTGCGCCATGGGCCCCGATAGTAACAACCTAAGCTCATCTCTTAACCCTTCAAAGAAGCGGTTAGTCTTTCGCTCCTCGTCGGCAAAGGTAGCGCTAGCATATCTCCCCAATCGAGTAAACTCGTGGAGGTACTCGTCTACAGTGCTATCTCCTTGCACAAGCTTTTGGAACTCGTTCTCCAATGCGATCCTCTATGTTGAGGGGAGGTATCGAGCCATTTCAAAAACTCCTCCATAGGTACTTCGGCCAATGGCCTTCCCCTCAACTGGTGTAGCTCTAGTCCTTCCCACCATAATCTCGCATCCCCGTCCAATAGGAACGTTGATATCGTGGTCTTCTGCCACTCTTCCGTTTCTGTTGCTGTCATCACCCTATTGACTCTTGAGAGCCAATCTTCGGCCTGGGTCGTGGTTCCCGTTCCCGAGAACACCGGTGGATGGAAGCCCATCACATGCTTAAGCTGTCTCTCAGTTGCTCTCCGAGGCAACTCCGGCTCCACCACCACCTGTTCAACCCTTCTAGGCTCCGCCGCTTGGAGCGGCACTTGCTCCACCGCAGGAGCAGGCTACTGCACCTGCCGTGCAGGTTGCGCATTAATCATTGCCATGATAGCTTCTGCCACCAACCTAATGGTTTCGGCTGACAGAGGTGTTGTAGGCGCATTACTTGGTGCGCTGCTTGCCTCGGAACCTGGCCGTTCCGACGGTCCAGCACCACTTCTGGTCACCTATAATCGTGCAAAACACCAATAAGCGACCAAACAATATTGCAAACAACAATTATACGAACACGCAGGTTCCTCAAACACGTGTATTTTCATTCCTAAGTGGACATTCATGGGTTCTTTTCATGTTATAATGATGACGCACACACATGTGCTCACCACCCCTTAAAGTGAATTCGCCCACGAATTCATTTAAGTTTGACCGAAACCAGTAGTCTGATACCAATTTGTAACACCCCTATCCATCACATAACATATAGCAGTAGGTCTGGTCGGGGACCGACGCCATATACTACGGACAGACCGGTTGGTTACGCGTTAAAACCATACAACCAATCACAACCGTCCTACATAGAGTCATTCTAGCGGAAGCAATTTATTAAGTTGCACAAAAATAAGAACCCTGCCAAGCACGAATGTCCACTACTCAAAGAAAATAGGAATGATTAATACAAAAGTACTGGCCTTATGGCTTTACAATAGTTTCCTCAAACAAGAGTGACTTTCATACTTCGGCTTGCAGGCCGACCATACATGAGATAAACGGAAAACATAAAATGGTTAGGCCTTCGAGGGCCAGCACCACAACATGGGCTTTAGCCCGCCATTTCCTGCTCGGCTCCGCAGCACCTGCAAGACACAATCCACCGCCCGGTGGTAAACAAAATAACGGTCAGCAATGCTGACCAAATTATAACGATCCCGCCCCCAAAATCGGGGCGGCGATGCTCTTTCCCTGCACTTTATTAGTATAGCATCATAATAGTATAAACACACTTCATCACAGGCGTAGGCTCGCACGGCCACACACCTCATGCACACGGGGCACATTCACGGCGAACCGGCCAACGTCACGTCAATTCAAGACATAGACGTTCCCGTTCCACCACCGCCCCTTAGACGACCAATCATATGAGCATTTTGTCTTCCTGGCCTTGGTCACGACAATTTAAGCCATAGACCGCCGAAGACTCTCATCCATGCCAACAGTCCCACCGAACGACATAGATCGGGTATGGTTCCTCCTGACCCGTGCTCATTCCACAACGACAATTTAAGCCATATGCGCAGGTCAAGACTCACCGAATCCCGTTTCCGCCACAACAATCACATAACCCGGTTATGTTCACGTTGGCTCCCCGGCCATCGTGTTGGCAAAACCCGCTTTTGCCAAGTATTTCGGGTGTACCTTGGAGTTAATCTCCAAGGCTCCATGCTGCAATCTACCACGTAGAAAACCCGAAAAATGCCCAAACATCCGGAGTCTTCCCCGGTTCATATGCAATGCAACATCACCGATCCGGATCAAATCGTCCGGATAGGCTTCACACACAATGCCTATGCCCGTTTTCGCATACGGACTCTATACAAGGGGGACTTTACATATCTACCCCAAGGAACGCTCCAACTCTTCGCTCGCTCGTGAGAGAGGGCTTCCTATGCAAAGGAAAAGAGGGCTTCACATGCCCTAGGATGAGAATCGTTACCCTTGCATTCTTCCGCGGCGCCATGAAAAATCTGCGCGGTTGGGAAGCACCGCAACGACGTCGCTTTCGCGGATCTGGACTCAGATCGCGAAAAGGAGCTCCGAAGCTCCACCGGCGGCCGGATCTTGGTCTCCTCCTTCCTCCTTTCTCTCCCTTCTCTCTAAAATCTTAGAGAGAGAATACCCAAATGAAAGTGAGGGTTTGTAACCCTATTTTCGGGTTTAAACTGCCAGCACTAACCCTCAGCCGTCGGATCACAAGCCAAGGAAACGAACGGTCACGATTCGGCCTAAAATTACAAAATCTGGGCCGAACACGGGTTGCAACACGGCCGTGTGCATGGCCGTGTCACCCATTTGTCGTCTCGACCGATGCGATAACCAACACACGGAATTCGACACGGCCTCAGACACGCTCGTGTCGCATGCGACACGGCCGTATCACGACCCGTGTCACGCCCCGTATGCAACGACCAACAGTCTTTTCTCGAGAAGGACACACCCTGCGACCCGACACCAGACACGCCCGTGTCACATGTGACACGCCCGTGTCTGTGCCTGTATCATGGCCCGTGTACAACTACCAACATTTGCTTCCCGAGGAGGACACAGCCTGCGACACGACACCCGATACGCCCGTGTCACATGTGACACTCCCGTGTTTGTGCCCCTGTCATGGTCCGTGTACAAGACTCAGAAAACTCCCTAGCATGACACGCCCGTGTCACGCCCGTGGAATGCCCGTGTAATGCCCGTGACACGCCCGAGACACCTGCTCCAGGTCCCAGCCTTGGCTTAAAACGTCACCCGTCCCTCTTTTGAGTTTCGAGGCGTTACACCTAAAGATCTTCCTGGGTTACTACCCCAGCGGGAGATCGACTTCACTATTAAGATGGTATCATGTGCAAAACCTGTGACCCACTTGCCATATCGGTTTGCGCCAAAGGAAATGATAGAACTGAATGTTCAACTACAAGAGTTGCTGGAACAGGGATACATACGCCCAAGTATGTCACCTTGGAGCGTACCTGTTCTTTTTGTGAAAAAGGATGGTAGTCTGCGGTTGTGTATCGATTATCACAAATTGAATAAGCTGATAGCGAAAAACAATTATCTGATTTCACGGATAGATGACTTGTTCGATCTGTTAGTGGGATCAACCGTCTATTCTAAACTGGACTTAAAATCTGGTTATTACCATTTGAGGATTCGGGAAGGTGGCATTCCCAAGACAGCAATTTGAACATGATACGGTCATTATGAGTTCACTGTAATGCCATTTGGGCTATGTAATGCGCCATCGATGTTTAGGGATCTAATGCACCGAACTTTCCGAGAGTACTTGTACATGTTTGTGATCGTCTTCATTGATGATATTTTGGTGTACTCTCAATCTGAAGGTTACCATGTGAACCAGTTATGGTTGGTGTTACATACCCTGTGGAGAAATAAGCTTTATGCCAAGTTCTCAAAGTGTAAGTTTTGGCTATCGTCAGTGGCTTTTGTTGACCATGTGGTAAATGGAGAGGGCATTGCAGTGGATCCATCAAAGATAATAGCCATACGGGTGTGGCCAATGTTATCCTTGGTGGCCGAATTTAGGAGTTTCCTTGGAATGGCAGGCTACTACAGACGTTTTGTAGAAAAATTCTCACGGATCGCTTTGCCTCTTACCACATTAACGAGGAAGGATCAGAAGTTTGTTTGGACACCGGAGTGCGCGCGAGCTTTTGAAGAGCTAAAGATTAGTTTGACCACAACGCCTGTTTTAACATTGACATGTGGTACAGATGGCTATGAGATTAATAAGATGCTTCAAGGAGATCTTAAGATGCGTTCTTCTTCAGTTTGGAAAGGTGATCGCTTATGGCTCACTCTAGTTGAAAGTGCATGAGCGAAATTATCCCGTCCATGACTTGGAGTTGGCGGCGGTGATTTTTGCACTTAAATTGTGGCGTCACTATCTATATAGCGTAAATGTGGATATATTTACGGACCATAAGAGCCTAAAGTACCTATTGGATCAGATGGATCTCAATATGCGATACCGAAGGTGGATGGAGTTCCTCGGGGACTACACCTTTGATATTCACTACACTCCCAGGAAGGGAAATGTGGTTGCAGATGCCTTGAGTCGTAGGACTCTGTCACGGGCAAATTGGTTGCAGATGCATGATGAGCGTCTGATCCAAGAGTTGGAAGCATTAGAGATTTCTTGTGTTGACAAGAATTCCACTACAAATGCATGCTTGAACTGGACGGAGGTACAATATGACCTTGCGGACAGAATTCTTCGAGCAACAGAACTTGATGAAAGTCTACAACGTATGCAGTTGATGGGCTAAATGACCAATTCTCCTGGGATGACGGCCTTTTGCGGAAAGAGGGTCGTTTGTGCGTCCCAAGTATGGGTAAGCTAAGAGACGAATTGATGTATGAGGCTCACTTTACGAAGTACTCAATTCACCCAGAGAGCACAAAGATGTACAAAGACATGAAAAAGCTATTCTGGTAGCCAGGGTTAAAGAAAGACATATCACTTTATGTGGCTAAATGTCAAACATGTGACTTGGATATAGTAGTATGCCAGAAGCCCGGAGGTTTCTTAAAGTCGCTATCTATTCCAGAGTGGAAGTTTGATGATATTTCGATGGATTTCATGCACGGTTTGCCGAGATCTCAATGCGGTAATGATTTGGTTTGGGGGATCGTAGACCGGTTGACTAAAGTGGCTCACTTCCTTCCAAACAAGAGGGAAGATTCAGTGGAAGTCTTGGCGAAACATTATCTTGAGAAAATCGTACAATTGTACGGTGTTCCCCATAACATCGTAAGTGACCGCGACGGGCGATTCACATTGAATGATTGGAGGCAAATCCATAAGTTTTTTGGAACAAAATTATTGTTCAGTACGACCTTTCATTCCCAAACTGATTGCCATACTGAGACGACCAACAGAACGATGGAGGACATGCTACGAATGTGCGCCTTGGATTTTTGTAAGAGGTGAGAAGATCATCTCTATATGGTAAAGTTTTCCTATAATAATAACTGCCAAGCGAGCATAAGTATTGCAATGTTTAAAGCTTTGTTTTGTCGAAAATGTCGTACAACATTAGCTTGGGCGGAACCATGCAAATCTAAATTCTATAAGCGTAAGGAAGTCAAAGAAGCTAATTCGACGATATGCTATATTCGGGATAGGCTACTGATAGCCCAAGATAGACAGGCCAAGTACTACAACGCCAAGCATCGGAACGTGGAGTTTGCAGTATGCGACTGGGTATACTTTAAGATAAAGCCCTTCAAAGGCGTGTCCAGGATTCAGCGCTGTAAAAAGTTAAGTCCGAGATATCTTGGTCCGTTTGAAGTGGTGGAGCGAATTGGAGAAGCCGCCTATTGGTTGGCTCTTTCGGTAGAATTGAGTGGTTTACATGATGTATTTCACATCTCAGTCCTACACAAAGTCGGGAAAGAACCAGCCAAGTGGTTGTTGTGGGTCAAGTATCGGTTGATAGTAGGCTAACAACGAAAGTTAGACCCATTCGAATCGAGGATTCTGAGGTCAAGCAATTGCGGAACAAAGCTATCATGATGGTCAAAGTCATATGGGACAATTCCGGTCATGAGGAGATTTCATGGGAACGAGAGAAGACCATGCTTGAGGAGTACCACGAGCTTTTCTACTCAGGTACCATTTAAGTTTGTGTACATTTCCATTTTCTAATTTCGGGACGAAATTCTTTTAAGGGGTGAGAATTATAACACCCCAAATCTCGACTATGAGTGCGCTGTGTAGGCTAAGCAACAGGGCCTGGGAAACGGGCGTGTCCAAAGCCGTGTCTTGCTATGTGTTAGCAATAAGGCCGGGGACACGAGCATGTCCAAAGCCGTGTCCTGCTCTGTGTTAGCAGAGTGCTGTCGAGTGTGGCACACGGCCTGTGACACGGGCGTGTCCAGGGCCGTGTCCTGTTATGAATTTTACCTGTTTTCGTAAGGTCGACGAAATGTATTCGACGATCCTCGGAGGCAATCCATGTTGGGCACACAGCCTGTGACACGGGCGTGTCAAGGGCCGTATCCTTCTCTGTGTTTGTCAAGTCTGTGAGGACTGATAAACACGGGCTGGATACAGGCGTGTCCGAAGCTGTGCCTGGCACACGACCTGTGACATGGGCGTGTGGGTCGTGTCCTGTCCAGGACACGACAGTTTATTTTGCCGCTAAACGCACACAGCCTGTGACACGGGCTTGTCACAAGCCGTGTTCGGCCCAGGAAAGTGATTTTCAGGGCGATTTATGGCCGTTCATTTCCTTCAAATAGGATCCAATGGTCCAGAAATCTCCCTGTTATTTTAAGGCCGGGAGTTGAGGGTTAAATCCTCGTTTCTCTTAGTTCTTTATCTTTCTAAAGAGTTAGAGAGTGGGGAGAGCAAGGAGGATGAATCCGACTGCCAATGGAGCTTCAGAGCCCAGAATTGCGAGCCAAGTCTAGATCCGTGGAGGCAAGTTTCCATGCGGTGCTTTTCATCTGGCTAGTTTTTCATGGCGTTAAAGTGAATCTCTAGGGTAACAATCTTCCTTCTTGGACATGTGAAGTCCTTATTTTGGCTTGTGCATGGATTTCCCACAAATGGTGGATTATTGAGGGATTTCCTCTTGGGTTGATTCTTGAAATCCCATAAGTCTTGCATATAGATCCGGAAATGTGTAGTACGAAATATGCATATTGTGTGAAGCCCATCTTGATAGGTGTCTGGATTGGTGATGTTTTATTTTGCACACAGGTGAAGACTCCGCGTTTAAACGAGTAGTTTGTGGAGTCGGTGGGTTGTGCCTGTGAAGTGGATTAACAGGAAGTACTAGAGTGGGGATTCTAGGAAAATACCCTTCATAATTCTTGTGTTGTATGCTATGGAAAGACAAGTTTTCTGGCATTACAGGGATGCTGCAGGGTTTGGGTTGAGTTTAGGGCAGAAAGAGAGCTTCTGCTGAACCCGCCAAGCAATTGCGAGGAATGCTAAACTAGCTCCCCTTTTTGATTGTGAAGCCAGTCCTTGGTGGACAGTATGGCTATTGTGAGCTGTGAGCTGCTAAAAGGCTTCGTGCGAACGGACAAGGTGAAAGTGAGAGAAAGATCTACCTTGACTCTAGAGGGGGGGTGAATAGAGTATTTTTAAATAATGTTTACAATTAAAATGTAAGGTAGTGGAAGATTTAATTTAATTATATGTGTAAGGTGCTTGTAGAAAATAAGTAAAGCAAGAAAGATCACACAGCTCAGAGCAATAAACACAGCACAACACAGCAACAGAAGACACAAGGATCTATAGTGGTTGTTGGGTATTGTATCCACAATGTACCTGATTTGAAGAAGCCCCTGAACAAGCTAAGGTGAATTGATAATGTATTTGATCACTTGTCTTCAAGTTTGCTTGCAGTTATTCCTCGCTAAGTACACACCAATGTCAGGGTGCAGTAGGTCAATATACACGGATCTGTGCAACGTAATCCCTCGTTGAGCAGATCAGTGTGTTGGCTTACGTGTACTCTCTCTATTGGAGTGTACTTACTTTCAAGCACAGGGTTAGAAAGATCAAGAGCAGACAAGGAGCAAGGATGGGTCAAAGTAACTCACGGGAAGAAAGACGAGAAATCGTCTAAGTTAGATTCGACGAGAATCACTAAGTGATTCTCGCCGATTCGACGAGAATCACTAGTGACTCTCGCCGATTCGACGAGATCACTAGTGACTCTCGCCGAATCGTCGAGAATCACTCGTCGATTCCCGCCGACCGCTGCCGGCCGTCTCAACTCCGCCCTGAATTCTACTAAGGCAGAATCGTCGAGAATCACGAAGTGATTCTCGCCGATTCGTCGAGAATGACTCTGCATTCTCGACGATTCGGCGAGAATCATTATGATTCTCGCCGTTTCTCTCCGGCTTGCTATTTCAATGAAGCTAGAATTTTGATAAGTGGAATCGGCGAGAATCGTAGGTGATTCTCGCCGATTCGTCGAGAATCACCTTTGATTCTCGCCGAATTTGACTTGGGCAAATTTCTGCTATTCTCTGGACCGGTCCAAGTTAACATGCGCCATTTTGAGCTGGTCTTAGGGATTCTTTTTGGTGGGGCCCACAACGGTCACTTTGGATGACCTAATGTATAAATACATCGGTATTTTTTAGCAGCAGACATATGAATACACGGATTCAAAAGACGCCGTCGACGTGACCTAGACGTGAATCTTGCTCCGCCGCCGTCGCCACTCGTGCCAGTTGATTGCAATCGCTGATCGAGTTTTCTTCCAGATCTCCCAGCTATAGAAGCTCAGCCAAGCACAACGTCTCACGCATCTAACCAGAAAACCTTCGTCTCTTGATTCGTAGATCAGGAAAACCTTCCCCTTCCGAATCGATCGAGATGATCGATCCTAGTGTGACCGTTGGTAGACCTTGCCGGCTTTGCTACGAAGTTTGAATCTCCAAAGAACAGCCGCAGCACTCCGTTGTCGCCGCCAATCCCGAGAGCCAAGCCGCCGCTGTTCTTGCCGCCGCCGGTTTCGGGGAGATTCACTCCAAGTGAGATCTAGGGTCGTGGACTCTTCGTCGAATTCAAGAACACGTTGTCGTACGAAGAGGGACACCATATTATCCATAAGTAGTTTGTATTTCTAATACACTCCATTTTCCATTTTGTTGTAAAGGAACGTTGGTTCCTAGTTGTAAGGGTTGGGTGCAACCCGTAGTGTAGGAGTGGTGACTCCTTCATTTGGAAGGGTTCCTTCCGTTAGTGTGAGGATTGGATTTCAATTTGTTGTGAAGTGACCGAGTCGTCCCTGGTTGGGAGATAGTTCGAGGGGAAGAGTGGACGTACCCATTCGGGGAACCACTATAATTGCCTGTGTCTTTCTGTGCTGTGTTGTTTGATTTATTTGTGCAGGTACAATTCTAATTCCGCAAAACGCTGCAAGACACCTATTCCCCCCCCATAGGTGAAGGTAGTTTGGCACTAGGTGAACTTTCAAGTGGTATCAGAGGGAGGTTACTCATCAAAGGGGTTAACACCTCGAGTAAGTTCTGCCACTAGTGTCAAGTAGAAGGCAGATATCTACTATGGACGGACTCAAGTACTCAGGCAAGATCCCAGTGTGCACCAGGCTAAACTTCCCTATCTGGAAGGAAAGGATTCGATTTTACATGAAAGCAGTCGACCCTCGACTCTTCATGGTCGTGGAGGAGGGACCTTATATTCCCACTAAGGCCTCCACCATTTATCCTACCAAAAAGGTGCCAAAGAAGCTTTCTGAAATGGATAAGGACGAGATGGTGCTGGTCGGACTTGACAAGAAGGCACAGAACATACTGATCAGCGCAGTCGATGACTCCATTATGCAGAACTTCTGCAACTACAGGAGAGCCAAGGATATTTGGCACAGCTTGAATATCCTGATGGAGGGCACAGATGAAGTGAGGGATGATCGGAGATCCCTCCTGAATCAGAAATATGAGGCCTTCAGGCAGGGGCCCAAGGAAGAGATCGGAGTTACCTTCAAAAACTTCCTCAAGATCGTCAATGCACTCAAGGGATATGGAAGAGTGTTCACTAACGGTGAACTTAAAGATAAATTCCTTAGGTCCCTTACTAAGGAATGGGACACTAAGATCTGCGCCATCCGAGATTTTGGCAGACTTGCTGAAACAGATCCACAAATTCTGTTTGGGAAGCTCATGTCCTATGAGCTTCAACTGAACACAAGGAAAGCTGAAGAGGAAGCAGAGAAAGCTGCAGCCAAAGAAAAGACTGTGGCCCTAAAAGCCATTCACTCCAGGAAGGGCAAGGGTGCGCCTTCATCCCGTGCGGGGAAAAAGGATGAGGAGGAAGACTCCGAGCCATGCTCCTCCGGCTCAGAGCTGTCTGAAGAAGACTTATCCCTCATCACCCGAGAATTCAAGAAGTTCCTCAAGATGAGGAATCAAAGAAAGAGAGACGGCTCCTCCTCCAGAAATCAGAAGAAGAATTATTCTTCTGACAGGTATGAATTAAAACCGAACAAACATCATAATACTGACATCATTTGTTTTGGATGCAATAAGCCAGGAAACGTCATGGCCGACTGCCATCAAGGCAAGAGAGAGAAGGGGAAGGGAGAAGAGCACAGGACCTCTAGAGATAAGAAGATGGAGAGGAGATACATCGCCAAAAAGTCAAAGACACTGAGTGAGTCTGATTCCTCAGACTCAAGTGATGATGAGGAAGCCTACTTCGGGCTGGTGGGTCGCTCTGAATCAGAAGGAGAATGCCCCCTATTCACTGGGAAGGTAAAGCTCGTACCCCCTCTTTGACTCTGACTATGAGTCTCCTGATGATGATCTCGAGGACAAGCCCATCTGCCCGAGAAGCTTAGCTCCTTGAAAAGTATGAACTTTTCCTCAACACCTTCAGGAATGCCGCAAGAGAATAAGG